>VZSE01006401.1:595675-929591 GCA_013398275.1 Promerops cafer
CACGATATTTATTTAACATCTTTATATATTTATATATATATATAATTTTTTCTGCATTGCAGATTGTGTCGAGTTTTATACATCTCTATTTACAATGATTTAAAATAATTATATTTCTTCTCTGGCAGGTATTTACAAAGTCAATAGTAACTACATTTCACATTTCAACAAGTCAACAGCATGAACCAGCTCAGTAAGACAGTTAAGATAATGGCTTACATGCACCAATAACATGATCTTCAATACGTGCCTTCTTCAGGACTAAGAATGAAGACTTTCCCTGGTCCCCAGGTTAAAGGACATCATACAGCAGAGGTCACGGTTATTAAAAACCTGTTTGATTTAGTCCTTCACCAGTACCGAATCTCAAACGTCTGGGGTTCATACCAGCAAGCAGAGCTATGCTGGTCAAGAGGGGCTCCCACCACCAATCCATGTCCTTTTGCCTAGCCTGTGTATCCACAAGAAGTGGCCTACGTGCTGCTTATGCTCCTTCTATGAGATTACATAATGCTAAAGTAGTAAAAATCCTCAGAAACCTTAGTTCAGAGAAACAAACCTGGTATGATTAAAAAAGTAAGAAAATAATCTTTTAACTCTTGCAGAATGTTTCTTTTTGCTAGTAAAACAGAGAGCAAGTCCTGTATTCTTACAAGGACAAAAACAGATCAACAAAATCATTGTCAAGTACAGGAATTACAAATTTAAAAAATGCAGCATGGGGTATATATCAATTTAGTTGTTGGGGTCTTTAAATAGCAAATAAAAGCTACCATAGTAAATCTAAAATTTATTACGAGTAGCTGATTATTAAAAATCTTTATTAGCTTTCTCCTGGAATCTTCAATATGAAAAAACTGTTAAATGACTGTTTTATTTAATCATATGGTATTTGTCCATAAATAACCAGCTAGTAATATCCACCCCTAAAGTATGTACTATGTGCAAGAAAACAGAAGTAATCATTGAACACTGACACACACACACACACCACACACTCCAGTACTAGGAATCTATTAATACTTTGACATGTTGATTTATCCTGAGTGATTGTTAACTCACATCTACTGTATACTTGAAACCACAAAGTTTTTACTACTTGCATTTTTCATAAACTAGTAACATGAAATTCTAGCACAACAGTAACTGTCTGAACAGAAAGAACAGTGTCAATAGCCAGTATTTCTGTTACTCCCAAGTACTTGTTTTAGAACTAAAGGTAAAAGGTTGCTCTACTTTTCCTGTTTTGTGATAGATTCTGGGGAGGATGAGGACTCAAACACATAGGATTCACTACTGATTTGTAAGGAAGTTTCCATGACAAAGCACCATAGAGACACTTTACCAGCAGATACTTCTAAACAGAAATCTCCCCTGACCATTTTACCCTCTAAAATCAACACCTGTGAGAATTCTAAACCACATTTTAAACCAATTTAAATTTTGATTCCTGAATATATTATTAATCACTCATTAAAAAGTTGTATCAGAATGCAAAGATAGTCTTCTCTAAAACCACTTAAATCTTACAGATGTAAAACACTGGGAGCTCACACCCACGTAGCTGGTCAAAAAAACTTGATCTCATCACTCTGCTCATCACGCACAAGCTAAAATATAGGGCAACATTTTACTGTATGGATACAAAGCTTTAATACACATCTGTTCCTATCAACAGCTCTTCACAGGAAAACCTTAGTAATCCTTTATAATAAAAGGGATAATTCATGGACCCATTTTAAATTCAGTTGGTCCCTCAGATACTACCTTTGGTAAAATCTGAACATAGTTAAAAAAAAATTCAGGAAGAGGTATAGCCTAGAGAAAAATAAGTAAAAGGATGGAAGCAAAACCTGTATTTTTTCCTATTAAATCTCAAATACAGATGATTAAAATGGGACAGATTTTTACTAAATCCTTTTCTTGAAGCTGTAAGGTACCCTTAAGACTAGCACAGCTTACTTCTAAATTTTTAATATCACAGGCCTTGACACTTGACAAACTTAGTACGCAAGTTTATCTAAAATGGTTGGCTGTTGTTTTAAAATCTTGTTCCAAGATTTATTTTCAATGAAATTTCATAATGACTACATGGAAAACCTTGTAAGTATCAGTCTTGCAAAATCTACTTGTTTTCAGGAACAAACCAAGTTGCTCACAGCTCACCATCATCTTCCACCAATGTGGAAGAGGCAGGCAAGTATTTTGTCTCTTCAGCTGGTCATGACAGAAATTTTGACAGACTGATACATGTATTCACTAACACAACACCCATGTCATGATTTACTACCCTGAATCACCTACAGAAAACCTTTCAACAGCAAAGTTAATCCAAGTGCCAGTGAGGAAAAAACAAAAATAATGAACAGAGATTAAGGCCCATATGCTAGAAACAAATACCATTTAAAATACTGAAGATAATATAAAATATAAAAAATTATATAAATCAAGAATGTGATGCAAGTACAGAGGATCTGGCTTGTTTGCTTATCACGCTTGAAAAGGATTGATATTTTTCAGCTTTTCCTGAAAAAAAAAAATAAAAATCCTGCAATTATCCTGAACAAGAAACTGAAATAAAAGGGGCACGTTTACTCTTCTGATGAAAACTATTCCTATGATATAAATGCTTGTTACAAAGGACACCTAGCTAATGGCTTTAACACTATATTAGAAATGCCAAGGTAGCAATATCTTTGGCAATGAGAGAATTTAAGGATGAGATTATTAGATCTACTAACATCAAAGTATTTTTGTTTTGTGTGCAGTACATATGTTTCATTCAAACATATTCCATTATATTTTCCACACCCCCTCTAGGATTATGAGCATAGTACCTATACTGTACAGCTTGATTTTTATGATTTTATTCAAAAAGTTATTCTTGATTATCTCTTAGTCTTCAAATTAATTTAAATTTGTAAGCCAAGATAAACAAAAATGTCTGGTTTGTGACCAAAGTTAAAATGCTGAACACTTAAAGGAGATAGCCATTGGTTCATGATAAAATAGGACAAGTTCAAACTCTTAGGTTAAAATACAGCCATAGCATAGAATTATCTATTCCAAAATTAATTTTTCAAAATATAGTTCTCTGAACATGTTATACATTAAATATTGAGGAAAATTTCCCTGGAGCTACAATTTTCCAACTAATAAACTTCAATAAAGAAGTAAAACAAACCACATTGTATCTGAAGACAAAAAGCAGAGTTGGGGTCACCTTACTGCAGAGTAGCTTTACCACCACTAAGATGCAGGTTTCCCCCTTCATCTTGAAAAATACGTTCCTATTTACATACAGTATACACACAGTTGAGGCAATTGATTGTCAACACGTGACAAATGTATGTACCTACTCACACACAAGTAAACCTCACATGGTGAGAAAAAACCCTGTCCCAGTAAACTCCAGTATTCATAAGTAGTGCAAAGAAATACTTTGTCAGAAAACATCTTTTTTTTTCTCACTATTTTGATGACTTTATGTTAAAGCTAGCAGGAATATGTTGGAAATGCATTTAAGAACAACACACTTGCAAACTACAAATACTAGATCTAATGCTTACTGGCTGCAACATGATGTTCAGCATTACAGAATGAAGTAAAAGTTAAGAAACTTCAAAACTGTTAAAAAACTTCAAATTCACATCAGAAAGGGTGTTCAAAGAAATCTGCACTTAAAATGGACAGTGATACGGAAATATCCATTTTAGAAATTTTCCAAATGAAAACTAAAGGGATAATACAGCAATTTAAATGTTCATCTTGCAACATTAATTTTAATAGGTATTTTTACGTCATCACTTTGCTCTCTGCAGAATGAAATCATGGTTCACCTTTCAAACACCTTTCAACCAAAAAGCTGCTCACAATAAATCCCTGAAAAGGATAATCAAGCTAGAGTTCACAATTCCAGCATTTTGTATTTTCTTAAAATTACAAAGTCAAAAAGAAAGAGTTGTAAAATGGCAGCATATGATGATGTGTATCAAGGAACATTTCATCTTTCCCTATTGAAGTATATGTATACATCAGAATATAGAATCTACCCTTCCTCACCCAAGAACTGCATGTATGTGCATGCATGCACACATATGGAGGGAAAAATCATAGTGTTCTGCTTCTTGTCCTTTTATAATGCTGCAGTTGCACTCAGTGCAGAAATCTAAATCTAGTGCCTCAGGTACCAAATGTTCTAAAAGAAGAGACAGCAGAGTGAATTTAGGATAAGGAGGTTTGATTTAAGTCTAAACATTTGTCACAGGTGTCAGAAAATTTAAGTATGTTTTGTACTTTGTTTAGTATTTAGCATATAAAACAAGAAACCCAGCAGATTATTCCCTCCACTCATATCCCAGACACTTCTTATTTTATTTCTGCCACAGTACTTTGGAAAGTACTGAACACAGTGTATAAAGATTTGCTACGATCTTGACACACCTTAGCGTAGTTTGAGACACGCCTAGCAGCAGTAATGAAAAACAGGACACACAGCACTGCAGAGCCTGGTTCCACAGCCCGTCTGCAGACACTTGGGATGACTCGATTGGCAAGGTAAATGCTCAACAGTACTTGGCTGAAAAACAACAAAACAAGCTCCCACAACTGAAGCACTGCACTAAAAGGGTAATTTTTGAGAAGTCACAGAGGTACCACATCAGCACATAGAAAACATAATTTTTTTACAGGGATAAATTTGAACTCTTTTTAAAAAGACTGATATGGAGTAGGTATATATACACAAGAACAAACCAAAATACAATGAATGAAACCATAACAAAAGGCACATGATCAAAATGAGAAGTGTAAAAATAATTCAACAGGTAGTTTGACTGAGGTTTTTGCCAATTTGAATTTACACATGTACATCTGACTTCCCTATCTGAAGCCAGTAAAGCTGTCTCACTTTCCTGAAATAGTTTTTATAGTGGGGGACCCCACACAAAAAAATAGCTTTTAAAAAAGGGTTGTAAAATTTGACCTGATGCCAATTTAAGTGCCCTAAAACTTCTGGAGGAATGCATCTAATGACAAATATAGAAAGTAGAGAACCTTGCCAATGAACAACTTTACTTTTTAAAATACTAAAATTAAGTAATTCTTAGAAAATTAGCTGACACTCCTGACCTTTTCTTTCCCAAATATTTAAGCAAATTTCCTTTTTGATAGTCTCTACAAAGTATAAACTTGGTACTTCCAGTCATGACTTACCAATTGTCTCCACTAGGATAATTTTATTTTTTAAAGAAGACTTAAACCATATACAGCTTTTGACATTTTTACAGAAATGTAAGCCTTGTAGCTTCATCTCAGCTTTGCCTTAGTTCCATCTGTGCATGACAGGTGGTCCTTAAAAATTTATTTCCATTTAGAAACTGTCAGGTTTTCCTTCTGATGAGTCTATTTACTCTTTAGCTGAATTTCTACATCAGATGCCATTAAATTCATTTTATGAGTGTACAACATTAAGACTAGGCTACCAAAGTGACTCATCAAACCACAAAAAAACTTCAAATATTTTAATGAATTTTAATGTAAATTTGAAAAAGAATCTACTTGAAATAAAGCTTAAAAAAAAATTCCCCACCAAAATCAACTATCAGCAATACCACACCATGTCATTCATTGTTCTGAATATCTTAAGGAGTATCATTCAAAGCCTGCTGTTTGTAACTGCTTACATTTATCCTTCACAGTGACAGTGAAACCAAAATGCCCACATAAAAATCGTAACTCTTTCCTGTGGGTTTCCAGTTTGTAAACTTCCAGGATATCATACAGGACTTAAGCAGAGAGGATGAACTTTCCCCTTTTCTATCAATCCAAAAAGAGATACAGAGAGATGGAGAGAGAATGCCAAACATTCTCCAGTGTAACTAGAAATGTGCTTCTAAGCAGTGTCCTCTAATGTAAGTACCAGCCAGTGCCCACAGACCAGTCATATACATTCGAGGCTTGGCTCAATGGCACGAGTTCTGCATTTTCTAGAGTAGGGCCAATCCATGAAAATAAGAGTTTAAAAAACTCAGAATATCACATATACCAAGGCGGCAATGAAGTGTGATCCTTCTGGGGAAAAAAACCAGACTGTCAATACCCCTTTACACAGATGGCATTGCTAGAAAAGCATTTCACATTGAAGCTTCAGTGTTTCTAGCAAACTATTGTTTCTATCCCTGAGACAGCACCTTGAAAATATGGTCTGTCTGGACTGTAGGATTCCTCAAATGACTCCATCATTGAATTCAGGGACATTGAGAAAGCAGCTGAAAGGGGTGGGGGTGTCCCAACAGCCACGATACAAAAGACAGCAGCCTGAGAAATACTCTTTACCCGAATACACCTGTCACTTCGGTGATCAGCACCTCACAACAACAACAGCAACAACAAAAAAGAAGCAGAGCTAGCCATTACTTCCCGGGGAAGTAGTGTTTCCTTCCCACTTAAAAACCAAATTGCTTTAACAGCATGGTGGTGTCTAACTTTTAGTCTAAATGCAGAATGACCCTGTGTCCTGGAGGGGAAGACATGTAACATTACAAATGGCTACAACGCCATTAGAAGTGCATTGTAACCTACATTATCAACCTAGAATCCTCTCTCCGAGGGAATACAGCTTCTTAATATGCATGTCTCAGTTGCTGAACATCAAAAGCTTCTGGGATGAGAGACTGGGGGCAGTCAAGAAAAAACTACCCTCATTTTAATGAAAAAAGTGCTGTAGGCAGCCAGGAGCAGCAATGACAATTCCCTCCCCAGAACTGATTGCACAGACTCAGAGAGGTCCAAAGTCACACTAGAATCTCTGAGGCACTCCTGGTTCTGAGAAAGACAAGTCAGGATCCAGTAGTCTTTGCAGTACTGTAGACTGAGAAAACAAACCCGTTTCTATTTCTTAACAAAGCCAAAGCATCATCTCATAGGGATCACATTCACCATTTCTGCCGGTGTCTCCAGTCTCACAGTGTTGAAATGGGACTGATCAGCCTACGATGGATTGCACATCACCCAAGGAGAAAGGAAGGCATGGAAAAAGGCATACAGTACATTATATACTGCTTCACAACCATGTTTACAAGGGGGAAGGAGGACGAAGGTGAGGGAAGAATTATTGCTGTTTCAGTAATACAGTATGATAGCTAAACCAAATCAAACGAGATCACAACAGTCAGTATTTTCACACTGTGGGATGATGGTTCATGTCTTGCCTAAGGATGAACTTGCCAGGGATTAAGGGGGAAGAGGGAATACTAAGGAAGGGAGTCAAAGTTACACCTGGGATATCAGCTGCATATTGAAACTTGGAGATCGAGACTGCTTGGTTAGGGGAGCTCCTGGGGAAAGGAGATCTTTACCTTCCCCAGCTTGGCCTAGCCGGTCCTCCTGTAGGCTGATAGTTGAAAACCGATTGGTGTTGCCAGCTGCTAGACTGGTAAAACCCTCTGTACCAGCTCCAACACTGGAGCCTGCTTGACTGCCATTCACATAGTCAAACGATTTACTAGAGGAAGCACTGGCGGTCCTGATCAGGCCCAAACTGTTGGCTTTTGGCACCACCTGCCCAGCAGGCAGGCTGAGGTGTTTCTTAGTAGGTGTCATCTCAATTACATCTCCATCCAGGTCAGAGGATTGGTGCGTGTACTGCTTTCGAGCTACTGAATCTCGAGGGCTCTCACTGGATTTTGCTGCAGAAGAGGTTTCTTTGTCCTTAGCAGAACGCCCACTTGCTGTTTTCCTTAAGCTGCCCTTCTGGGATACAGAGGATAGAGGTTTGGTCCCAGCTGGCTGGCTGCTGAGGGAAGCTCCCGATGAAAATCCTTCATCAGCATCATTAAGGTTCACAGACTCTTCTCTTCCATTTACACCTTCAGTATCTATTAAGAAAAAAAGAAGCAACCAAAAAACCCCCAAACCAATCAGAAAACACAGAATGCATTCAAGTTACATGAAGACAAAGACGTGCACAGAACGTCAAAACAAACCTCATTTGCTAATCCACTTGGATTCCACTTGCTTAAAGTTTTTTGGATTCTCAGCCAATTTTCCTGCCATATTTAGCAGAATAACAGAGTCTAACAGTAAGTGCTCCCTGAGCTTCATTAGCCTTTCATCTATAATAGTTTTATCAGTCAGAATACTGGTCCCAAACTTTGTCTACAAACAAGAATTGGGCCCCATTTGGTTAATTTGTTTTAGTTTGGTCTGCAGACACTGCTACCCATTCTCCTACTACATGCCATTTAAAAAAACAAACCAAAACAAACTCACCACCTTTTCAGACTATTTTTATCCTATTTTGAGGCAAGATCTAAGGATCTCTTCCAGTCAGAGTAAGTTCTGGTGAGTGCTCAGTAAGCTTCAGAATTAGGCTACTTCCTAGGCTAGCAATCACAATGTTCCAACAGAGGTAGAAAGCTTCTCTTGTGTGTAGCTGGCACTTTGAACAATGTGACCATACTTTCTATTGGAGATTAACCTAATTTCTAGTTCTCTCTTCTCCAAAATTCAATCCTCCCTGAATTGACAGCAATCCCATACAGGTGCTTCTACCATATTTGCTTTTATCTCAACATCTGTGTTTTTCAGAGAAAAAAGAAAAAGGCAACCCTTGCATTAGGAGAAATAAAATCTCTGAAACACTTTGTGTTATAGAAGAGGCACTGTGCTTTTGACTGGAATCTCAAAGAGAAAATAAAAGCATTACAATATTATTTCTTAAATCCTTATTTTTAGGCCTATAATATGATTAGGGCAGCACACAAATACTTTTTTCTTTTAATCTTATTTCAGTCTTTTTCTAAGCTCCAAGAAGAAGTTATTGTTTTAGTAGAGAACTGAGCAGCATTCAAATTTCAAAACCAAAAATGGAGCTACAGTTTTTGCTCCACGTATCTCATTTCAATGAGAAAAAGGCATAAATTTTCATTTAGCAAAAAAGGAGTCACTCAGGCTATAAGAATTTTGCTTTTCTTTGTAAAAGCTGTAGAGTCTGTTTATTTGGAAGAAATACAGATCCAGCCCAGCTAAAGCCGCTGTGGTGCTCTGCTGTTAAGATTGTTCAACCCAGCTTGCCGCCAAGAAAACATGTTTAAATCTTTTTTGTGACATGGGAGAAACATGGTTGCATGTATCTGAGAGAGTCTAACATTTGAGTGGAAGCTTATCCTCTCATGCTGAGTGTTAGCTAAGGAACATTTTACATTGTGGCAAACAGAACAGACTGAAAGCTTTTGGTATTGCCACTTCTGTGTAGCAGGAATACAACCCGATCCAATTTCACATTTCTGAGGTGTAATGCAAGCACAAAACTTTACAGGGAGCTTTCATTACTCTGCTCTACAGTTACTACTTCTTTTCAGGAAACTTTGCCTTGGAATTACCATTACTGTGTATCAGCTACAAAAGATATTTAGACATCTCCAAATCAGACCACTCTAAGCCGCTCTCAAAACAATGCAATGAGAGATGATTCTGTAGTTTTCGATAGTTCTATTTGACTCATTAGCTTCGCAGAAGCAGAAAAATAATATGGTTCATATTACTGCAGTCTTCCCCTTCTTTGGTTAAGCCTTTTGCCTTAAAAAAGCAGCTCCTCAGGTTCCCAGAGCAATTATTAAAATGAAGGGTGCATTACTTGCTTTAACTTCCCATAACCATATTTAAAATGCATGTACTTTCCCCACTTCCTGACCACCCTGTTTGGTCAAACTAGGCCTTCCTCTTCTCCTTGACACGTACCTGTCTTTTCTTACACTAGACAGTGGTACATTTTATCCACAATCCACACTGACATTCCCTCCTCCAACCTTCCCACACACAATCAAAGGTACTGATAAAAATCAGACATTACTGGAACATACCAAGAACAAGACCACTTTTTCAATTAACCAACATTTATGTTTCTTTATATAACCATGCAAAGCTGGATGAAAGCGTGTTCAGTTACAAGCAGCAAGAGAAGCAGCTGAAGCCCCCTCTCAAGCCCTTCTTATTCAATTAGAAAGATGTGGAACTTTTAAGAAGGTATCTCCAGACAACACTTCTAAGGCTTTTATTATTACAAGAACATCAGTAGTACTCAAAGTTTATGTTAAAGCATTGCTGAGTAACAGGATGCTAAAGCACATGTAACAGTGCTAAAGCACTTCAGGGACAGTGAAGCAGAGTAGTTACACCAAAAAAGTGGCACTTTATGCAAAGGATTTAAAGATAAGACTGAGAGGGGTTGTTGCAAGCTTTTGGATGCTGCAACTATACAGAGGCCCAAGCTGCTCAGCAGTGCTCAAAAATGAAGAAGATAGAGAAGATAACATGCAAGAGAGTTTCTGTCTGGTCAGACGCACGTACCTACAGAAGTTCCCAACAGGATTAAAGTAATTCAGCAAACATATACTTTTCCTAATACATCTTATTTTTCCTCTAAAAACTGCCCTCAGAAATAGGGCACAGTAAAATTTTTTACTAGAAATAGTAAAAAATATTTTAGTCTTTACATACTCTGGGAAGGAAAACAGGATGATGTAACAACAAAGTTTTCTCTCTTTTTTTTTTGTTTTTTTTCCTTGGGTATTATTGTTTGTTTGTTTTTGGTTTTGTTTATGTTCCAATAGTCCAGTAAGACAATTTCAAAAGGAAACAAAATCTAAAGATCTACTCCCTTGCACATACTTTTTATTTAAAGGCCAAAAGAGAAAGAGACAGTGCAATCCAACAGAAATCATATCCATCGCACTACAGTGTATATTCAGGACTCTCACTGTTCCTTATCAGAGTAAATCTGTCCTGAAATAATTTGCTATTTGTGCATATACACAACTAGTACTTTAGACACAGACTCAATGTTCTCCACTGACCCAAAATAGTGCAGATAACTGCAGCTGCAACCACCCAGAAGCAGAATACCTTGCACTGCATTACTGAGTCATTCTTGAAGTCTTGTCTTTTCCTACTTAAGGGGTCAAAACACTGATCTGAAGAAAGGATTTTATACACCTTTTTAAAACTACTTTTAGCATGTTTATCCTTCCTGTACCTGAAGATTGAAAAGGCACTAGAAGTTATCAGTCTCTCCTTGTGCTGTTGGACATCAAACTGGTATTTATGAGAGGGAATTTTCTGGCTGAAGCTTTCTGTGAAATCAGCGTCAGAAAATGAACAGACCCCTGGATATACGCCCACAATTTTATGTTGATAATCAAGCCAAACTCCTTTCCTTGGCCTTCTTCCAGATGCTATCAGCTGGAAAACTCAGTTTGATCAAGAATGCAATTATACATTGCTAATGTTACAGAAGTAAATGGTATTCAATCCATTTGTATTGAAGCAGAGAATGTGGAATAATGCCTTATCCAGTAATATGCCAATTATATCAGTGGCTTCAAACAAGACTAAAATGCATCATCTTTATCAATTTCTCTTCCCACTTCCTGTCTGTCCCAGAAGGTTCTCGGCAGCTCAGGACTTCTCTATATCCTTCAGGTCATGCACATGCAAAGAGTTATAAAACGGAGTAAGAACAAGTGAAAAGTGAATTTAAGAGAAGACAGGATCATTTACTGAGCATGCTCAAGTTCATAATGCACCAAGTAGATTAGAAACCTGCACTAAATATTTTTATGCCACTCTCTTCTACAGAAGCATGAGATCTTTATTATTGTTGGATAGCAACTTTAAGTGTAACGCTTCTGTGATAACACTACATTTAAGTCTCCAAATTCTCCAGATTATTGTTTCCTGAAAAACAAATCTGAAGAACAAATGTAGCTCATATGTGAATGTGCAAATAAATCTCATTTATGCTCAACGGATGTCCTTATAGAGGCTGGAAACACTGAAGTTCACATAGAGAAGAAGGCTTAAGATAGGAGAGTACTTAAAAATATGTTCAGGTAAACCTCTAAGAAATTAATTCTCATCTCTGAGGAGAAATTATTATTCAAGTTCAGTACTTGAAACTGTGTCTTTCATCACGGAAATAATCTTTACTCAAAAGTAGATGAACTTAAGTAAAATAAAACTCTATCACCTACTCTGCTATTCTTGGCTGCCAAGCAGACCTCTGAAGCCCTACAGCATTTGCGTGGACAGCACGACTGAGAAAGAAAGCAGTAATTGTTCCTAAAGTTTTTAGAAACATGACACCTCATTTCTTCCTGAAAACACAAGCACTTTTTTGGTGCTTGTAGAGCAGCTAGCTCTAAATGAGTTGCACATATATGAATTTTCAAGTAAAGGATGACTGACAAATAAAACATCAGTAATTGTTTACCTGCTTTAGACAGGCTTGGCTTTTAATGGAACAGGATTCTTGAAAATTTAAAAACTGCAGACTAGCAAGACAGTAACTAAAATGGAGCCAAATCCATTTATACTCTGTACTGTCCACTTTTCAGTGCTATCTTCATGTTCGTCTGGTGCATATTTTTTCTTCTTAATATCAGATTAAACATGCTCAGTAATAGAAAGTTTCCAAGCAATCCCAAAGCTCTTGGATATTACCCCATCTTTTTTTTTTTTTTTTGTGCCATGCCAAGCGGTGTTTCACCACACAGATGCAAGCCCCAGGCCAGCCCACATGATAACAAAAGGTAGTTCCTGACCTGATGTTAGGTATATAGGGGATGTGTGTATTGCAAAGAAAGCTAATACACCCTGGGATAGCGGAAACACACACTAGAATGGAAAGAAGTTCTGCTTGGGGATAGGGAGCCAGGATCCTCCTCCAGCAACTGCCTCACTGACTTCTGCCTCCTCATCTCTGTCCTACCCTCTGTTGTGGCTGCTGCCAAGGTGGGCTCCGGGAAGCCATGCTCAGGGGTCCTGCGCATCAGCACCTCCCCCTCTTGCTCACGTTTGATCCCTAGGTCTGTGGAGCCGTGTTGGATCGGTGAGCCAGGAATGCTTGAGTCAGCCTCGATTGAGAAGTCAAAGCCATCTGGGATTCAACATATAACATTTTAGTGCTTTTCTATTCCTTTCTTGGCATTCCAACCCAGGCAGGGAAAATAGAAAGTTTATGCCGACATGGAACAAACACAAAACACTACCCATGCTTAGTTAAAAGTGGTGAGAACATCCACAGAAAGGGACTGGTGGGCTGTACTGTAGACCAGAGACCAGCAAATGAATATAATGGCTGAATATAACTACAGTGAAGACAAACACAACGCAGAGTCCTGAAAAGAGCAGACAGCTACTTCTTGTCCTGGACATCCTGATCGAGCTGAAGACCAGAGGTCATCAAATCCTTTTGCACATGACCAAGAAGAATAATGAAAAATAAAAGGGGAAAGAAATGTACCACAGGAAAATATGTAATTCCTGTTTTCAGACTTTTTACTCGCAGTTGATTCTTACGTTATTCTCCTTTTTACCTTCATTGATTTATGCAGCTTTTTAAAACTAATGTTTTATACATGAAGTAACAAAGCTTTAAAAGTAGACAAAGTGATTTCAAAGCAAGTTTTTTGCTACAACTACACTGAAGACTGTCATCACATCAAGGTAAAGATCACTAATTTTTTTTTCTTCATAAAGTCAAGCACACTTCCATACGATGTAATTACTCACTGAGGAAAGACTAATTCTAAGCTATCCAAACCTATTTTATAGCCCCCCAATTAACTGGGTCATATGATGGTAGGTGTGATGTTCAGTTTTTCCCTCTCCCACTGCCATCACTAGCTTTAGGCAGCTGGAATCCTATTAAGGTCTAGATTTTAGCATTCATTCCCTGAGCTATTTATGATGGGAGGCAGTTGAATTTTAGTGCAGATTAAACAAAGAACTTGAATTCTAAGCCACACTTTACCCCTACAATTTCATACTGTGTTACATGGAGAAAAAAGAAGTCTTATTAAACATTTTTCAGTTTCTCCATTTCCTCATCTACCTCACAGTTTATCACAAAATCAAAACCAAAACAAACACCCAAAATATTCATGTTCATGCAGTGCTCTGAAGATGTAAAATATTATATATTATTATGGAGTATCACTTTCAAAAACAAACAAACAAAAAGCCCCCCCCAAGGTTCTGTAAACATTCAAGCTCAGAAGTCAGATTACAGTGATGATGATGATTGGAGTACATTGTAATACATGCTCCTGGCAGAGGAAGCTCACCTTCTCTCCTCCAGCGATGACGACGGATAGAAGCTGTTGTAATAGCACTCCGAGAAATTCTTGGGACTGTTGGAGTAACTTCTACTTTCAGTACCTTCTGGCCTTCTTGTGATGCATCAGGAGCATCAAAAGGCAGCGAATTCTTCATGGCATTTGCAACCTAAGACAAAAGTAAGATGCTGTACTACTACTGTCCTTGATTGCACTAATGACAATATTGGATCTCTTGCTGGATACAGAAAGAAGAACAAGCAAGAATTGGTAATTATGCCAGATTCTCCTCAAGACAGATGACCCCATTCCCAGGATTCAAGGTTGATTACATGGAAAAGCTCATCACAAACCCATTCTCAAAACCAGAGTTAATTTTCTCCTTTTTTTTTGAGGTAATTGATTTTGTTCTATCTTTGCCACCTGTAGTGACAGACGTTAACAACACATACAGGAAGGTGTCCATCCAGAAGAGACTGCAATATGACAAGGGAAATACCATTTATGTTTTATGACAGAGGTGTCAATAAAACTAAGTCACAGCCCAAGCCAACGCAAACACCCAGTGGCCTTGTGCACAGGGGAACAGGGCTGATTTCCACCACACCTTTTCCCATACCCCTCTCCCGACCCCTCCCTAAAAACATCCCCAACAGAACCTAACCAAGGGGATTAGACTGCATGTACTTGCAAGATTTATTTAGGAAAAAAAATATTTGCAACCTAAGCAATGAGCATAAAGTTATTAAAATACAATAAAAAATAGGTTTGATAAAGATGAGTGTAATAGCCTATTATAAAGTCAGAAGTTAGGTTTTGCAGCTTTGAGGAGAACATGGGACTTCTTTTGGCTTTGATGTTTTAATTGCTTCTTTAAATTTCCCATAAAATGCCTTTGGGATTAGAGGTTTACTTTAAAAAGGACAAAAATAACTTTCAGTAATGTTTCTTACTTTTACAAGTAAATTGTTCAACAAAAGTGAACTTGTGTACCAGCTCCAGAAAAGCAAACTGGTTTTCTATGGCATGTGCAATATTTAACAATAGCAAAGCTGATGCACACAAAGTACTACTTAAAGCTTCAAAATCCCCCCAAAACCACAATCCATAAAATGAACGCACATTGATTTTCCAAAATTTTCTACTCACTGGAGTTGCTACCTCTTTTGAATAGATACCCTTGTCATCATACAAAAAAAAAAAAAAAAAATCTAAAAATTCATAGCAAAAGACTTCTGCACCACAACCGGAATCGTGACAAAGCATTTCTGCTTGTTGAACCTTTTAACAGCTGGCCCTTTCTAGCAGCACAAACTGTACTTCTGGGCACTGAGGAAAACCATATGGAGATAAAAATCAATGCAACAGTAAATCTTTGAAACAATCTAAACAACCAGTGTGAATGAGTCACAGTCCTTGTCTGACAAAAACACCCTCAAAACCACGATCTTTCAGGATGCAAAAACACTTGCTCACGATGTCTAATCCAGCACTGAAAGGCAGGAAAACAAACACAGCACAATTCAGACTTGGCAAGCCAAGTCTGCAGCTATCAATGACAAAGGAAGGTTGGTTTCAGGCCAGACATCCACTCTTGCCTACCAGAAAGGAGTTCTAAGGAAAGAACATTCAATAAGAGCAGTAAGTGCATCAATAAAATACATTGGATAAAGCTGCTGTCACAATAGGCACTTGCTGATCCATAGTTCCTGTGCATTGGACTTGGAAAGCCTGTGTGTCTCTGCTCTGAAGACCGGGCTATCTGTCTGAAAACCATGCAGAACTCTTTGTTCAGAGGAAAAGACTGACTGGAACTGGTGTGTTCCCCAGATCCAAGGTGCTACTAATTCTGACACTTGCTGATTAGCTTGGCTCTGTAGAAACTCTCAGGTTTCCTGACCAGTACCCAGTGTTTGTTAACAGAAATACTTCTCTTTAACCAGAAAAGGCCTTTCCCTTGTGTTACTTCCTGCCCTTTCCACTGCAGTGTCTGGGCAAGAGTGATAGAAGACCACTTCTACGTTACAAATATTTCATTGCTTTCTGATTCTGTTTTTCCACAGGCAATAAAACCCTATGTAAATAAGAGCATGGATCTACTAAATGGTCAAAAATGTTTCTCCAAGAAACAAACACAAGGATCATGATGTTTCTCATTGTAATGATGACTGATGGTGTTCCCATAATTACACAAATAGGTACTTGAATACAGACATCTAAAAATAATCCTAATGTGGGTGTTTGCCTGAATATTAAATAGACTTCAAAGAGTTTGCTGCTCTTAGGAAATACCAGGCAGAAGCTGAACTTAGCAACTTACCTGCGAAGCATCCCAGATGATATTTGGTGCTAGTAGTTTTAAGTTTAAAATACAGAATTCTATAATGCTGCTAAATTATACACATCTCCTGAAGAATGTAAGGAGAGTAAGGGGCTCCAATCTTTGAAAAAGTCAAATTGCTTGAATATACAGCATTAGGGTGAAGACATGCAGATAATTTTTTCAGTAAAATGGACAATTTCTTCAAGCTAGTTTTAAAGAATGTTAGTAAAACAAGACAGGAAGCAGGCAATAATCAGAGTACTAAAAAAAAACCCTCCCCCAATAGGCCTGCATGCATATGCAGGAAAAACTTGACAACCAGGAAGGGGTAAAAAATTGGTGATATCATGATGTCACACCAAACAATAGGATGGAGAATCAATAGGAGCTTTAGGAAAAAACCAAAGACGTTCTAGAAGATTCTTACAACTAGAAGTAATCTCTAAGGACAAACTGATTAAAAATGAACAATGACAACTAAAAATTGTCATATCATCAAGTTCCAGATCCTCCTACACACTTTTCAAATGTAGTAGTTTGATAGGATGGCCCAATTCAGCAGGTTCAATATTTAATTTAAAACCTTCAATCTGATGGAGTGATGAGTCATTTCCAAAAGGAACCAACTGTTATAATAATTCAATGGATAGCAGGCATTTTAAATGCAGCAGTGTCAGAAAGCCTGTAGATAAATTTTACAGCCAATATTAATACATTTGGAGAATAATTTTATGCAATTTAGTTCAGAAAAGAGTGATCTCAGATTGCCACATAAAAAGATTTTTGCCAATCCGCTCCTCCATCAGTTACGTAAAAAGCAGTGACATTTTACTGCTGTTAGTTCAGAGAAGACTACAGGCTTCTAGCCACAATTCTGATGCAGAAACTGAAACAGCAGTCTAATTTACTTTATTCTCCTTAATTTTCCTTCTTCTTTTGATTCTCATTCCTACATCTGACAAAAATTTCTCCTTTCTCTCTTTCAACCTTCTCATCCTTCCCAATCACATCCACCTGCATCCAGCCCAGTTTCAACACTTTCCCCATTTCTCTTCTGTCTTTTCATGTTTGGAACAGCAAATATAGTGAAAATGGAAAAAAATCCCCACCCCAATCAGAACTACTCCATTTTACTGCTGTTCCTCCAAACAAAGTAAAGATTAAGATCTACGTGACTTTCATTAAACAAAATCGGACATTGACTCTGGGATTGGAACTCCTTTTCACTTTCAGCTGTATCCTGCTGTTGCTTTCTCTACTTTGTTATCAATTAAAACCCACAGCTTATTCTCAACCCTGATGAAGGTCTAGAAGCAAAGAAAACACCTTTTTTGGAACCAATGCCCTATAACATACAACTATTCAGTTAAGCTTCTTTGAACCACTCATCAGTAGCTTATGTCAAAACAACATAAACATTTTGAGCCAACTGTAATATATTAGGTAAATCCTAGCTTTCAGTCTCAATGAGGCTTAGAAGATCCCAACATTCTGGCTTAATAGTCAGCAGAAAAAGCAGGGTGTAAATAGCTATGTTGCAAACACCAGCTGTTAACAAATCACTTGCATTTGATAGTGCAGTGAATGGACACAAAAGCTTCCATTACCAGTCCACTTCAGAAACACATCCATACTCCTCTTAATCAAGCCCATAAATAACAATGGATTGTTTCTTACCAGCAGGGGCTGTGAGTAGAGTTCAAGCTGTGCTCTGTAAATTATGTCCTCCAATACCTCCTGGCCAAGCTCCCACTGACCATTATATCTAAAAAGTAAAGACAGATATTTATCCTCCACATCTTATGAAAACAAACTTGTCCTTTTTTCTGCCCAAATCCAGGTTTGCACTTCTCAGCTTATGTAGAAAACTCATCCACTGTATGTACACCACAGTGTACATTCACTTCTTTTAACACTACAACGTATTTTATTACCTTGTTGGTGTAACAAGAAAGCTGTTCCATGTTCCCTCCAAACAAGACAAAATTGATGCCATAATCAGGACAAACTTTTAAAAAATGGGGTCAATATGCAAATGTTAATGCTACTCAGCAGAACCGAATTTGCACCAGAAATGTATTTTTGCTACCTCAGATGCTACTGACATTTAAGAGGTCTGCATTTCATTAGTTTACCTTGGCATCCAAGCTCATTATGCTTGTTAGAAGGTATCTGTGGTAGTGGCAAGGTGGAAAAAGCTGAAAGGAGAAGCCTAACTCTCTTCAGCACCTACTGCTGGCCCTTCATCACCTAATTCAGTGCTGACAAAAATATCTTCAAGTTATCTGTTGGCTGAATAAGCAAGTAATGGGAAATACACTAATTGAGTAAAAGCTTGTGTCATGAGTCTGTTTTTTTCAATGATAAAACAATTTATATTTTAAGTCATGTAAAAGCAGACCTTTCTCTTTAAGTAAGAAAACCCTGTACACTTACATGGCGTAATAGACACCTGTGAGCAGCTGCACCATGAAGTCAGGGTCTAACACCACTCTACCACAGTGTTCTTTCCAGCGCTTCTCATGCTGCCGTGGAAATCCACTCACACACAGCCTAAAAACACCATTACAAGAAAGTATTAACTCCATATGTTAGTGTGGAGTCTTTATATCACAGAGATTTTAGTGTCTTTATATGTCTTTATATCACAGAGATTTTAGTTATTTTCAAATTTATTTTTTAAAAAATAAATATACAATATAGAACATTCTTATGTTGCATTCCTAATCATTAGAGCAGTTTTGTAGAAATGCCTTGATAAGCGGCTCGCTGATAGTCCAGTGTTACTCCCATGTAGCCAGTAACTCCACCTGTTTTCCTCAAATCATAACCAGCTTCTAAAGAACAAGGGTGGCAAGATATTCTCTACTACCAGCCAGGAGACTCTCCCTAAAATTCAGTAACTGAAACCAGTTTTCTTTAAAGGAAACATTTCAGTGGTACAGAAGAGAAGTATGTCCCCTCCCATCTAATGTATGATGACAGCATGCAAGTCACCGTATACCTAAAGTCAGATAACACACATATTATAGCCTTGAGAACTGCTCTCAGCTGCCTTGTAAGAAATATTTCTGACCCTTGAAAAAGAGGCCTGTCTTCCCATATACTGCCTACATTAAAACAAGGATACTTTATTATATCCTTATTGCATCGGTTTACTATCTGAATCTTCATCATGGAAGCAACACATGGCCACCGATACATAGCAACTGTGGCACTGTCTCCAAAACAACAGAAATCCCTTGCATATAAAATATTGTCTTGCTTCTCTACTCAAAGAACAGATCTAATTTTCAGATGCAGGAAAATGAAACACATTTGGCAAATTTAGCATAGCCACAACTCAAGTGAAAATGATGGAAGCATACCAAGAACCAATCCATCCCCATCAGAAAGCCATTTTCATTACTGGATGAATATTTAAAAGTCTAGATGACCCTGAAGACTACTTCAAAGGCAAGTGTCTCACCTGGAACCCATTGTACAAAGTGACTGATAAGAAGAAGCAGGCATGTAGACAATAGCTGAATTGTAGCACAGCATAAGAAAGCTCAGCACCTCAAACCTGAAAAGAGAAGAGCAAAATCTTGTACTGTTTATATTCTTAATATTTCACTGAAATTTAACACAAGAAAATTCAGTCTCAAAAAGCACCCTACAGGAAGAAGTGTCAGAAGTAAACACACAAATCCTTTAATCTTCTTTCATTATAATTCACTAACTTGAAACAGGCTATCAAAGGTTCATTATAAACACTTAAATTTATTCTTCTGAAAATCCTGAAAGCCATTTGCATATGCAGGAACTACGAAGGAAATGAGATATGGCATAATATTTGGACAGTTATGGAAGTGGAAATGTTCGCAATGCATTCAAAATTATTTTCAGTTTTCCCAGTGCTGTCTTTAGACACAGGTAAAGCTAACAGTCATTAAACAGCAGGGCAATTTCTCTCACTTCTGCTTCTGTGTCTTGGTTTGAGAGGAAGTGAGTTTTTTGGAAACTTGCAGTCAAACCAATCAGTGGTCAGATTTGAATATTGACACCTGGTGTGACCACTGAAGGTGAGTCACCTCTGAGAACAGACGGGGTTAAAAGCAGAGAGTTCCCAAAGTTCCCTCTCTTTTGTCCCCCTCAGGCAGAGAGTGCACATCTCCTCCCCGCCCAGCAACCATGACATTCTGTCCATCCACTTAGCTCCATTCCCTTTTTCCGGTAGAAAAAGGAGTCAGAGCCCCTGATCTAAAGCTGAATTTTGTTACACTTCTAGGAAAAATTGAATAGACAGCCATAAAACCAAAGATATTCCTTAAAGACACAGAAAGGACAGAGAAGTTATTCTTCATAACTAACTAGCAGAAGAACATACAAGGATGGTACAAAGAAAAAGAAAATAATACCTCAAGATTACTAAGGCTGTTCTCTAGATTTATTTCCGAGCACTTAATGCTGAGAAAGGACTCATCACAAAATATTTTTGTTTTGTTTAAGGACTTGTCTCCCTAGTGAAGCACCTTTAGTATTAAGAGTACATCCACCTACCGGTTCTGTGCTGTGAAGGTTTCTCTTTGAGGATGAAGATCACTGTAAACTACTCTGATAAGATCATGCTGACTTAACGCTCCTTCAGTTAAAGCCATGGATCCAATGGTAGAGGGCTAGAAGTAGGTGGTGGGAGAAGGAAGGAAGGAGGGGGGAGAAATTAAGTCATAAGTAAAAATTCCCCAAAAGCATTAAAGCTCCCAGCTACCTAAGGCAAAAGACACACTTACCTTGTGATCTGTAAAAATGAAGATTACTCCAGAATACAGTAAATCTAAAAACATTACCTAGTTTCATTGTTATAAAGTGTACACACTTACAAGTAATACAGCAGGTGAGAACGATTTTCAACTTTGATTCTTACATATCCATATGCAGTAAGTTTGCCCTAATCACACAGACCTTTTGTCCAGAAACAGTAGTGAAAGAAAAACACAATTCCAAGTTCTAACTGAACTACGGAAGAGTTAGAAGGAAGACTACGTTTATGCTAACATGTAAGAGGCTAAAAAACCCAGTTGCAACTACCACATAACTAACTCTATTAAAAATGGGTAGTCAGCAAAGTTTTTTAACATTTATATTCCTGTTCTTCTGAAAATCCTATTGCATTCTACTACACTAACTGCAAGCTACAGAAATTGAAAACTTACTGCAACAAGATGCATCTAAAATGGCCTGTGGCATCAAATGGATCCAGTTTCCATTCCTCTAACAGATCCAATTTTAATTTACCATAGCAGCTCTCTTACCTCATGGTATATTGAGGGTTTAGATAATGAAGGGATGGTGAAAGACAAAACTTTGTTGTTTCCATCTTTGTCAGCAATTTCCTGCATTAAAAACAAGACCAGAATTCAAACAGAAGTAAGGAGATAGGAGTTGGAATAACTTTCAGCTCTTAGAAGGAATTCAACAAATAAGTTAGATGTCCTGATCCGATAACACTATTAACACCCCAAGGACTTTGTGCATTTGCAGAATATTAACATTATCAACATACATATTTAATAAGTGGGAAAACACCTCTATCACAAACTGCTCTGCAGAATTAGTGAGCAATACTTAAAAAAAAAAACCCAGCACTGGCTCCTTAATCAGTGAGACTAAAGATACTGACACAGAAGGGCTGATGAGTCACTTGCTGACTATGAGTAGCATTTCATAATAAATGCACCACAGAGAAAAGGTGAAATCAAGGGGACTGGCAAAGTTTCCTCAGGAGGAAACACACACAATGTTTTCTTCAAAGGCTTTCAAACCGGTCAGATTTTGTAGTTGCTAGGCTACTACATAAGCAAACCCTGCAGTTTTTAAGGAAAATATACTAGGAGCAATTACATAAGACTACACCAAAAAGGAGTCTAAAATCCTGCCTTTGCACTTTGTACAGCAAATTTTTAAACAATAAGCTCCAGTCATTCCAGTTTATGTAAAAGTTTAGCCCAGGGCAGCTCAGTACTTCTAGGCTTCAGGGATTGTAACAGGAGAATGGCGCTCAGAATTTGTCAGAACACAGATTTATTTATCCCTTTCAATTTCTAAGTATTCAGAAAATATCAGTGTATGTGCAGAAAAATATCAGCTTCATTAAAGATAAAAAATAGTGGAAGCCACTGTTCATTTTGAGGTCTCTTTCCTTCTGAATATGGAGAGAATGGAGAAATTACTGTCCTTAAAAAATATGAATCACCAACATGACTTTCAAAAGAACTGCAGAACATTCATGAAAAAATAAAGATAAATGTGCTACTTCAATCCAATAAACAGTACAAAAAATCAGTTTCCAAGCAGTTTCCAGTGTTTTTTTCTATCAACATAAATCTAAAATAACTAGATCTTCCAGTTGTTAGAGCTGATCTACAGACACATAACTAGAATACATTTTAAGAATCACAGTTTGGCTGTTCTGTGTCTTATGTGTAGAAATACAGCCCACAATTTAAAGGAGGGGTTTACAACGACATTAGAGGGAAGGGTGATACTTCAGTAGAGTATGTTTTAAGGTCCTATACCACAGAAATTCCCACTAGAGAATGTCTCTTGCGGCAGTATTGCTGAATTTATCAAACAGTCTCATAACATTACAAAAGTAAACATTTCCAGGCTAGGGTAAGGATGTAAAAAACTGCTTTTACATCCAACAGCCAAATTTAGTAATTTACAGTTACTTTTACTTATTCTTAAAACTACAGTTCCCCTCAAGACAATTATCTGACTCAAATGGACACGTGCACGTATCTGAGTGCTCACATGCAGAGTGGCTTCACCTTCAAACTACCCTTAAAAAAGACAGGTTAAGAGTACATGGGAGGGCAGGGGAAGTGACACATCAAGACTGACTAAGCTTACGAGCCTGACAATCATAAAAAGTTGTATTTTGCAACATTAAGGAGGGCTACCTAATTTCCTTACAAATCGAAGTATATAAAAGTTTGACAAAGCCCATGAGATGATCCTTTTCAGTGAAAATGTTTTTTTCCAAAAAAGATAATTTAAAAAAAATTTTTTTTTGCAGATACATCATTACTAAACCTTCATTACATTATGCTTTTCTCCATATTAAATATGCTTTCCTTTAAGTGTATGTTCATTTTAAATACGTTGTTCCAATAATTTACTTTATTCCTAGCGGTCAGTGATGCAAAACTTCAGATCAAAGCTTTCCTCAGCCATTCCCACTCATCTCACTTACCAGGTTGTAAATGCCAAGCAGCAATGCTTCAATGCAACCATTACTCTGCCTATCCCTGCTGGCAGTGAGACGCAGATAAACCCAGATCAACTCTGGCAAAAACTGCAGCGTGAATCTCTTGAGCCGAACTTCAGAACTCCGATAAAGTTCGAAGAGCTGGTGGCAAACAGGCTCCAGGAACTGTGGAAAGGCAAAAAAGCTAATCACTTACTGGTAGGCTTCTCTAACAAGGGAGACTGAAACAACAAATCTAGGGGCTATATCATACAGCCACTGCAGTCAGTAAAACTTGCATTCCCTGCTGGCAAGTAAGTGAATGAATCACACAGTATCTGCATTCTGTTTAAGGAGATCCATAAGGACAGACCTGAGGGGCACTGGTATGCAGTATCTGGACGTGGCCACTACCATGTGTGCTTTGAGAAGATTCTTCTCTAGGGCTGTCAGTGCAAGATTTATTTTCTGTACAGGTACTAATTTAAGGCGTGTGACAGACACGTCGTTTGAACTATGTGCATCGTAAAACTAGTGCAGTTGTAAGGTCTATAAAAGTACAATGGTTAAAGATCAGCTGCTAATGACAAGTCCATTGACAGAAATATGAATTAATTTCTTACCTACACTTTTTTAGTCTCAACACCAATAACTGAACGTGTTCATTACAATGCAAACTGATCTTTTCATTTTGAGTTGCACTTCAGGTTTCAGTATAAGAATGAAAAAAAAAACCAAACCCTATCAAGTCAGTGGGATAAAAGCATGAGGTAAACCAGCCATTTTAAGAGCCTACAATGCTAAACCAATACCGAAGATGCATCCATGGAATGTTAGGGAACAGGAAAAAAAGCAGAAAGAACCACACTAAACAGTCTCATTCTTTCCCATGACTAATCAAGCTTTTATTACCAAAATCAAAATCTAAGGGGAGAAAAAAAATTTGAAATTTCCAAGACAAATTTTTCTAAGGTTTGTGACCACTATCTAATATTGTGTTTTACCAAATGGGATGATCTGACACAACAAAAATATTTATGGGATTCACTGTCCAAAAAGACAGAGGCATAACCTAAGGCATCCATATTCATATAGAAGAGCTACAGGGTCAAAAAACAGAGGCCAGAATCTCAAGTCTTCTTTCTAACAGTACATGCCTCATGCAGTTCTCTTATACATACAGACATACAGATTAGATAAGGCATATATGACCCTTCTTTCACTCCCAGGCATATGCACCTTAGGACTTTGCAGCATATTTCATGGACTTTGATGCATTCTTTTTTCATTAATTTGTCTATTCATCATAATCACAGTACCACAAATTTCCTGTAAAATTGAGGGTCACACTTTCGCTATCCTGCACAAAGATACATTTCTGTGGTTTATTGTGAACCATCCATCCTCTTAAAAAACTTAGGAGTCCCTTGCTAACAGCAGAGGAATCAACATTTCTGCAAGTGAATAGTCTGAATGTTCGATAAATGTGCAATGCATAAAGCTCTATGAATGTACAATTTCACATACCTATATTTACACTTAGATATTTTACACTGGCATATCACAAACATAAAATATAAATTTGACAGAATTATCTATAAGAGAGCATCACCCAGGAAACAGTTTCATTTCCAACACACAATATTCTGGTCAATTTTACACACCATATTTAACCACTGATTACATAAGCCATAACATGACATTTACGTAAAATAAAACTCAGCTGTCAGAGAAATCTCTTCTTAAACAAGGCTCTGGTATAAGTACCTTGTGTTAACAAGGCTTCTGATTGACAGACTTGTTACTCTAAGCTAGAAGCCAGCATTTACAACAGAAGCAAAGAAAGACTCTACAAAGAGAGCAAAGAAAGATGACATTGACAGTGTTGATACAGAATGAGAGAAGTCCAGTCATTTAGAACAAAAGGATTTATACAAGTCATATAAATCTATCTATACACACACATCTCTATTTATATGCATGTATAGAAAGACAGATAGATAAAAATAACCAACCACTTAAGTTTTGGCTTGGGATCTAAATGAAATCAGAAGTCTGTAAAGCATCTATTACAATCATTTTAAGAAAAACATGGTACAGCTTTCTGGTAGTATATTTATTCCAGTATTTCATACATGTATAGCATTTTATGTTCAAAAGAGGCGTAAGTATATCCCTTCTTAATTAATATTTACTTAGTAGAAACTCCTGTCTGAAACTGACAATAATTATTAAAACTATCACAGTAAATGTTCAAATCCTCAGAAATAGAGCTGTATCCTTGTTTTATGAAAGGCCTAACACATTTCAGATGTTAAGATTAAAAAAGTGGTTACTACGTAATTCAGACATCACTAAATAAATTTGTAGATTTTTCTTTAAAATAAAATATGCTCAAGAAGAGAACAGAAAGAAGAAAAAGAAATCTCTGAAAACAAAACTCACAAGCATATGTGCAGGGAGATGACAAGTGCAAGAAAAGCTAAAAATATTATCTGAAACCAGATATATACAATGGCAATGCTATAAATAGTACTTGTATTAGATTAGAGATGACAGCAGCCCAAAGCTGTTTCCTATTTGAAATCAGCCAGTATAATCCAAGTCCCATTAAAAACAGTGGAAAAGAAAAATCTATTTTAGCTAAGCCAAATGACACTCAACCACAACAGTTACTAAGTTAATTCTACCTACTTTCAAATGAAAATTCTACAAAATTAGTCTTTTAAGACTAGGGAGACATGTTCCCTAGAAAGATAAAAACAATATCCAGTCAGTGGTGCTGCAAGCATTCGTATTCTCCTTATTTTTAGTAGTTGTCATATTTGTTGTGGAAAATGTTTAACAACTGCAATCACTTAGGTAAAAACCTGCAACTACTATAGCACTTTTGATGTGTTCAGAGGTGTAAGAAAAGCTGTACACTTTTTCCACAAGAAGAAGCTGCCATCACGGAGATGCTGCAACACCAATATTTTCAAAAGCACAAACACCCAGGATTTTCCTATCAAAGTACAGTATTATAGTCTCCCACCTGGAAACACAAAATTTGACACTCTGAGAAAGAATAAATGTTTTCCTTGCATCCTAGTTATCTGGCTTTCCAAAGAGCCAGCCCCTTCCAAGTAATTCTCTAAATACACATACTGAGAAGACACTGGATAAACAGAGGAAATGGAGCTTTTGTCATCAGTAGTGGGTGTATACATGAACTGGCACACATTTTTTAATTCCTAAGATCTTTCAGTACAAAGTCAAAGCAAACTGAGTAGCACAGAAGTCAGCAAAAAAATCCAAAGTAAAATACCTCTTAAAATCCTCTGTCTTTCCTAACAAACAAAATAACTTCAATTATAAAAGCTTTCCTATTAGCATAAGCAGCAATAAGCATAAAAAACAAATGACATTTTTACTGGCTTAAATATGCAGCAAGCATCAATGATCTAATTTTCACTGTTCATTTTATACCTCACAGAGATGCACACCAGTCATGTTTTAAGGAAGATGATGAATAGCCTTCCTTTGGCTTATTTTACAGGTTTTCTAAATCCTAAGACTCGTATCTTGAAGTTAAATATAATGCTTTACAAAATGCATGACAAATATTGGAAATACTTGCCTTTTAGAAGAATTCAATTGTAAAAAATAAAATGTGCTTATGTTAGACTTAACTATAACATAATGGGTGAAACCATTTATTATTTGAAAAGTACTGGGTCTGGGATTGCTTGGTATTGCAAAGGTGAGCTCACACAGTTTCACAGCTGCCCTGAGTTAAACCTAATTAGCACCACATGAATATTCAATATTTGAATTTCAGTAGTGCATTAACTTGACATACATGGAGTATTGTCTACAGCCATAAACCAACTCTAAAAATTATAAAACCATCTGAAAAACAGTACTTCAAAAGCACTTTACTTCTGAATTCAAATACTACACAAAAACCAATATATTATTCAGTTAAATTAGCTGTTTATGAGCAAGATCACTCTCTACACTTCATGCAAATTTCTGCTCCAGTCATCTTTATCTTTATATTTTAAAAAGTCAGTGCACTTCCTCAAAGGCAAATAGTAACAACTGTATTTAACTTGTCAATATGCTTGCCTTCATTTCACAGCTCACAAACTAGTAGACACCTAAAAAAGAGAGAAACACCTTGGTTGTTTGGTTCCTAAACATGCTGATTCCATGTTAAATTAATAATCCTGGTCTTATCAAGATAGAATGATGTGATTCTAGAAAAATTCATGTTTGCCCTAAACAGTTTGCCACTTTCCAGAAGTTTTAAAAATCAGTCAAATTTATGATTAAACTGCACTAAAGAATTACTTGCCCATCAAGTTTAAGAATCCACAAAGTATATTTTTATAATAGTCTACCACATATGCTTAATCTTCATAAGCCATGAATTACCCCTCTAACTAATAATGCCCTATAAAGCATATTTAAAAACCCCTCCCAGTTAGAGACAAATATTACTACAGAATTATGTAAAGTAATGAATTCACTTTGGTTATATTTCTCACAAGCAAATAACTCTGAAAGAAGTGCAACAAGGAAATACATCCTGCCTTAACAAGTCGAACCTGAAGCTGGACATCTTGATGTCTAGGATTGCTTATCTTATATGTGGTATCAGAATCAGGCCCAAACAGCAACAGCTGTTCCAAAGAGTAATATCTGACAAGCATCAGTGAGCAATAACATAAGATCACCCTAAAAAGATACCCTTTTTGCAAATCTGGTTCTTTGCTCTTTCAAAAAATAAATCAAATGCTTATTCTCAAAGCAATGAGAAGCTTTTACATTTTCAGGAGTCTACACAAACACAAATACACAGCAGCAATGGTAGCTGCAGGTTGAAGAGAATAACAGCAGCTTTTCAGTACAAAGAAAAAGGTCACTGTGCAAGTTATTCATAATACTGAAATGAAGCTGACAGCTATGAAGCCTTTTTTTTTTAAATTGCATGGGCATTATGCAATCTCCTTGAAGCTCAATCAAGCATTCAGCTTCCTAAAACAGCTGAGCTGTACTTGGGGAAATAAAGAACTTCCTTGCTGTGTACACTACCCATTTAATTTATAAATATATGAGAAGTCACAGATGACAGATCAAGTATTTGTAAGCATTTTCTCTAAAGCAGTTTACATGTCAGAGAATGGTATGCTTGCACAATTTATTCAGAAGCTATTTTTCACACACTTGCCCAGAAATGCTCCTCGCAGAAGCCAATGGGTTGGAAAGCTCAGTTTAACAAAATGAATTACGTACAAGGGTAAGCTAAGTTTTCATTGTGTCTATTTATATTTTGAGGCCCTGGTTCTGCTCTTGTTTACAGCAGTGTAAACCAAATTACATAAAAGTGATACTAGTATAAGCACGAGATGATCTTGTTATCTTAACGGCATTTAAAAAATTGCTTCCATCTTCCACTGCAATAAGCCACCACACAAGAAGTACATTGGTCTTTCTGAGTTTCACTGTAAGGCCTACTTTGTCTCAGTTATGACTGAAAGGTGGTTTATGGGAACTGGAAAAACAAACAAACAAACAAACAAACTCAACCTCCCCCACCAAAACAACAACAACAAAAAAAAACCCCAAAACCAACTCATGCCAAATAAAACACAAGAGTCAGATGTGGCAAGGAGAACCTAGCAGACACCATAAACAGTAGTTTTTAAAGCAGATGAGATTGTGTCTTACTAGAAAGGCATTAAAGTAACTGTCAAAAAGAGACTAAAAAGAGGGATGATACCCATGTTGGACTACGTTAGAAAAAATAATCAATCTTCCCCTCCATTACTTCAGTTTTAGTTGTAGAGGTGAAAGAGCCAGGAATGAGAATATAAACACGTTTTTTTCAATCTCCTACCTCATTATTTGGGTCTTGAATGACCTTATAAAGAGCTGGTACCAGTGGTTTTTTTCGGTGCAATGTAGCTGCATAGCTGGAAATTTGTGATTCAGGTAACGCCTAAAGAAAAAAAAATTGTTACCTGACAAATAAATGCTTCCAAGTATTCAAGATCTCCACAAAAGAATGAAGTCTCATCCCAACATCAAAGAAAAGTTCTGAAGTTCAGTAAATTTTCAGACTTGTAACCTAATTGTTGAGTACAACTCCTTCTCCTTACAAATAGCATTTGGGAGCACTTAACCACTTTCAGGGTTATATCCAAAAGCAGTTTAGATTCATCTTTCATCAATCGTTTGCTCTAGTTTGATATGAGGACTCTCTTTCCTGATAGCCTGTATTTAACAGGCTCTTTTTGAAGACTTTATCAAATCAACTCAACTTATTTAAGAGGTGTGGAGAGTATAGAATGAGCATGGATAGCCTCGAGTCCTCCCCAAACAACCATGTTTGTGGAGTTTGCATCCTTGGAACTTAAAAAACTTCCAACAACAGCACATAATGACTTACTCTCATCAATGATGTGAGGAACGACTAATTCTTAATTTAAATAACACTAATTTCTTATCAGTCATTAAATACTGTTTTCTTGTTTATGCATTATCCTGTATTTCATTCAGCATAATTATCAGCATCCAAAATAGCTTAAAAATACTTCAAATTCTTCATGACAAAACAATTAATTTTATGCAGATCATGGGGGAAAAAGTAAAGCATTTTTCTTTGATTTTTTTAAAAGTCCTAATAAATATATACTAATTATTTTTCAATTTAAAAGTTCCTCAATTGGAAATTCGGGCAGTGTTATCCAGCTGTTAGTTAAATTCTATCGGCTTGACCTACACAGAACACACGTTTTAAAAGACCACACTGCTATTGCAGTGTTCCTGCTATACAATAATAAACATTAAAAATAAACTACTATTAGAATTATGCATTTCATATTATGCACCAGCCAACCCAATTAAACAGATCTTTGTATGCTTTATGCATTATAAGAAATTGAAAGATCAAGTAATAGATATTTAAAATGTTAATTATTTGATATTAAAAAAACTCCACTGCATTAAGCCAATAGTTTACATATCATTCATCTTCTCAGTTCACCTTGAATTCTGACAGCCATTCTTCCACAACACCTCGTTCTGATCCCAGCATTTTCTTACTTGTTTTCCTTCTCTCTTACCTTTAGAATAAAAAAAAGAAGTTAAATATTAGTTATGGTAGGAGAACTTAGTTTTTTACAATCCTACCCAATGAAAAGCTGTTAATATCTTTCCAATATAATTATATAATACAAAACAATAAAGAAGTGGCATTTTGGACAATCAGTCCCATTATTTAACAGTGATTTAACTGTTTTCTTTGCTTACTCTAAAATGCTGTGCATAAATGGGGAAGGAGGAAAAAGAAGGATTCAGTGCTTCAGGCCAGTTGTCTTTCAGTTGCATTTTGGAAACTATTTAGGTTCAACAAAAAATTATACGTTTGACATACAAGCTGCATCATGGAAGTCCTACAATAAATGACCTTTTAATAGCCAGACTGCATAACTGGAATCACCAATCCTCTTCTCAGAACTTACTTGTTTTGAGCTCTGAAAGATTTGTATTTAAGAACGATCATGATTTATTAAACAAAAAGTGAAGTGGAATAAGATAAAAGGCTTCCCAACACATTTTTTGAGTTAATGTATCATTTTTTTCAATGGCCCTTGGCAGGAAGTCATTAGGAGAAGACCAACTCTCAGATTCAGATTTCTGAAGCATGTTTAAACATCCTAAAATACAACAAATTCAAAAATAATATTAATTTAAATTCAAGTAGCATTTGAGTGACTTATATCAGCAGAAGCACTGCAAAATAATTCTGTAAAATAACAGAACAACTAATTAGATCTCTGCAAACAAAAGTTTACAAAGACATCCTTTTTGATACAGGGAAACAGATACCATGTCAGAGTGAGACGTATAGAATTTAATTTAAAACATCATAGCGCATGCTACAGAAGAAGGTGAGTTCTAGTTCACTTTTCCTGGAAAAAACCCCACAACATTCAACTTTACCTCTTTGAAGAAGTCAATTTTCTAAAGGAGGAAGAGGAGAAGGAATGCAGAAATTTTTCAACCTGGGATACATTTGTCAAACCTTCAAGTACTGCCCCGTTTTCTAAAAGATAAAAAAAGTATGATGATCACAAAATCAGGAAAAAATATAGTAAAGCAAGCATTAATGTAAACACTTTTTGGCCTTACAAACCAAAGTTTACCAAATCCTCCAAAGTCCATGTGAATCCTTCCGCAATAAAGCAATTTGCCATTAAAAAAAAAAAAAAAAGGCTTAGTGTTTTAGCAGGAGGAAAGGAGGAATTGCCTTCATACAAAAAAAAGGCTTCTGTCACTTATGTAGAAAATCCTTCCATATTAGTGGTGCACAGTACCACAGGCACAGTACTTACAAAGAATAGTATAAGATGAAAGAAGAGAGTAATAATTTTATAAAATGTGAACTGAATTCATACCCTGACTTTGGAGAACATGTAATTCTTAAATTGAATATATTAAAGACTCTCCCATACTTTAATTTCCTTAGTACATATTTCTTAGAGCCAAAATTTCAGTGTTGTTGTGAAAATCACATATTACGCTAAAGTTCACCTTTTGCTGAAGAATCCCTTCATAGTGAACATAAGGAAAACACCACAGATAGGAGCAAACTCTAGGTACATTAGTGGTTTTGCCATGCATTGAGCTTCAAGCTTCCCTATCTGGGAACTTCTTTCAGTGTAAATCAGCTTGAGAACCACAACTTCTGTATCAATACAGAAGCAGTCCACATCTGTTCTGGCTACAGTCACTGCTGGTTCAGTTTTAGGACAAATCGCCTCTCCCTTTCAAGTTATCTGCCTGGATATTAAAGACATTTTTAAGGACTTGTACAAAGTGGCAAGATAGGCAGCAGATGGATTCCCAGCACACAAGCTGCACTGACCCTGCACAGGATCACTGAGCAAAAGCAGGGCGAGCCCCTCAGCCCGGTGCCCCATTCCGCTCCGGCCGGGCTGCAGCAGGGAGCACTTGGACACTGTTCCAGAGGCACACGAACACAGCAGCTGTGGGACTGGCTCAGCCTCACACACAGATGGCTCTCTGGGATTTTCAAATGGCCATCTGGAAAGCACACCTCATGCTTACACTCACTCCCTGGTTTGCTATACCTCTGGGGGGAAAAAATATAAATATATCAAACACTGTGTGGGCGCGTCCCTAAAGTAAACTGGTTCAATACATTAAGCCCTGTGTATATTTATTCAAGGCTGAAGTAGCCTGAACCAAGAGTATTGAATTTCATTTCCAGAATGTTCACATCTCTCCCAAAGCAAACAAAATACAGGGAATATAAGAGATTTCTCATGTTTATTTAAAAAATATTTTTTTCTACTATGATTCAAAAGTTCTTATAATATATAGGAACCATAATAACTAATCAAAACTTTAGTTATTAGTAACAGTAATAATAAAACATACCAAAATATTTTTGCATATGGTCTCATGAAGTTTTCTTAAATACTGAACAAGTAAGCAAGTTTAAATTCATACTTAAGCATGGAACAGGAAAAGTTATAGTTAGGAATGCAGTCACTCGCTAAAATCAAATACAAAAAAATCAATTACCAAAAGGCTTCCCCATAAAAGCACCTGAAATAATAGTTTAAATGCTTTCTCCTAAACCTACTCATTTGGCATAAACGAGCAGACTATGACTCAAAAGGCTGTTAAATTAGACCTGGAATCTTTGTGCTTAATATTAAAGCTATAATACTCTCTTCTGAAGGAAGTCACAGTCTTGCACTGTGCATCTGTTGATTACAGTTAAGATGTAAACAGAATTCTACCAGGTCAGAGCACTCTCCTAGATCATGCTATGCACACAAATCATGGAATCATACAATCATCTTGATTGGAAAAGACCTTGAGACCATCGAGTTCAACCAGTGTGCAACACAGCACTGCCAACTCCACCAATATACCACGTCCTTCAGTGCCACATCTACATGGGTTTTTAAACCCCTCCAGGGATGGTGAATTCAACATTCTCAATACTTTTGCCTTTGAAAATATAAGTCTGAAAAAGGCTTATCCCAACAATATACTAGCAGAATAATGAAACATAAAACCCAGATAACTCCCCAAGAATTTTTGACTACAGTAAAAGAAATAAAAAAGGGCTTAATCAACTATGCTTGTCAGAGAGCTTGTTTTTCCCTTACATTTAGAAGGAACACATACTGAGTACATTATTATTTACCAGTCTGCATTTAAACCACTAACCAAGACCAATCTGCAACAGCAAAATGACTACCCAGATAATCTCAGCCAGTACCACTTGCTACACTATCAACTATAACAGTGGGGATTAGAAAGAAAAAAAAATGCCACTGATTAGATATTCATAATTGGTGATATTTAAGAAGATATGATTATTCAAGTATGCAGAAGGTTTTTTGGTGGTTTGTATTTTATTCAGGGATTTTGTTTGTATGTTTGTCTTAAAGAGGCCAGTAGTTTATACTGGTTTAAACATAAATGGGCGATATTACATTACAGGACATGCACTCCAAAATTAGTCCAGTTCTTGGCCATTATATACTACATGGCACAATGCATATAACGTAATTTTAGTCCTAGCTGCACAATAAATGAAAATATTATGTATTTTTACCTTAAAGGCCATGAGAAGAATAATTTGCAATTAAAACCTGAACTGTCTCAGCCAAAAGAATAAAGCTTCATGCTACATGATTTCTTTCCAGTGCCACTTGTGTAAGAGAACATTATGGACTGACAGGTTTAAAAGAACAGGAAACTCCATTATCAATTATAGCTTGTTCTTCCAAGCTATGTAAACACTCCTCTCATATCTATAATTCATTACTGAGCATGGAAAGAAACATATTTGAAGAAAGATTTTTCCATGCTGCCTCTGTAAAAAAAGTAGCGTGGAAAGCACCTAGAATGCATCCTTACTCTGAACTAAGCATACATTCAGTTTCTTTGATACAGAAAGTTCATAGCTCTGTAAGAAGAACACCTGTGTTCAACATGATTAACACCCTGGAAGGCAGAATAGACAGAAGACAACATAAGATGAGGCGGCCAGAAGTACACAGGAAAGAAGCTTCCCCACCACACACCCACGCTAACAAGACTGGGAAACTCTGGAGGAAGAAAACCAGGCAACATGTTGATAAATGCAGATAACAAAAGCACAATTTGAACTTCTCATGATGAGCTATTCCTGAATGCAGAGGTATGAAAGACTAAATGGAAAATGACTAGGTAATACATTTGATGATGCAATGAAAACATCTGTTCAGGAATGCATCAGCAGCCAGAAAATAAATCAAGATCCTTGATCACATAAAATCATTTAAAGCAAATCTGAAAACATGAAAGCAGAGCGTACTAAACTGGTAATATGCTCTTATTTGAATACTGGCCTACATTTGATGCAAACAACCTAAAAAGAGGTATGTGTAAGGCAGAAAAATGTTGAAGAAGCAGTTGAAGACAAGGATTGTGAAAAATAACTTCTAACCTGGATATGGAAATAATTTTTTAAAACAGAGAAATAAAGAACTCCTTGTCTTAGAAGCACATGGAATTAAGTGGTTGAGAAGGTAGAGTGGACTTTTTCTTGTCACAGAGTAATGAAAAATAAAATGCTTGAACGCACCAAGATAGAAATCTTAGGCTGTTAACAGTGTACTGTTTCTCACACTGTAAGTTACCATAAAATATCATGAGGAGAATAAGAAGCTGTTATAGATAAACACTGTAACACCTGTCTTACATAGTTACTTCTGTGGTAGAACAAGAAGAGTAAAGAAGAAAACTTAATGGTGTAAACTAGCACTTCATTGATATGCTTCACAAAAATACTTCTCTTAAAAGCAACTCCTTGCTTAACCACTCAGTATAGAGGTGTATGCAGCTTCATCCAGCTACTCTAAAGTTATATACCAGAACATATCAAACAGCCACAGTATGGTCTGTTTCCACACTACAAAAGGGTCTGACTCTTATGCTAATCTAATCCCAAGAAAAAATAAAACCAGCCTTGGAAATGTTGATTTTTGGTGGATGAATTCTTGTACTTATTTACAAGTATATGTATGGTAATATACATCTCTTATGATAAATATAGTACAAATACCATTGTGATTTCCCTGTATCAATATACATAAACATAGTATTCTACCAGAATCCTATTTAGTAGACACTTACATAAACTGTCATTTTGGTAAGAACATGAAAAAATAAATTTAAAAACTATTGTCCTCAACAAATCACAGCTACAACTACAACTTGCCATTAGAAACAGGTTCAAACATTCTGCCAGAATTCTCTTGGCCATACAGCTCCACAGTACAGAGAAACAAGGTAAAAACTGACAAAGACAGAAAGAAGCAAAACCTCCTCTGGACAGTTATTAATTTAAATTGTCAGCTCAAGCCTTCTCCTTAATAGAAAGAGCACTCTTCCAACTCTAGTTTTTAGGTAATTTAATTGTAACCTTCAGCAGACAGGCATGCATTCCAACTTTAAAATATAAATGCTGATGTATTCTGTATGTGGGATTTAGGTTGCCAGCCTTATTAGACAAGCCTTAGTCATGCAAAACAACTTGGGTAAGACATTACTTCCCTGCCCACTCTGACTCACTAGTAATAACCAGGCTAAAAAGCTTTCTTTTTGGATATCAGCGATAAAGAAAGTTATGTGAAAACAATGGGAGAAAGCCTTACCACAGAGAAGTCTAAGATGATTGATAATAGTCTTGTAAACTTGCGTGGTACCATACTTGCACAGTAAGATCTATTTCTTATCAAAAAGGTCACATCAATTTCAGCAGCTGCCAAAAAAGAGGTAAAGGTACAGCCCATCTGCTCCAAAAAGCCTCCTCTAAGTCATTTTAAGATCTAAATTATCTTCTGTGCCTTTTCAAGCACCAGAAAGCTCAGCTGACAACCTTCTATCATTCTACCATTCCTACAGTGAAACTGTGCTTTACAGATACAAAACTGCTGAAGACAAACAATTAGGGCAGTGGGAATGAAAATACAACACTGAAAATAGACACTATGTAACAGTTTAAAAAACTACTTTAAGGCTGATGTTTTCATAGAACTGCACAGAGTAGTTCTAGAGAGCTACAGAAGTCAGGTGACTCTACAGAGAAAAATATAAGTGTCATTTGCCTCACAGAGGCAAATAAGCAGAACCTGAATTAAACACAATTGTACTCTAATAGCTAAATCCCTCTCCTAGGAGTTCATGTAACAAATAAAGCAGAAAATAGTTGAGATGATTGAGAATGAGGAACAAGAAACTTACCTTCTGTATTTGAAGAAAACACTCCTCTACATTACTTACAGGATTTTGGAAACAATAATAATAAAGACATTATCCTGCAGCCTTAAATACCACAAAACACACATCAATTATTCTATTATAAGGACCTGACACACTTAAAAATATATATATACACACACACACGTAGGTTAGCCACAGAAATGTTACCTTATTCTCTCAGCACCAGTTTCCTTAGAAACAACTTCACGTAGTCATCCTACACTAAACCTAAAACATTCTCCTGTCAGGATTCTGGTGATAACCCATCCTACGCCAGACAATACAGGTTTGTCCTCCCTTTGCATCAGTTCATATGCAATAACCTTTCCTATGCTAGTTTGTCTGCATTAACATCTTTACTTACAAAAACATTTCCATGCAAATTACTTTCCGTGTAACCCTACCTCTTCCAAAGGCGTTCTCATTCATGGTTTTGGTTCATGAAGTAAATTAAATCTAGATAAGTAAAGGTACAAAATGCATAGCAAAAGAAGGATCCTAAAAAAAATAGCCTCAGCAAACTAACACTTGCAAAATCACAGTTAAGGTTGTCTTTTTAAGGCGCTCAGTGCTAACTACTAAAAATGAACAGACACAGGCTAAGAGAAATCTTGAAACAGAATTTCTGTGGGAACAAAACCAAAACAAAATTCAAACCCAAAACAAAACAAATCAACAAAAAAGACACACCACCAAAATCCCCCCAATATGCACTTTGGAATAAGACTGCAAACATAATGCTAAGATCACTATCTAGTCTGCAAAGGAAAGAAATTTATGCAGAAAGCTTCTAGAAATACCAGCTGAAGATTCTAAGCAGCTTCCCACTTTTGAGCTGTAAAATCATCACTTGAGAGAAATAAATGCCTGTTACATTATAAAAATATCCATTAAAAAGTTGAAGTCAATTCCAGACCAGTATCTAAATTCCAATACCAGTATATATTTCTCACTGCAGTACTCCCTAGCCCGTAATTCACATAAAATGGAATTTAGGTTACATATTCATTAATTAATTTACCTAACCTCCTTTCTTCTACCCTATTCTCAAAGAGATCTAACCCAGAGGATCCTCTGCTGAAAGTAATGAAATCCCTTATTCTAATCTTTCCGACTTCCAGATGGTAAAGCCTCCACCTCCGGGAAGAGGAGTGTAAATAGATTAAGCTGAAGTGACAAATTTCCCCCCATCCATACACTTACTTACACATTCACAAATTCTTAAATGAGTGGAATCTCCAAATTTATCTGAATTTACCTCAGCTATAACTGAAATTATGTCATCTTGCTGACTTTTAAAAAATGATGCAGTAAGAATACAAAGTTCCAAAATAAACTTTCAAAATGGCAGAGTTAAAATAAAGATCCATAAGAATTAAGACATATTGTTTCATTGCACAATGCCATAAATTTAATATGTGACTCAGATGTTTCATTCACATTTAAGATGCATGGTTTTCAAGGATAAAATTAATTCTGACTGATAGGCTGGTCTTACTTTACCATTACAAGTTCCCAGACTTTAAAAAGCAAACTCAACAACAAATGTAGTTAAATGAAAAATCACTGATCACACCACTACTCACCAAGATGGCACAATTTCAGAACAGCCTAGATCTCTTCTGCTTGACCTAATGGAATATATGAGCAAGTTGAACCCTACACACTTACAAGGACTTAAGTCACAAACAGAGGCTGTTCACTATTCAGAGGTAAAGCAGAGTAGCAGCAAAAATTCTGAAATCTAAGATCTGCTTTAACTTTCACATTTAAAACTGTAGCTGCCTTTATTACTTCCAACTGTCACTGCAGAGGAAACAGCTTGTCTTCTTCCATGTCATGCATCACAGCATTATTTCAGTGTCAGTAATTTTCAGTCTCACACTAGTTTTCTGAAAGTTAGAGAGGAGTTTGAAGAACTGCAAAGAACAATCTCACAAAACAGAGCGAAAACCACTGTTAGTTTTATATTGAGATTAGACAGACTGTACAAGTCAGAATTTCTACACATAGGAAATAAAACATGTACCTGACCATGTTAATTCTATATAACACAATCCATTAAGAGGTGTGTGAACATCAACGATCAAGGTATTTGACCCAACTGATTAAGGTGATTCTGCTACAAAAATTTGTGCTTATGACCAGCCCTACTACTAACTTCACTAGGATTCCTCCAGAGCAGGAAATTACATGGCTTTTGTTGGACTCTCCTTCACAGAAAACAGGCAAAGAAATAGTGTCTCTAAAGAAAGCATAACCCTTTTTACACCTTATTAGAAGCTCTCATGAAACTCTGAAACTCAGCTTACTATAATTGGCACTCTGTGGCCTATTACTTGGAAGTATATGCTGCTTCTCAGTGAAACAACTGTGTAAGAATTAAAACAGTAGTAAATGTAAATTAGTGCAAAAACTACACCAAGTACCCCCTTTGTCTTGGTATGAGTTTAATAATTAATCTTCACTGCTGAATAGTTAAACAAAATGCATATTGTTCACAGTCATTCTTCTTCTGTTAAACCAACATTACAACAGAATACAAACGGAATAGTCATAAGAAAGGACTAATGGATATTTTAATGTGAAATGATTGATTTTTCATGTATTTTTTAAATAGTGAGGACACAAAGTTACTAACATAGGTGGAGGTGTTACTTGGGTAGGTGTTTGGATGCATTTTTTGAGTTTTTTAATATGAAATTTAAATTATTTTTTTTCCTAGGACAAAACTTCATATATAATAACTTTAGGAACACAACATAAACACAGCAGAAACAACTTAAATCAACCCAATCTTTCATGCGCCATGTTAGGCAAGATTTTCCACAATATTTTTCACTTATCTAAGCTACAGACCAGTATAAAAAAATAAAGTAGTGTAAAACCACAACAAACAACAAAACAAAACAGAGACAAAAAGAAAACAGCCTTCCACAGGTGCTTGATGACTCCAGTTGGAATACACAGCCTTTTTTCCTCCTCCCCACAACACCGCAGAAACAAAAGCAAGATCTTAAATGCACACTACTATTTTCATACATATTTTCTATTTATAGCCTGAACAAAATTAAACATTTTTGTCAAATACTGCCCCAATGCATATTCAGAGAATGCGAGTCTTGCAAGATTATGAAAAATTACAGATTTGGCAGGCAGCATTGAAAATCCATGCAGCAAGCTTCACGTGCGGAAGATCAGGACTGACATTCACAGGTATGCTTCCCCAAGTTTTTTTGTGTGGACAGGGGACTGGGATTTATGCAGAGATGGTTAATTTTACAATGTTCTAGGTTTTCAAACATATTTTCTTGCACTCAAAAAAACATCACTGAGGTCTCAATGTTCTAATCTTCAGCCATTTTTACATAACCTCATCCTCACACAGAGATACTCTGGGTTTTTGTTTGTAATACTGAATAGTTTTCCTGCTTAAAAAGAAAAACAACAAACCTTCAAAAGCAGTTGATAAAACAGTGCTTTGCCTTTCCTCAAGTTTCTGGAATAGATTTACCCTTGAAAAAAGACCAGAGATGGCCTTATATGAAAACTTGTCAGGAGTTATACAACTGCTTTTTGCAGCATTAATCTTCTTTGAGAAATTCCATTCATTACATCTACTGTAAATGGAAATACACCCACATGAACCATACTAAACATAAACAGTTTCTCTAATCTTTTACAGGTACTGCCCATCTGGGTAACATTTATGACCTTTTACTTTTTTATTAGTTATACTGGCATAGAGCAAATTCAGTTCATTCTCTTCAAACACATAATCAAAAATTTTTAATCAAAGTCTGAGTTTAATTAAAAGCCTGTTCTGTTTCCCTGTGCAATTGTGCTGATAGGGATCAGCAGCATTTACCAAGGTTCAAGAAGCCAGGCACCTGAAATTGCTAGATTATACATTTTTGGTGTAAGTAATATACTCATCTTTCATACAGCATGCCCCACAAAACACACAGTCTTTCAAGGGCAACTTAGAAGGTTTAGAAATACTGAGGTCATTGGAATGCACAGTGGACCTGCAGAGGAAACGTGGAGTAACTTCTCAAAAAATAGGGCTGATCAGGTATAAAGCCAAAAAAAAAAAAAAAACCCGAAGATAAAACCCACACCAACAGGACAACAAAAACCCCCCAAGAACAAGCCAAAACCAACATGCACAGTCCACATGTGACTCCTTCAGCACATGAAAAAACTGTTCTGAACAAAATACAAACCCAGACCCAACACCCCCGTACTTGCAATTATGTTCAGATTTGCAAGTTAAGATGATTACACCATAATTCTTTCTTATCAGTGAGCAGCAAGTGTTTCACACTTGGGAGGAAAATCCTTGTGCTTTTTGCCTTATCTGCCAGCTATCCAACTGGCACTTTGAGAAAATTTTCATAACATATTTTAACAATTTTATTCCCTAATCAGTTCTATCAGTTTCATTTAAACTATTAAAACCAAGATGATGGCAACTTCAATCATTCCCCTGCAATAAAAAAGGAAAGGCTAATAAAAACCTTTTCCATTTTCCATAGATGCAATGCATAGGCACAAACATGCAGAATTTACTAACAGCAACCTCACATATTTCAGAAAGCTCTAAAGTCTGCATTCAGAAAGACAAAATGATAATCATTGCAATCTATTCAAAGTCAGCACAAATTACAAAAGCAGAATGCCCCAGCAGGTCATAGAAATAGCAATAAAATAAGTACTACTAGAATTCTGCATAAAGCCAAGAAAAGTCTGCATCCTTTCCCTGTAGGAGAGATATTTTGTCTTTCAAAAACTACCCATTGGAATATTAATTTGAAATACATCAAAACTTGATAGAGCTGACAATGGACAACATAGTGATTAAGGCTTCCTAATTAGCATGATAATGTCCATTTAAGATTTGTTCCCTCCTTTCTCTCACAAGACAAAAAATTTATTATCAAAATAAGCCATCAAATACAGTAGTTTGCAATCATGGGAGTATCATCAGCAGAGAAGAGCAATGGACCATCACAGCCATACACATCTCCACCAGCCAAGAGTGATAAGATTCCTGCAAAATGTTTCAGTAAAATGACAAGAAGCTGCGCTGAAGCATCTCTTTTCTAGCAGTTGACAAAAAAAAAAAGGCATAGCAGTCCCACTTCCCCATTGACCAACAAATCTTTAAGCTTTCTGCATTTATTAGACAAAATTAATATCTGTAGGCACTATACTTCAATTTTCTTGAACTTCCTTCTACTTTTCATATGCTGAAACTAGCTAGTTTTCTGTCTTTAGTACAGACCAGAACCTGCAAGTCTAAGAAAAAGGGCACAGAGGAAATAACAAAACTAACATTTAAACATTTAGTAAATTTTAAGTTGCCAAATAAAGGCGGGCGAGTGGAGGGATGGCACAAAACACACTGTGACAATCAGCACAATACTCAACTACACAATTTCAGCAGCATCAATGCCAATTAGTATTGGCCACTGACCGCTAATTTGATCTGGAATGCAGCCACAATCTTAACCTGACTGGGACTTTGTGCACAACAAATGTGAAATCCCACTGTTGCACATTTATTTTTCTGCCTTAGCATCCTAAGTTTTACTCAATTTAAACACTGAGGTAGCTAGGGGGAAAAATTACGAAGTAAACATGTAAGCATTATTATGGAATTTACTAGAGCATCTTCAACCATTTCCCTAAAAATGTCAGAGTTTAATTCTGGGCTAATTTGGCAAGCTAAAAACTAGATATATAGGGCTAACATTTTAATTTGAATTAAGAAGTAAAATTAATGCAGTAGTTTTAGTTATGCCATGTAAACTATAACATTAACTATGAAAAACCATATTAAACCTGCAGCTAACTGAAGGGATTTAACCTATAGAGAGGAAAATGCAAAGCATGTACTCTATCTCAGAGTTTAATGCCATGATTCCTGGAACACAAGGTACGTGGAACACAGCTGCCATTTGAATGATTTAAATACCAGATGCCCCAGTAACATTTTTCTATGGATGAGGAGACAAATGCAACAAAGTCTCAAATTGCAACATCCAAAAAAATTTCATTTCTGCACCTACAAGGAATGATTGCATGAGTATTTTCACCACTGATGCAGAAAAGGTGCATATTCTGAAGGTAGCAATTGTTCTTACATGACCACACATAGTCCAAGTCCGCTCAACACCTGCACAATCTCAGTTATTTCTGCAATTGGTCTTTTGGAGACACACAGACAACAAGCCACGTCTAAACTGTTTTACAATTTTTATTTTCTGTCTCAACTTCTAACACAAATTGTAGTGAGGAGAAGGAAATTCTTCTCTCCTTCTCCCCCAAACAAACAAAAAGCAAGCTAGGATTATTCAACAGATACACAGAGGCTTCTCAAACTCATGTGGTGTTTACACTAACACGGGCGAAGGCAAAGCTGAAGACTCAGAACACATGAAAAAAGTCTTGGCAGACGCAGAGATTTAAGCAAACAGAAAAGGCAGTAGCCTGCTCCTAGCCTTCCTGTCCAATGGAGAATCATGCAAAGCATGTGACACCTGTGATTTTAAGGAAAGGTTGCTGTCGCAGGATGTCTATGAAAATAAACAGTGCAGATATGCAGTTTATGAATGTTTACCTTAAATCCATATTGTATTTTAGTTATTTCTTTTCTATTTGCATTTACCCTCCAGTCCGAGACTCCTATCTCTATTTTTATGTCCATAGGTAACACAGAACTGTTTCAGAGATTTTCACAAAGCTCTTGACACTCTGACATGGCAAGATTTGCACTGCTATTTGCTGCAGTCCATTAACATGAAGAAAGCTATCAGAATGGCTCGTTTCAAGTCTAACAAAATCAGCATCTCTCTTCCCAAGAAATTGCCACAAATATGGTTTAGTAACTTCCAGAAGATTAAAGATGCTATTATTTGAAATTATTGCATAGATGCAACACTGGAGACCATCGGGTATGGTGGTTTGTCAATAACATAATTACCAAACAGAACAAATACATAATTAACAATCTAGAAGCAGTTTTGGAAGCTCAGCAATTTCATCTAAGGCCTGTTCTATGCTAAGAACAAGAAACAAGCACCTTAAAAAAACCCCAAACCCACAGGCATAAGGATCTAGTAATTTTTCCATTTCACATTTAAACCCTCCTTGCTCTCCCCTCTGTGTCCATATTTAGCTCACGTCTCTATGCTGTTTCCGCTCAACAAAACATCTTAAAAAAAAAAAAAAAAAAAGGCAATGGAAAGTTCTCCACTGTTACACAAAGAAGTATGAGCTTGTGCTGGGATAAATCCTTTGTCAGCATGCCTTACATTTCTATGTAAAAGGGCACATTACTACCATTAAAACTCCTCAATCACTTCTTGTGTAAGTTAACAACAGTAAATAGACTTTAACCAATCATCTGTCTATCCCACTGCTGCAGCTACTTAAGACCAGTACAACATCCATTCTACGTAGGGAGCTTTTTATAATTACTATTTTTAACTGGATGTGTGCTTCCAACCCTAAAGCAAGAGGAACCACAGTGATACACTGAAGCATTGAGTATCCTTTCAAAAAAGTATACCTCTAACCCAGAGTAATAAACAGATATCAAAACTCAAAGTTGAGCATTTATTTTTTTGTTCTTTGCCCTACTCTGACAGCTTGTACCAGGGTGCTTGATAAATTGCTCACTCCACCCCCTCTATAACTAAGTTTACATAAAAGCCTCCTACTTTCTGAGACATGTCTTGTCTAAAAGGTTAGACCCTCATGTTCAGCCATCACAATGCTAAATGGGAAGGTGGAATCACCACAGTAGCTTACACATGGGGCACACCGGTCTTAAGATACCACATCTTCACAAAGCTCATGTTTAAAAAAATTAATTACAACTCTAGCTAATTTTTCACATGCAGGAAATACAATATTCAGATTTACAGATAAAAGCTAACTTGAGCTATTCCTACAACAAAATCTGCTATGCTTATGCCCACATGTCTTTAAGATCTTGTGCTTAGGATATTTAGGAAAGTTACTTTAGTAACTACTGTGGACTTCTTCATAACCTTTTCTAAATCAACTTTTCTACCTTGTGGCCCTATTCCAAATCAGAACAGAGGCAGGCATGCAGAGGGGCTGCTCTCCAGCCTCAAGATATCCTCAAACCTAAAGGAAACAGAAAAGACAAAGCAGAAAACAAGAAGAGGAAATGTAAAGAAGAAACAGACACCAGAACTCTCAAAAATAACCAAAGTATTTGAATAAAAAGAAAATAAATTAAGACAGAAGGAAAAAACCCAAGCAAATTTTACACATATTTCAGCTCATTATCTTTCAATCCAATATCTTCTCAGCTAAATGAAAAATAAGATTATCCTTTTAAATTCTCTCACTGTCTTTCCAGATAGATGTCAAATAATTCCCCCCGCTCACATATGGGTCAAGGCAAGGCAGAAGAGGGCAGGAAGACCCTAAATAAAATTACAATTTTAAATTTATAAACTACTAAATATAGGGAATGGAAACAGAAAAATATTCCAGATGTATCAATTTTGCCCTGTATGAATCAGCAAACTGCAGTCATGCAGTCTGCACAAATGTCCATGTCACACATTTCAGTTAAGCAGAATTCAGAGGAACAGCAACGTGGAACTATTTAAAGAACTCACGAACCATACACAACGCAGACACCACTAAAGGAGATCTAACTGGTTCAGTTTTCTGAAGAATCACAGTAATTACAATAAAAACATAGTAAGATTAGCTAGATTATGGAGATTACAAACAAAACCACACACTTTGCACTTTTGGAATGTTAGCCAAATGCTTGTATAACAACACAACATAAAATGAGATGTCATGAACTACTTTGTCCTGTAGAAAAAAAAGCCCAAAGAATATGCAGAAAGAAGAATTCCTGGAAGAGTGTTTTAACAGATTTAAACTGCGCCAACCATTTCCATCAGGTCCTGCGCTGAACAATGTTACACAGCCAGGGAATTTGGCGTTTTTCAATATCAAATGACAGCAATGATAATCAGTACTAAGAGATAAATAAATAAATAATTTGCCATTTTGCAGTAGTTATACACCTAACATTTTATTTCTCTCCCCTAGCAGGATCTCTTTCCAAATGTCACTGGCTCTCTATTTTCAGGCAAAGTTAATAAATTTGACCATAAAATCTGTATTTCTCTATAGAATCACACCAAGAGGTCAAGGCAGCTGATCTGACATAGGCAGTGGGCAGCAGAGGCAAGCTGGTCTGCTTGCAAAACAGAAAACAATCAAGGAAGACCAAAAAAGTGACTTGCCAATGGTATTTTTCTCTTTCACTAATCATCTGAATTGATTAATAATAAAACATCTGTTGAACCCTGTGCCCAAATTCATTATATTTGATAGAAAAATCTAACATCAACAGAAGAAAGAAAAATTGCTGTGTGGCCATTCATCATACAATAAAAAGCTTTTACTATTATGGATAATCTGCAGCATAGACTGAAACAGTTTGCAAACTATATACTAATTTTACCCAGTCCCTTATCTTTGTTTTTATGTTCTCTTCTTTGTAGCACAGCTGGCAGGCAATACAGAATTTTGTTGTACAGTAGGGTTTTCCTAAATAACTATATTTTATTTCATCAGAAGTGCCCCTCTACCTCTTGAGCTTTTATTTGAAGCTTAGAAACTAAAGTCAGAATTCTACAGAGCAAAAGGAGATCCCTTGAGTCACTCCATAAATCTGTCCTATGACTAAATTTAAAAAAAAAAAACAAAGACACATGAATTATTTGTCTTGCTATTAGAAGCAGGAATCATCCAAGCAAAGATGCAGAGAGAAAAATTCAACCAGCTTGCCATTTTATCTACAGTGAGTTATACAAGCATAAACTCAAACTACTTTCTTATTTAGAAAAAACCCTGTAGAAAACAGCATTAAGTAAGTCAAAAATTACTTCTCACAGCTGTTCTGTTTGGAAATGAAAATAACTGACTGAAGTAGCAGTCAAACTGTACTACTTGTGACTGTCTCTGCTCAGATCAGTTTTGCCTGAAAGGGATTTCTTTAATGATTGTTACTATGGTGCAGATGTCCTTCAAGAAGACTCAGCTGGGAAGCCTCCACCTTCACTTTCTGATACTCCTTCATATCTTAATACAAGGAATCAAGCATCAAGAAAAGTAATGGAATTGAAAATTCTTTTCCAGCCTAGACTAGTCTTTGAGTGAACACATGACCCTAATCTTTAAAGATTCTCAACTCATTAAACTGCTCGGTAAAGTGCCAAACAGGTCTGCCTCCCCTCATACAGACAATAGGGAGTATCACATGAAGTTCTCAGGTAACAGGTTCAAAACAGAACAGAGGAATGACTTATTGACACCACACATGAAGTGCAGCTCTCGCTGACAGAAAACACAGTAGCTGCAAAAACCATACATGGGCTCAGAAGTTTTTAGAAGTTAAGTATATCCATGAAGCAAAAATCCATACAATACATCATCCCCACTGAGACTGGGAGACCTGACCTAAGGAGTAACCCTATATTCTAGAAAAGAGTCTAAGAGTAAAGCACCTGCTGTCAAATGAGCACCTGCTGAGCTGTGGCAGACGAGCAGAACTCGGAACAATGATCCTGTCACATTTCAGGTTCTCAGAGCTTTAGGCTTCAGGAGAGAACAACAGATCAGACCAGTGCGGCTGTTCCTGTGAAGAATGGTCTTTGCGCTGCCCAAAAAAAAACCCGAACAAAAAACAACCCACCAGCAAACAAACATCATCAACAGAAAGAGACTAAGACTACTGCTCCAGCCCACCACTTCTCTAAAACAGAGGTGAAACAGTGACTGTGATACTGTCCATAAAATATTTAGCTCTCTAATGATGCCTGAGAAGATAATGTCCTTCCCCACCGTTCACAGTGGGTTTTTTTTAAAGCATTCAAAGAAACCAAGGTGAACTAAAGAAAGAACTTTTCCATCCTTATTGTAATTAAAGCAGCATTAACCATTTCATTCAAATGACAAGAGGCTTCCAATGACATAACTGACTACTAATACAACACCACAGGAAGTAACATGTAATTTCAGGGGGAAAAAGGACGCAATATTTAACTAGCTCAAATATGTATTCTGATACCGAAGGGGAAAAAACCAAAACAACAACCCCACAACCCTTTTTTGTCATCTCAAAACTGCAAACACTTCAAGTCACTGGCAGTCACACAGCTCTCTACTCCAGGAAACAATTATGAAGAGCATAGCACTAAACACTGTCCAGTGCTAGAGAGAATATTGGATGCACAGGCAGAGAAGAGTGGTTCCTATAATGTACCTCACATTCTGTTAATCCAGAGTGCACAGCAACACAAATTGCTGGAAACATGGACTTTTGAAAGCTATCCAAGAAACCCTGCAGCCTTCCTTTAGCTTAACAACACAAGCAGGAATCCCAGCAAATCGTAACTAGCATGGCTGCATACATGCTAACATAACTTTATCCTAGAACACCAAATCTTTACAGTAATTATCACCACCACGAATTAATATAAAAAAAACAAACAAAAACAACAACAAACCAAAACAAACAAAAAAACCCAACCCAAACAAACCAACAAAAAAACCAACAAAAAAACCCCAACTGAATAAATCACAAAATGTACTGATTATTTGTACATGGAGTTTCAATGACCTTTCCTTCCTAGAGGACATTCAGTTGTTTGTTGGGGATTTTTTACACAATATAAAAATTTATTTTATGTTATTTCCTTGTGCATATTATTGATTTCTCCAGACTGACACTGTAATTATGGTGAAGCTTCCTTCTCAAAACACATTGTAGCAACACTTGTAGGCCCCTTGAAATTATGCAGACTCACTTACTTGAAGATACAGCATCAAAGAGCTTACTATATTCCCAAAATATCACATCCCTCATATTTGCAGTCTCATTTTTAAAAGAGTATAGTCCATACTCAAAGAAAAGGAAATAGAGGAAGAAAAACATGGTAAAGCAGATCGACTGATTGCACAAAGTTTTTCTTATCAGGAGTTTTTATGTACTTGGGGGGTGAGGGGTAAGGCAAAAACAGCTACTGAAAACCTTGTTAAACCTTGAAAGCTATAGTGGACCTGAAGACAAAACCTGCCAAGTGCACTCCTCTGCTACAATTCTGTTCATGCACAACAGATCACACAAAGCCAATGCTCTGTGTTCAGAATTGAATGCCCCTGGTGACAGACTCAGCAATACCAGCATAGTTTTGTGCATAATACTCAAGTCAGACTTCCAAGCACCATGAAGAAAACAAAACAAAATAGACAAAAACTACCCAAAACAAAATAGACAAAAACAAATAATAAGAAAAAAAGCACCAAACCTAAATAAAACTAGGACTTTTCATCTTTCTCTCAAAGAATAAAACCAAGGTATCTGGTACCTGACATATCTATGGGTCACTGAAAAAAAAATCCTGAGAAAAATATACACATTCCTCAGCACCACTGGACTTTGGACACATACACATTAACTTTCAGCCACAGTAAGAAACAAGAAATATTTTGCAAGTCTCTAACAGAATTGCATTCTCTGTAAGACAGGGATTTAAGCACCTCACAAATAAAGAGCACTCCGACAATTCCACCCCCCCACACATTACAGAAAAACGTATGTGTGTCTTCTCACCCTGAGAAATGACTGCTCTGAATCTTCCAGACTTTATCTCACAATGAAAAACATTCAATGATGAAACCAGACTGAGGCAGTCTGGATTAAACAGATGGCACTCTATTTAGAACAATTTCACTGTTAATAACATGATAATGGCATTCCTCCTGGAAATCTTCTCATGCGCTTCCAATATCCCTATTAAAAAAACCCTGAAACCCAGAAGTAGATTTCCATCAAAATACATTAGAAAAAGGCACCACAGTCTGTCCCAAAATTCTGCCAGCATCATACTGTAATGTTTATTTTCATGTTAATAAGAGTATCAATTATTAACCTAACAATTTGTATTTTGCCAAAAAGAAACAATACTGTATTAGATACAACTGAGGAGTAATTTAAGTCTGTATAAGTCACTGACTGTGTAGTTAACTTTTACCAGTCTCATTCCAGATGAAGCAGACCATGTGCTCAAGTTTGATGAACATAAAAATAATTGTAATTAACCAGATACTAAGGCAATTAACACTTCACAGTCACATAGCCACACATGCAAAACGCCGAGCTCCCGACACAAACACTTAGTGAAACCAAGTCACCACCTTACTCAAGGGGCAGCTATCAAGAGAATTCTTCACTTCCACTTACCTTTCAGTGCACTTCCAGGATTTTGGGACGTCTCCCCACTTCTCCTATGGAAACAAACACCAAAGTTCTTTTAAGACATACCCAATGAAAACCGAAACTCGGCTCCTGGCGCCAGCCGGGCTCGCTGGGAGCTCCGATTTCTCCCCCAGCTTCTTCCCCTGCCGAAGCGCGCCCCGAGGGCGGGCAGCGAGCGGGCACTGCCCGGGCCCCGCCACCGCTCCCCGCGGGCAGGGCGGGGGGCCGGGGCTTACATAACCGCGGGGAGGGGGCCACTGTCCGAGCGGAGCGGGAGCGGGAAGGGGAGACAGGAGAGGGAGCGCGAGCGGCGCTGGCGGCGCGAGCGCTGGGAACGGTTCGCGCCCCCGCACGCACAGACCCTGCGGGGCTTCCGTCCCTGCCCGCACCGCCCGCAACGACAGGCAGCCCACGAAGGGTGGGAGATCCTCGTTCCCGGCGCCGGCCCAAGCCCCGCCGCCCCCGCCACCCCCTCACCCCGCTCTCCTCCTCCACCGCCACCTCCAGCTACCGCGAGCCCCGCACCTCAGCAACGCGCCCGCCCATTGGGCCACGCCCCCCGCAAGAAGCCGCGCACTGATTGGCCAGTTTCCGCTCCCCTTCTCCTTCCGCCCAGCCCCTCAGCCCGAGCCGGCGGCGCCGCTCCTGGTGCGGGGCCTGCCCCGCTGAGCCGCGGCGGGAGCGCTGCGGGCGGCAGCGGCCCGGGAAGGGGGTCGGGCAGCGGCTCCACGGCCTCCGTGTCCGCACCAGGCCAGTGGGAAGAGCCGGAACGGAAGCTTCCCGGAACCTGCGTGGCTGGCCTGCGCTTCCTGTAGCGGCTGGTCCTGTCGTGCGTTCCGGTTCCGGGTGGCGGCCGCGTCCTGAGCAGGGTCGCGGAGCGGGCAGGTACCGCGGGCGGGGCTGGCACCGGCACCGGGCCGTGCTGCTGCCACCGGGGTGTCCGTGTGCGGGCAGGGCAGGCGGGGGTAGGAGTGGGGGTGGCTGTCACTCCGGGTTGTGCTCTCTCTGCCCCGCTCCGTCCGACCTCTGGGCACAGCTTGTGCAGGTTCTGCTGGCAGAGAGCGCCCGGCTGGTGCTGCAGCGCAGCCCGCTGGCCGCGGCGTCCGCGTGACAGGGCATACCCTTGCCTCTTGTAAAAGGTGAATATTGGCAGGAGAGAGGCCTTGGGTTTCTATCACAGGATTGGAGCCTGGGGTCTAATTTGGGGGGAGCTTTTCGGGTAATGACAGCGTTAATGCTGCTCTCCAAGTTTTCTCATGCAACGAAATCTCTCTGCTTGCCTTTACGGCCTGGAGTCATCTTCAAGAGTTACAGGCTTTGAAGATGTGTCCTGCATTCCAGTCAATTTTCTAGAAGTTAAGGACAGTGAATCTGTTCTTTGCTACTGATACGTGTTGAAATGGGAAACCTTGGCACAAAGAAGACTCAGATGCTTTGTGAAAATGAAGCCTTAAAAGCTATCATTTTCTTCCAGTCCTTTGTGATCTCGCTGAAAATGTTCAGCTTCACATCTGTTTTTAAAGAGGAACTTAATATTTTTATAGTTCTCCAAGGTGTATGTAAATAGAGCATATATTATTCAGCCTTATCAAGCATCTCAAGGTAAGGTGCATCTCCTTGTCCATGCATCTATCCTGGCCCTGTTGAATGCCGCAGTTATATCTGACTGAAACGGAGGCAGGTGAAGAGGAGCTGAGAAGCCCAATCTTTGTTTTTCTCAGGTTTTTCTTCAGAGCTTAGCAATCACAGCTTTCCCACACCTAAGTCAGAAATTTTTATTCTGAACTCTTTGCGATTATTCTGGAAAATCTGGAAGTAGTGCGGGGCTGGTGTTGCTGAAATGCATTTATAGACACTGGAAACCATTGGTTTTCTTACACTCTTCTCTGGCATGCTCCATGAGTGTAGCGATGGTCGTGACTTATAACACAGTAATGCCTAAGTTTGCTTTACTGCACATTTTCCCTTAATGTGCGTAATCACCAACCTCTGAAACACAGCACAAAGTCCCTTGGCTCTTAGTTTTACAGAACAAAGCTCTTTGTTCTCTGTTGCTTCTTGTTGCCTCCCTATTTCTCCTGTACAGGGGATTGTTCTTTGCAAGGGTATAAAAATAAGATGACGCTCTCTGCAAAGTAACAAACTGACCTTTTCCTCTAGGTATGGGACATGGAAGTGACCACGGCCATGGCCACGGCCATGACAAAGTGGAACTCCCCGACTACAGGCAGTGGAAGGTGGAGGGAACTCCCCTTGAGGAGGTGCAGAGAAGGCTGGCTAGACGGGGTCTGAGGGATCCCTGGGCTCGGTAAGTGCAAGACCCTCAAAAATCATCTTGATGTGTCAATCTGGTAGCATCAACCAGACAAGGTCTACATTGCAGATACCTCTTTCTTCAGTAAAAGAAGTGAAAATTAGTCAGAATTTCAGGTAAGTCTTTATTTACTTTTTGCGTGAAGGTCACACCTTGCATCACCTTGACCAGTCTCCACATCTTGTGAGGCAGCCTTGCACTTTGTGATGTTTCATGCTGACACAGATCAGGCACAGTGACCAACACCTCATTTACCAAAACACCTAAGTAGTATTAGGTCTGCACATGAGAATAATCCTATCCTTCTCTGCAAAGAGATTGTGTGCTCAGGTCTTGATGAAGATGATGGAACTTGGACTGACATTCTGAGTAGGAATAGCATTCCTCACATACAGCAGGAGGCCTTTATTTGAAAAGAAGAAATGTACATGTATACAGGGTGGAATTGCATTCAACTGTGAATGACATCTTGGAGAACCAGCTTTTTACTTCTCATGCTATCACTCTACAATATCTCACTCTACAATTAATATCTCCTCCTTTTTAGATATCTAGGCAGCTGTTAAAACAGAGCTTAACGTGTTTCTCCCACATCATGAATTATGTGATGCTTTGTTCAACCACCCTTTCATCTTGGGGAATAAAAATACCAAATGTCTTGTGCTGTGTAGTCTGGCCCTTCTGTAAGGGAAAAGTTGCATGAGCAAACAGTTCCGTGAGTCTTCACAGAAAAGATTTTACTTCAGACCAGTACACGAAAAATGGAAGAGCAAACAGATAATCTGTTAAAAAGTTGTTTCATGCTATAACCTGTGGACGGGCTTGAGGTTGACAGCACTCTTTTCTTTTCTTTGGAATAATATAAAGATGTAAGCATAAAATAAAACATACTTGTAATGATGATAGGAATCATTGGAAATATCTGCCCTTAAAGAACTTTCTAGGCCTGTTCACTTTTATCTTGCCTCTATTTCTGTGGAGTGCAAGCAGCATAAACTTGTTTTCTCTTTGGTTAGACAAAATTGTTTTCAGCAAGCAAAAGGCTTATTCCCATTAAAAAAAAAAAAAAAAAAAAAAGAAAAAAGATATAGTTTAATATTGTAGGTTTAGTGTAAATTACCCTGACCTTTAGTGCCTACACTTCCAATTTCAGGAAGTGCTGCAAAACAACACACTGGAAAAGGGACTATAATATTTTTTGCCCCTCCAAGATAAAAAATATTTTTGTTTATCTGGTAAAAGAAGGGGAATGAGCCAATCATATCAGGGTTCAAATAAGGAACAAAGTCAAACCCGAGGCATGAGATGATTCTTTCTAAACTTTTTAAATTTTACATAAAGTAGTATGTCAATTCCATAGGACAGTACAAGCATCATGCCAATTTTCCTTAACAAATGAAATGAGAAATTAAAGTATCATGCTACTTGCTGCAGTAGTCTGGCAGAAGATGTCTTGCATCACAAGTCTTGAAAAAGTCACCTCCCCTTTGGTATGCCGAGTTCATTTTAACAGGGAATCTGCTTTCAACCTTTATGGCAAATGCACATTAAGGTACATATTAAATACAAAATAAGCTTTGTGAAAGATGTCATATTTGGAAACTTTAAATCTGTATCAATTAGACCCTATACTGGCACCTAGAAGATACTCTTACATGCTGATATGCTTTCATCCAGAGTTACAAAATCCACCTGCACAAGAGGATTATCTGTGAACATAAACATCTGCCCCCCCCTTGTTTTAAACCCCCGTATCTTCTCCCAAAATGACAGCTTTTATTTTATTGCTTAGTTCTTTTTCCTTTTCTTAAGGACTTTTGAGTCCTTACAAGAGACAAACTCCACCCATCTCCATAGATTACATTGGTTGTGCTATAAATAAATTAATATTTCTAGTCAGAGCAGAGACTAATGTTTCAATAAGAATGGAGGTTGAAAACAGCAAGGCAAAACAGTGTGAAGTTTGTACATACTCTGTAGCTTAAGCTAAACACCATCTTTTCAGTCTTTCTTTTTAAAATCATCTGACTCGTATAGTTGTATTGTGAAACAGAAAGTGCCTCCACACTAAGATGAGCTATCTATGTCTGGACTGTAAGATTTGACTGTGCTACATACTGTCTAGCACAGTGACTAGCCTTTGTAGTTAGTCCAATCCATGCAAGTGCTAGTGGGCTCTGACTTGTTACAGAGTAAAAACAGAAGAGTACAATTACATGATTTTGGGGAGGTGATTCTGTTCCTATAATTGTGTTGTTTGCTGGCAGAACTTGTATCCCAAGTTATATGGTAAGGGTTAGAGTTCCTATCATGAACTTCACTTGTAATTCCTGATACTTAAATGACAGAACATATTGTGCAGCCTCAATGTCTGTCTAATTGAAATACCTTCATCATTCTTTTATTTATTTTTATATATTTTTTTTTCTTATTAATTTGTATCACAGTGGCTCCACTGATCTTTTTTCCTTTGGTTTCATTTTCCTTTCTAGTAATGAAGTCTGGAGATACCAGGGTGGCTTTGCAAGACCTATCACCATAACAGAAATCTTTACCAGGGGACTCAAGTGGGGAGTTGCAGCTTTTGTCATAGCTCTGGGCATTGAATATTCACTGTTCCCTCCAAAGAAGAATGGAGGTCACCACTGAAGCTCCAATATGACAACTTAATACTTATTAATCATAATCTGAAGCATACATAGGCCTGCTGCTCACTCTGTACTTATAATATGCATATTAAAGTCTATCACAGGCAAACCTGTGTTTCTTTGATCTTATTATACTTTTGTGGAAGGATCAAAAAACATGGCCAGAGCAATTTAACTGGCTTTGATCTGGGGAAAAAAAAAAACAACCCAAGATGGCTCTTGGGTTTGCTGTACTATCCTTTAAAGAGCAAGAAAAACTGTCAGACCAGCTCTTTCCAAGCCCTGCCAAGGTTCTGTTAAATGAAACTGAGAAGTTTGTTGCTTTTAAGAGAAAAATTGTACCATATTTATTACAGGCTTAATAACTATTATTTCCCAGTAAGTGGTAATGAATGACTTGTCACTTCTTAGAAGTGTTTGTTACTATTCGCTCTTATGTCTCTAAATAAAAATAAAGATTAACTTAAAGCTTTAAAACCAACTCCAGACTGCCTCAAACTATATGAAAGTACCAAAGCTTATACTTAATGCTATTGAACAGTTAATTAGCCTGGCAGACACTATGCACCAGGATAATCTGCTGTGTAATATCCAGACATCAAAAATTACATTGCTGCCAAAAATAGAATAAAATGTTTAACTCAGCAATAACTGTACCTTACCCTAAAATGTCTTCCACCATACTTGACTGTAATGTGAAAAAAGAGAACAATTTTTTCCTTTGTTCTGGTGTATTTATAGATTTACTTATTTTTACATCTAGTCTCTTTTAACAATTTGATTTAAATGTCCTGGTTTTCCTTAAATTATCTTAGCAGCTTTCTGGAGTGCTTTAAGAATGCCTGGATTGAAGACTATAGCAGAAAAGGACCTGTGGGCAGTATATGTACTCTGCAGTACCAGGAATTATAATTGTCTGAATATCCTACTGTAAATTTTGTTATGTTATGCCATTAGTAACAAAGTAAGGAGGATATGTTGCATAGTTTTTCAATACAAACAACAGGGCACCTGTCACTAAAATGAAAAGCAAAATTAGACAAGTGAGAAATGGTAAATGCCACTAAACAATTACATAGTGTACTTCCATGGTGAAGAAACTGAAGTTTTTAAACAATCCTGTCACAAATTGCAGGTTTACAAAAAGGTAGAAGGTCCTACCAAAACATGGCTAAAATATCTTTTTTTTTTTTTTTTTAACATATATATTCACACACAATCCTTCTGGTGAGATTATAATAGAGCTTTATTTTTAGAGGCAATAAACAACATCTGTTACTGTGTGAGTGCAGATGTACTGTTCAGTGGAGTTTGTCATCTTTGTATGACATTGCTCAAGTCACTGTTCATAGTGCAAACACTCATTTTAGTAAACTCTTGCCTAATCCTTTTCTCAACCATTCCTATCCAGTTGCATCATTCCCTGAAAAACCAAGAACCTACTGTGTAAGGTCTGTTGCACAGAACATTTCCCCTGTTCTGTTGCACAGAACATTGTCCCTTAGGCACTCTTATCCAGAATATCCATTTTCAAAGGCTGGTACTCACTGCTTGTTTTCTGTCTGGTTCCAAGACAACTTTCTAGGGAGTACTGAATTTCAGATGGTTGTTCAGGAAAACAAGTAACACAGTTAATTATTACAATGTTAATAATTTTTACTATGTTACTAATGTTAATAATTACATGCAGTAGAATAAGTCTTTTTAAATGGTGTAAGCCTGCCATTTCACTGATACAGCAAATATATAATGCATATTCAGTTAGACTAGACTAGTTTTGGTAAAATTTATGCATTTGTGAATTAAGGTGGTATCATTTGGTGGTTTAATAGCCAGATAGCAGCCACTGCGCTAAATAACTGTCTTTAATTTATGATGAACATATTTTGCTAATCTTGTAGAATATGTCTCATCATTGTTACACATACAATACTCATAAAGATTTTCTTTCACAGGTATAATAGCACCAATCCTGCCTGGGGATGGAATATTTCCTGTGTATTAAAATAGTAGTACCAAATGTGTCTTCACTGTAACCATAGCAATGTCTGTCCTTATATTAAAACAGCCTGTCTACCAGCGTAGATATTTCACAGTGCAAAAGCCAGGGTCACAAACAGCAGTGGCACCAGAGGGTGAGGAACATACAGGATTGTAATACCAGACAGGAAGCTCTTTTTGTATCATAAGGTCTGAAAAATAAAACTCATGATGCTCCACTCTCTGAAATGCAGGTGGAAATCTGTATAGAACAGATCCAAGGAGAAATTGTGCATATTGATTCACAGTAGGTAGCTGGTTTCCTTCTGAATCAGCTACATCTTAATAGCAGGGATACTGTAATAGCCTTGAATGATTGATATTACAGTGAGAGCCTGATCATACAATTTCAGTAAGAATACAAGTATTTTTTCAGAGAGCTGCCACACAGATCTGCCACTTGGTACAAATTCTAGTGTGGGCGAATATTTTCTGTCTCCTTTTCCCCTGCAGTTCCAAAGACAGTGTGACTCTGTGTGTGTGCTATCCCAGAGTACTGCGCTTCCACTGCTATATTTTTAGTAGCACAAAAAAAAAAAATGACTCACTGTTTCGTAAATGCTTTGAAATCCATTGGGCTGGGAGTTATATGTGTTTGATTTCACCATATATGGAGCTGGCTTTTGTCTAGTTCAGCAGAAAAATCTTAGGTTTTAGGCCTTTTGGAGAGCAGCAGCTCCAGCTGCAATGCTAGCATCCCGCAGTAAACAGCTTTATCAAAGTTCATGTCAAGGGATTAGCAACACCCAGTTTTCAGGAACAAGGTGTTATGCAATATTTACTTAAGATTATACAACGGGAAGCATACAACTTTCACACAGCTGTACGTTATCCTCACTGTGAAAGAACAAATTCAGAGTGAGACATGAGCCGTACAAGGGATTACGGCTAAACTCCCGCCAAAACACGTGCCCACACTGACCACAGGTCTGTAACCGCTCACCGAAAACCCTGCTACTACTTCATAGCTCGCAGGGCCAACACAGAGCCGTTCTGTCTGTCCCCACGCCAGCAGCAGGACAAAAACCACAGCCTACAAACGCCTGTGCACATGCTGAACTCGGGACCGCTCCGCCGCCACGGCCTCCCCTCACAGCGCTGCCCCCCCCGCAGCGTCCGTGCTCGGGGGAAGTGCCGGGCGGAGCCGCAGGCCTTTTCCCGCCTCCATCCGGTGGCAGCTGAGCGGTTGTGTTTTTTCAGCCGAGTTCCGTCTCCAGGACTACGGCCGGAAACAAAACTAAAACCATCATCCTTCCTCGCCCCCCCGACAGCGGCCCGGCGCTGGGCAGCCCACGGGCCGGTACTGCCCCGTTTCCGCCCTGCTCCAGATGCTGGACCTGGCTGCTGTAGAGACCTCCCCGGAGCGTCTGGGTGCGTTATACCTTCCCCCCTCCTTTGCCCCCTCCTTTCCCTCACACTTCCGTTCTCACCCTGCTCTTTTAGCGTAGGCGGCCCAACGCCCCGTGCTCCGGGATCGGGTCTCCGTCCCTGTTCACGGGGAAGAGGCGTTGTGCAGAGCCGGAGCCTCCGGCGCATGCGGGGCCTGAGCTCGGCCTGGGATCGGCCTGGGTTCGTGGTGAGAACCGAAACCACGGGGATTTTTTGTTTGGTTTTGGGGTGTGTTTTTTTGTTTTATTTTAATTAGGAGTACTGGGGTGTTAAAACAAATTAGCGTGGTCATACTAGTTTACATCGGGAGAAAAATCGTAGGAAGGACTGTTATGATTCCTGCGGAAGGTCCCTGTTTTTCCTGAGTACGTTGCACACGTCCTGTTAGAGGGCGCAGGGCAGTGAGGAAATAGGGAAATTTGAAAGCTGTGGAGCATGCTCTGCAACTTTGAAAAATGCCAGATGGCCCTGGTTTCAAGTGCAGTCGTTCCACCACCGCCACCTCTTCAAACAATGCAGAGCGGAGGAAGCACAAAGCACAGCCAGCGCCGCCCGTAGCCAGGTCATCTTCTGCTCTCTCCTCCTAGCACGGGGTCTTCCACGTGAGTTCATCTTGTGGAAGAAAGGTAATATCCCAAATCGGAACGACACCCACTGGTGTCATATCCTGGTTTTGTTGCTGCAAAGACCACTGTGGAAGGTTCGAGATACAAAATGCCAGCAAGGAGTTAACTGGAGCCTTGTGCATCTTTGTGTGAAATTTCAGTATGTTATTTCCTGCTCCTTTGCAAGGATGTTGAAAAAAAAAAAAACTAATTAGACATGCACATGAACACGAAAATTATTGAGGCAGCTTTATCTCTGATGACTATGAACTTTTTTATTTTGTCTTAGAAGATAAGCTGATTTTTCTCTCCTCTTTGTAGAGAATTTACATTCAATAAGTCATTTTGTTGCAGACCCCAGATAATCAAAAGTTAGGCTGCTGGGTTTATGTTGTGATTGCTTTTTTTCTTTAACTTTTGCAGCTATGATAACTGTATCTGTGATGCTTGAAAAAGTGGTCATCAGATGGAAGAGCGGAGCATGATGCCCTTTATCTCTTGTGGTGGAGTGGATCTGGCTAAGATGTACACACATGGAATGTATCAGGCTTGCCCTGTGACATTCCTGCTATCAAAATGTGGGCACATGGCTTTGGGATGCAAAGTTACAAACTGTTGTAGTTTATACTAAAAAATCACTTCCCGTTCCTCATTCCCCATGCAGTATGCAATGAATGTATGTGCACAGCTGTTTTTCCTTCTATTTAGAGCATCATTCCTGGTTCACTGCAGTCATACAGAAGAATGACCCTTGGTCATTTTCTTTGGTTTTCCCACCCCCATAAAATTAGGAAGTAGCCCCCCTCCAGTAATTTGTGATCTTGATTTTTGTCCAACAGAGAATGAGTTGATGTAATCACTGCAAAATCCTGGATAGAAACCAATGTGTGCTGGATCTGGATCAGGGATTTGGCAATGGTCAAATGCTGGTTTTCGAGTGTTCTTGTGAATAGATTTGCATACATGTAAGATCATTTCAACACTGAGAGTATAATCAGCATTTTTTTATAATGAGCATGTGATGTACCATATATAAAGGAAATTCACAAAAGAAGATGATTCATATCTGTTTTAAAGGCAGATTATTTTTAAGTTAACATATAAATAGTAATTTTGCATGTCTGAAATTCCAACACTGTAGGAAATTCCTCCCTAACCCCCCCCCCCCCCCCCCCCCCCTATTTTTTTTAACCAGTTTTAAAAGATTAGGTAAAAATCAACTGGAGTAGTTAAAAAGTTTTTCTGGTATTTCCAAAAATGACCAAAAGTTGTTAAATTCCCGTTTCACTTTAGAGTTAAACTCTGACTTCAAGTTCTTTTGAAAGTCCCAGCTGAATGTACCTGGGAGATACTTTCATATGAAGGTGCTTTGTGCCTCCCCCTTCTTGACTGCCTTATATAATGAAAACAGTGTAATTCTATAGAATTCTCACAAGTGTTTGATGCTAGATTAAAAATAAGTTAGCAATAAGTATGCTTTTCTTCCGATAGAAAATTTCCCAAAACACATTACAGTGCATGAGGGGTTCCTCTGTTTTAGATGAATTTATCTCACCTACTTAATTGTGGACACAATATGTGACATTTTTGATTTTAACTTCCAGAATGTGTAACAAAAGGATGAAAATGCTGTAAAAAAATCTTATTCGGGTGCTAGAATCTTTTGGTATATTAGGCTTTGAAGCTGAATTGGCATTTACTTTCCAATATGGTTTAAATAAAACTCTGCAGTATAGTGATCAAACTCTGTGGAAGGACTAAGATTTGTCTTTAGGTTTGCTCATCTGCCATTTCTCCATGTATGTAATGGAGGTCAGAGGAGGTTAGATAGAATTTCCATAGTTGGTGGCAGTGGAAATTGAGCACAGCACCCTACTGATTTTGTTAATCACAAGGCTAGGGGTTTTTCTAGGTTTGAATTTTTATTCCAGTTTTCAGTATGATGGTACATAAATGTTTAGTGAAGAAAAAGGTGGTCTGTGGCTTATCTATACCTTCAGAATTAACTAGTATACATATTTTAGGTTGGAGTATTTTCTTTGAGTGGCTTTTCAATCTTTTTGAGCATGGAGGGTGTGTGTGGAAAATCCTTTTAACCCCAGATTGGAATCACTTTAAATGATGTTAATAATAAGAAAATCCACACACTTCTGAATTTACAGATAATTAGTGGTTTAAAAATTGCATGTTATATTGTTGCTTGGAAAAGGGCAGAGCTTTTGGAAATACTTAATCTACCACTCATCAGCAAGCTGATGACTTTTGTTTCACTTCCTATGGAATATACAGATTCATGTTAAGGTAATTTACTCTAAAAAGAACTTGCATGTCTTTCTGATTAGTATGACCTTCCAAATACTTTCAGTTTTGTAATGAACAACTGGGAGAGTCCCTTGAGTAAAGGAGGTCTGTGTAGTGTATGTTGGAGAGTTAGTTGAAAGTTAAATACTTCAGCTAGGAGAGTTAACTGTGAACTTGTGCAGTAGATCACTGATTTATTGCCTTTTAACTCCCACAGAACTGTCCTTGTAAAAATGCACCTAGTTAAGAATAAACACAAGAGAAGTGCTGTGGTAGACACAGGCTTCCTGTCATGTTGGTTTCCAGTTTGAGAACCAGTAGGCTGGCAACTTTAAAGGAACAGCAACAAAGTGATGACCAGGTGCCAAGTGCCAGCTTTCCTTATTCATCAGATTCAAGAAGAATTGGATAAAGAAGAAGAAGAGATTATGGTTTTCCTGTGCCGAGACCTTGCTCCTGACTTGGCCACTGCTGATCTTAAAGAGATCTTGGTGGCTTTAAATGAGAGAGAGAAACTGACTCCTGTTGGCCTGTCTGAGCTGTTGTACAGAGTTAAGAGGTTTGACTTGCTGAGGAGGATCCTGAACACTGAGAAATCAACAGTGGAAGCTCACCTTGCCAGGAGTCTCAGACTTATCCCTGATTACAGGTAATATATCCATTTCAAATTTCAAAGCTGTGCTATCTTGTTCAAAATAAGTGATTTGGTTTTTTCCTTTTTGGTTTTGGTAGGTGCAGTATGGGTGAGGGTTTTTTTATTTATTTTTTTAATATTTCACAGATTCAGAGAATATTTATTGAAGGTAGAAGAAAAGTAGAAAAGGATACTATATCTAGAGTTATAGTTAAAAGCATATGTCACGTTTAGTCCCTGAATTAAACTTTAGTAGTTTCTTACTAGTCATGGCATTAGAAGCATTTATATTTCAGGAGTTTGTGTGTTTGTGAATAAAACCAGAGATGTTTGTAGAGTTCTAGATTAGCAGCTAAAAATGACACTTTAAAGGAATATCATTGGTTAGAGATGTTTTCTTTTCTGATTTGCTTTGGGCACATAGCCACGTGGTATAGCTTTTCCCAAGGGACCTCTCTCTTACTCGTTTTACTCTATTAGTTTTGAGAGGCTTAAATTAAGAAATTCCCATTATTTTCTTTGAGTCACTTCAGAAAGAAATTCATATACTCATAAGGAAGATTTTCCTGTATTAGATTCTCACTAAAATAAAAACCCTGTAACTAATAGGTAAAAAAGTTAGGATGTGTTCTGTTGTCTCATTCTCTCGCTTTATTAAACATTAGGGAAACTTCTGTTTTCCTAACATTGGCTATTACACTGTCAGTCTGAAAAACACAAGTGCTGATTAGCAAGAGTAGGTATTTTATAATTGGATCTTGAAACAGGGTGGGTTTTTAACCTGTTTCTTAGTTAGAAAAGGTAGATTAAGACTGCAACATGGGGAGAAGTTGAGTAGTTGGGAAGGGGAGGAATCTTGCTGCAAGCTAATCCTTTAGAAATATCTCAACTTTATTTCAGGGTTCTAATGGTAGAAATAAATGAAAATCTGGAAAAAGGCGAAGTGGGTTCTCTTGGTTTTCTACTCAGAGATTATGCACCTCGTTTGAAAATGGCAAAAGATAAGGTATGTTTTCCTGCTGGCATTCTCTTCTGGAGCAAAGAGACATTAAAGTAAAACAAAATAAGTAGCTAGACAGCAAAGGAAAGGAGACAGTACTGCAAGGAATATTGAGGCAGGAGTACATAAACATCAGGAAGCAGACAAGGAGTTGTGGCTTCTATTTCATTTTGTTGATTTTTGATTCAAGAAAAGAAGCATGGAAAACTAGTAAAAAAGTAAGAGGGAGCAGTGCTTGTTATAGTGTTTGGTGGTTGAATGAACTTCATGGGCAGAAGGCATTTTACAGAACTCTTTCTTCAGTATTTCTGGCCTGAAAGTTCATGTAAGAATGATGTCAAACCAAATAACCATTTGAACTGTATCTGGAACTACAAGGTCACTTTTTGTTTGTGCTCTGCTTCACTTACAAAAGAACATATATATTGTAATTATGTCTTTATACCTTTGCATTCTGAATATTTTTTTAAGATCTCTAAGAAAGCAGAAATTCAGTTGAGAGGTTTCAGAAACCTTGACCACTGTGCAGAGAAGACTGAAGATTTCTGTCTTCTTCCTTTGAGTTTTTTTTCCTTGTCTGTCTTCAGTCAAAGGAGAGAGGCCCTGAAAATTTTGCAAAGCTTTTGTTGCCTCTTACTTTGTGGCATGTGAGGTGATATTCCCAGTGGCTGGCTTTGTAGCAAAAACTAAATGCGAAACTGTTTCCTCAAAAATTTAAGATTGATTTTTAAGAATATAACTTTGTAGTTTCTATTACTCCTGTGATAATATCAAGGATTCATATGTCTCTCAGATAATTTTCTTAAAAGTTGTAACATCTCTAATTGTTTATACAGCCTTTATGACCTCTCCATGGTATTTTCTGGGTTGCTTTGTTACTTCTGGTAGAGAAAAAATTATTGTTGTGTTTGGGTTTATGTTGCTATTCTAGAGTTTTCTAGCTCTTATAATTGACCTGGAGAAGCTAAATTTGGTGGCTCCTAATCAACTGGATTTGATAGAAAACTGTTTTCGAAGTATTCACAGGATAGACTTGATTAGGAAGATTCAGAAGTACAAACACGAAGGTAAGATGCTCTTTTTGCACTGGTTACTCTTGATAGCAACAATCAGATGTGCTGAAGATAAAACTATGACTTACAAATAAGGGCATTTGCATTCTTCATACATTGAGGTTTTTAAAACAGTTGAAATATCATGGTGTATTTGTGTTTCTGTTAAATTTGCAGCTTCAGTGTCCTCCTTTCATTCTCAGCCAGTATATGTAAATGCTCATCAGGCCTCTCTCCCTAATTTCAATCTGATTGATCCTCCTTATCATTCAGGGGTAAGTATTCAAGAAGTGAAACAAACCCTTTATTTCTAAATATTGCTAGACTTCAAAAGGAGATACATCTTTCTGGGCCTGAGGAATGAGAGATGGCTAGTGACTAAAATATTGCTTGGTTTATTTCTGTTATTCCTGTTATTTGCCGAGTTTAGGGTCTGATTTAAATCTTTGGACGGAGAAAGATGCCCTATAAAGGACTTCTGTGAATTTTTTCCTATTAGTTGAACATAACCAAATCAGTATCTTGAAAGTTTTTTTGTATTACACTGTGGAGTGAAAAGTTTTGCTTTGACTGTTCTTTGCAAAACATATTCTTCTTTGCACCTCTGGACTTCTCAGGGAAAGTAGCTTTTAATTTTTGAAGCTGAAAATTACAGCTTTTTTAAGAAGAGTTTTTCAGGGATTTTTTTGTGGTTTGTTTTAAATTCAGTTTAAGAAGATATCTCAGCATCTGAAAAGTCATAAAATCCTATTGCATGCAGTATTCTTTATATTTGGGTTAGTTCTGATATTGTTTTAATATGACCTTTCTTAAAGTCTTTAACCTTGCTAAATTTGATGAATTAGTTGTATGTGTTCGGTAAACATGCAGCTCCCTGCTGCTCTATAGGAAACAAAGTTCACATCTTTAGAGGCTTTTCCTTGCTGTTCATGACAAGCTGGTGAGTTTAATTTTTTTTTTTTTTTGAACAGTTACATGTTTATTTGTCTGTGCTCTGGGTAGGTTTTTTAATCTCTTACGTTCTAATTTATTTAGCTGATAGAAATGAATCTAAAATATTCTTTTATTGAGGAAGAAATACTACTGTGTTTTATTTTGGAACACATTTATTAATTTGTGAAGGAGAATAGGAAAATTATGCCTTTTTCTTAATTTCAGATTCAGAATGAGAAAGAAAACACAGAAAAATTACAAAATGGATCAAGTCTTACTCTGGGTAAGAGTACTTCATCTAAGTTTTGGTAATCTAAAAGAGCCAAATTATAGATTTTATTACATCAAAAGGACTGTTGTTTGATAGTTGTGTTCATGGCTAATCCTGTTACTAACATAGGAGCAGAGAGTATTTGATACCTCTCAGAATGGAGCCTGGCCTTACTGTTGGGTCTTGTATTTGCTTTGGTTGTGCTGCCCCATTCTTAAAAATTGTAAGCTTCCACTGTCAAAACTTCTTAACAGAATAAATACTTTATTAGTAAAACCATGGATAAGATTGACTAGCCAGCTCTGGAGGCCTGTGTAGTGCAGTTCTGCCCATTGGCTCTGGAGTAGGAAGTTTTTGTGTCAGTTCAGTGAACTCCCCACCAGGCCAGCCAGGAAGTTGTGCATTGAATACCAGGTTCTTTCCATGTGTATTGTATTTTCTCTGGAAACCCCAAATAACTCTCAAATATGGTGATTTTTGAAATTAGTTGGCTGAATTCTTTCAGTGTAGAAGAGATTCTTTGTTTCTTCTAATCCCAAGCAATGTAGAATGAAATCTAGATAACATTTTAGAGGTGAATAATTTAGCAGTTTTTAAACTTCAGTAGCATACATAGAAACTAAGAGGTCCCGATGGGTGAGAAGTTTGCTGAAGTAGATACATTCTTCTTCATAACTGATCTGGTGACAAAAAAATATCACTGGTACTAACATACTGAGATTACTTCTGTATGTTTTAACTGCAGCAGAACCAGTTCATATGTCCATTGAGGAGTCGGGATCAGTGCCACATAAGGTTTGTGCTTGTGTATATGTATGCATGTAAATAAATATAACCTCTGTGAGTATTTACCTTAGTTTTCTTCATGTTTCATTTTGAGATTTCCTTGAGTTGTGTGCAGGCAGACCAATGGATACATCCTCAACCATAAACAGGTTCTGTGAATTGTTTTTGCAGAATATATTTTAAATATAAAATATTTGCTGCTACTCTGGAAGCAGCAGTGTGCAAAATGCATGTATATATGATGTGCACATAGAACTTGTACATTTATTAATGGAGGCCAAGTTAAAACCTGTTGGAGTTCAGACCTCTTGCCACATGCCTTAGAGATCACAGAACTTCCTTGCATACAGTAAATTGCAGTAAAAACCCCTTGCTCTCCAAGCAGAAGACAGACATGCTTTCGGTATTAATGGTAAGAATGGCCAACTACTATTTTCACTAGTTCTCCTGTAGGTCAGGAGCCAACCTGTAGCAAATTGATTTGCATCAATCAATTCTCTTCAGAAGGGAGAGGAGTTGTGATAGAGTCATTATGGATTATTTAGGAATAAGGAGATGGTTCCACTAAATAAGGAAATAAATTTGCTGATGAGCAGTGCTTGCTTGCGCACCTGAAGAATTACATTTACTCTGTTGGCAATATGAAGCTTGTACAGTTTTAGTCTCTGTTTAAGAATCTTTATGGTAGTGAGATTGCATAACGCAAGGACACAAAAACTAAGCCTGTACTAGAAATTGAGGGGAAAGAATCATTAATCCCTTTCTCCTGGCTTTTTGTTGCATAGATAAGACACATTACAACCCAGTAGACGGATTTCTGCTAGCTACTTGATGGAAAGCAACAGAATGTTATTTAATTGATCTGACATAAAATTTGAGAAAAAAATATGGACTAAAAGTTGAGAAAGCGATTTATTAACTTCGTAATTGTCCTTTCACTTTTCTCAGATGTCTGATGATTCGTACAGAATGCAAAGTCAGCCTTTAGGAATATGCCTGATAATAGATTGTATTGGCAATGACACTGGTAAGTCTCTGGAATTTGAAGTCCCTTAACTTGTTAATCTCAGATAATTAGTACAATTTAGCATAAAGAATATAATGTACATTTACCAGTCAGATTAGGGCAGTGTTGTCCCAGTCATTTAATCTACCAATTCTAGTAAGACTTCTAAAGCGAAGATTTGGAAGGAACAACGTCAGGTTAAAGCCAACTGTCCTAATTATTGGAGACAATGCTTGGTTTTTTTTGGTGCAGAATCTCTAAATGAAAGAACTTGGAAGAGGATAGACTGAATTTTGGGACGGGCAAAAAGGATGTTCAGCAACCAACAGAAAAATTAGGCTTACAGCAGTCATACAGGCATACAGCAGGTTATTGCAGAGATGGTAGTGTTTCCTACCTCTTAACAAAACCAAAACCAAAACCAAAACCAAAGCTGTTGTGGATTTGAAGTGCAATCATAGTGGACACTAGAGATTTTGAATAGCCATGAGATCCTTTATTAATGATGCATCTGGGCTTCTGTCCTATCTTGCACAGTTTAGCTGAAAGTGTCACCACTGTGAAACTGAAAGCGTCACCACAGCTGTCAGTGTAGTCACTGCCAAGGTTAAAATGTGGGGGTTTCCTGATTGCCTTCGTAGAATCATAGAATTAGATCTTTGCACAGTCAAAACCACCCCTCACTCTAATCACTGTAACACGTGAGGATAAAAATAAAAATGAAGACAGTATTTGCAGTCAGTTCTGTAATAGGCTGGGAGATGTAGGGGGAGGAGAGGCTTTCCGGGCATGTCTTTTGGTTTTCTCGAACATAATGGTCCAGCAGATGAAATAACTTAGAATTGCTGATGTAGTTGAAGGGCAGTGGTTGTGCAGCTCACACACAGAAAGTCTGTATCTCAGATGTTTGAAGTCACCAGTGCATTGTCAGCATTTAACATGATAGAAGGCAAGACTTGCACTGAAATACCTTACGGTGCTAGTGAGATTCAGAGGAGACAGGGCATACAGCATTGCTTAAAGGAGTTTGCTACAAAGGCAGAGTAGTTTTGCCACACTATTCCGAAGTCTGAGTACACTGAAGAAAAAGAAGAGGGCAGGGCAAACATTAGAAATTGTTTTTGTGGCATCCATTAGAATCTGTAGCTGTCCCAAGATTTAATCTTAGGAATGTGAACCTTCCTACAGTAATAGATACTGTTAGGATCAAGAATTACAACACTTTATAATGCCCAGTGTAAACAGCATGAATTTATCAAATGCTGATAAAATTCAAACTGAAATGCGCCTTGCTGTTTTGTAAATAGCTGCTATTGACTTTTCCATTCGGAAATCAATTTTAATCCTTGCATTGTAAACAATGAGGGGAGAAAAGGGTAGTGTTTTATGTAGAATGGAGATACTGAAAAGTCAGTGGAGGTTTGTTGGGAGATGGCTAGTGTTGAAGAAATAGGTAGTTTCTGATCTCAGGCTGCAGCATGTAATGCTGTGGTGTCTTGCCTTAAAGTATCCGAAGCTTACCATGTATAATTTCTGATTAATTGTTAACTAAGGTGTCAGCTCTAAGTTTTTGATTTGTTTTTTTTAAACTGTGGCAGTTAGTGTGTGTGGAGACTAAGGTGACACCAGGTTTTGTATTTGTGTGTGTATGTGCATCTGCTAGTGAGATCAGAACATTAGAGGAAGAGCATTCTCACTGCTGTAATTCTCATTTTGTACATGTACTGCTACTCCCTGGCTGATGGAGGGCTTCATTGAGTGTGTAACTGCTAGACCGTAGTGGTACTGAGTAGTCTGAATTTTGAGAGCAGTTTTATTGCATAAATGAATATGTTTTATTGCATAAAATAAGGGAGCTTTATCTTTGTATTCTCAAATTAAAAATGTCTGGACAGTTTTTGAATTATTTTACAAAATCAAACCAGCAGAAGTGGAATGAAACTGTAGTTCTTTTTTATCACCTCACTATAGTCTAGAGTTTGTATCTATCCTTTATTTTGCTGAGGAAAGTTATGAGTTCTGTTTCCTGTGCTCACTATGGGCTCTTTTGGGGAGAACAGTGTGGTAGTATGGCTGCTTTACTGGCATTACCTCTGAAATAGCCCCTGCTAATTAGGGCTTGTTAAACTTTTTAAGCCAGACAGCTATGTTTAAGCTTCCTATGTGTGTAAGGCATTTTACATAAGCATGGCACTTGATAATTATTTTCCTACCAGAAGCTGTGCATGGGCAATGTATATGTGCTTTATACTAAAGATAAAATGCTACAGCTATAAGTCATACTAGTAGCTTGTGGTTCTCTGAACACTTAATACCTGTAGTTTTAACCACCATGTATCTGGTTTCAGTCCCATATTAAGAAATATCTAAAGTAGTTATTCAGATCTTAACACATTTTATTGCAGTGCAGCTTAACACAAATACAGTAAGAGTTAAGTCTTGGGATTTGGCTACCTACAGTTTTAATTTCTAACTTGATTGAAAGAGTTCATTATTCAGCTTTCTTTTTTGCCTGAAAATGCCATTCTGTCCCAGTTAAGACTCCAGGGTCCATTCTTCACCCGGAGCTCATCACTTAAAATTTTAGGAAGCAAAAATGACTGCTTCATGCAGTGACACGTTCATTTTTGACTGATGAAAGAGAACCTCTGTGTTTCTTATGCAGTTCTGTGTATCTATAATAACCATTCAGAGTAATTTTGACAAATTAAAAGGTGAAACAGACTTCCTATGCTGTCTGGATCACTCTTTATCATTTCAAGTGTGTTTTTTCTTGCGTTATATTTTAAGTCTTAAGAACTCGGAATACTGGCTCTAAAGGAAAGCATATGTCTGTGGAATGTGAAACAGATAACAGTGTCTCTGCTGTCATGAAACATGTAACTCACAGGAAAGACAACATGCACATAGCATTACAAATATGTAATGTACTGTGATCAACACCAAGTACTCCTGATTTTTTAATTATTGTGACAAAATAAACTACTTAGTTTCAATAGCAAAACACTGTAAGTACTGTAATTCAGTGTAGTTGAGATTGAGCCTTGGTGTGCCTTGGTTTAATTACATCTTGCTTCTTTCAGATGTGTTGGAAGACACCTTCAGAGGCTTAGGCTATGACGTTCATTGTCACAGGTATTTAAATATGAACTCCATGAATCAAACATTCCTTGAAGTTGCAAGGTGGCAGAAGCACAAAAATTGTGACAGCTTCATTTGCATATTGGTCAGCCGTGGAAACTCTCAGAGCATCTTCTGTACAGACCACACCTTTTCTGGATTCCCTTTGGAACAAATAAAGAAATACTTTACAGCAGACTCATGTCCTGGACTCCTAGGAAAACCAAAGCTTTTTTTTGTTCAGAGCTATGTTGTGCCAGAAAATGAGCAAGAATGTACTAGTCTGTTGGAAGTCGATGGGAATGATGAGAATATCAGTGATAAAGTCACTATCCCCCATGCAGCAGACATCTTTTGGAGTCATTGCAAGCTGGATGTGTCTGCACTAGAACAATCTCCAGCTTCATCCTCATATTATCTGCGTTGTCTGGCTGAACTGCTCCATAATCCTTATAAAAGGTAAATTAAAATAAAAGGAAAGAAATAACCCTTTTTCTATGATAGCTTATTGTCATGGAGAATGAGAAACCTTAAATTTCATCCCCTATGGTCCTGAAATGTGTTTTCTTGCAGTGTAATAGTCTAAAAGACAAGTATCCTCACACAATTGCATAGAAAGGTAGCCTAAACTAAGAGTGAAGTTTCTGATTTTGCAGTGTAAAATTAAAGTGTGTTATGGCATTGGGGTTTTCAAAGTGAGAAAGGAAGAATCTCTCCTGGATAATGTATGTCAGTGCTTTACATGGGGTTGGAAATCTTCCTTCTCCAAGATAAACAGGCTTCTGTTAAATTGAGGATTGCCATGTGCCATTAAGAAGAGCTGTGCTTGCAAATATAAATGGTCAGTGCTTAATTTCAGGATAAAGGCAGTAGAGAGGAAAGGATTTTCTACTTTTTCTAAATTTAATTAACCCTTTGCTCACAGAGCCAATTGATTGCTATATGTAATCTTGAATTTAAACCGTCAGAAAATTTTGTCTGTTTAAAGAGACCAAAAGGAATCTGTGCAAAATTCAGATACATTTGGATATATAACTTACCAACAAAGGTTTTATTTATACAGCTGATCTACCAGGGAACTAACAACTGTTTTTCAAGGTAGTTGCAGTGCTAACATTTAGTACCTTTTTACAAACCCTAAAGCCTTGTCATGAAATCACAGATCATCATGTCAGCATAATTAATATCACAGCAATAATTTGGGTCATAAGAGTTTGTCTCAAAATTTGTGTACAGCCTTGCGTGTTAGAGGTCTTGCCTCTACAGTAAAGACTGAAATTGCAAACTTTGTCCATGCTGAGTCTGAAGTTTTCTTCTCTCTTGTGAATTCTTAAATGGTGTCTTGCTTCATTCTCTAATGGAACGCTTTTGCTTTTGTTGCTGCAGGAAACTCTGTATATTGGCTATCCATATGGAATTGAACAAAAAAGTTTATGATTGGAATATGACTGCTGACCCAAGCCAACAATACTCACTGCTGCTCCAGCACACACTGAGGAAGAAACTTTTTTTCCCACATAACTGCTGTTAGAAAGTACATATCTGAAATGGTTAACAAGAAAGATTTGCTATGATGCAAACAGTTTAATGAATACTTTTATTTATGCATTGTTATTTCATGTATATCTAAAGTGCCTGTTGCTTCCAAACACAGGAATTTTACAAGCATTTTAGTGTGCTAGAACACTAGATTTTGTATTTTAATATTGTAGTCTCTGAAAGCTTGGATGAGAATGGTAGCTATTGTATAGCAGTGCAGCATATCTTGCTACTGAGTACAACAGGTAAACAGAGTGTAAAGAGATCTAAACTGTATAGCTGTTGGGTTTTCCAAAAACACCCAGAAGTGTTTTTATTGTTTCATTGGTGATTTTTAACATACTTACATACTAACATACTAGCAGTTTTAACATACCTCCTAGCAGTTAGTACTTAAACAAGTACAAGCCAGCCCAAACCACTAAAATGCACTGATTACTTTCCCCTGCACCTAATAGTGGCAAATGTGTTAGGAAAGCATTCCTACCCAGTAATGCCAACTCTTTGCTAACAAGTTCTGTCCTGCATGCATCTATAGACTGCCAGAACAGAAGGGAGAGAGAGATGGTCTTTTCAGTAATCTGGATTCCATCTGTTTGCTGCATTAAAGATTGCATTGTTAGAACTGTCTACAGCACACAGGGGTTCTGTGTTAATAAATGAGACAGTCTGCCATGCTTTGGGCCACGTATGTTTTCTGCTGATGCAAAAATGAGTCTACATTACAGTAATCTGCCACACAGTTAAAAAAATGTGGGATTTTGGCAGATGTCTTGTGGAAGCTGAAACATGATTCACACTCATTGCACCAGGCATAATTATAAAAAGATACTTTTAAATATTTGAACTTAAATGTAGTATATAGCAGCCATGGGCTATTAAGACTGGATTATGTTAAACACCCCACCCTCACTGCTTTTGCTTATGAAAAAGAATATGCCTCTATTAATTCATTTTTTCCCAAGTGCTCTTGTTCTTGTGGAAAAAAAAAAAAGGGAAAATTGTCCTAAATGCAAAAATTTTTCTCCAGTGTAGCAGTTGCCTAACTAAAAGTTAATTGCCTAAAACTTCAGTTAACCTACTTGTTGTATAACAGTATAACCTGGATGGGTTGTATTGAAGTTTATTGTCACTGAACTTAGTGACAATAAAATAGGCCACTTGTAAATATTTACTTGTTACTCCTAATATAGTCTCCTATGCGGGAAAAAAATTCAAGGCCCCTGTGTCCCTTGCTTGGTGTCTGGTTAAGTTTTTTATGGAAAAAGAAAAGGATACAAAATGACAGATACAGAGTCTTAGAAGTTACTTCCTGTGGTGGCTGGTAAATGAACTGCATGGTGAAACAAATGTTTCCTGTGGTTGTAGAAATAAGATGTCATTTCAAGTTACATATATCTAAGTAATGTTAATAAATGTGATCTTCACAGATTAACTTCACTTTCCCATTTCCCTTACTAGCTTTTGCATTTGACAAGCACTTCTACTACCCTATAGACAACCAAAAGCAGGGAGAATGCAACCAAGAGGAGGCAGATGAGGAAAAGAAATACGGAAATTTTAAGCAGGAACAAGAAGGGGAATGGTAGGGAGCATCAAGAGAACAACAAGTAGGGGAAAGATGATTTGGAGGAAAAATACAGTGTCAATACTGGAAGGAGAAGAAAACAGGAAAAAGGAAGTGAGAATAATAGTGGCTATCCTTACAGACTCTAATGATGTGGTGAGTTGGTTGGTGTTTTGTGGATTGGTTGGTTGGGGGGTTTTGAGTGATGCGAAATGTAACTATTCACTTAAAATATTAGCAGTAGAATATATTCTGCTTTTACAGTTTTGTGACAAGTTTGGTTTGGGGGTTAAGAAATATATATGTTCTTTGCCTTACTGCAAGACACAGTAAGTAAAGTCCATGTCCCTTTTGTTAAGAAATGGTGCAGAAATGCTGTTTTGAAAACTAGAGGCTCATGTAATTAACCCTTTCAGTGGAAAAGGAAGGGACTCTTTGTGTATGGCTGCTTGGTTGGAAGTGGTTATAACCCTCTAGAGAGTTGTGGGGACAGCCATGTATTGTGCAGCATTCATGGGTGTCAGATACTGTTTTTTTACGCTGATCCTCGGTAGATTATTAAACCATAGCTGTACACAATCTGTAATCATGCATCTAAGCAGTATTTATCGCCTTGACACCTCTTTCAGGAGTGGTATTCAGGTAGGCCGATGCCCTCTACCTGCTGCATAGTGAGTATTTATGCAGGACTTTTGTGATGGCAGTTGTCTGTCGCTTCTCCCATAGCTTGTAGAATCACAGACTCATAGAATATTCTGAGTTAGAAGGGACCCATCAGGATCATAAAGTCCAACTCCTAGCCCTGCACAGGACACTCCAAGAATCCCACCACGTGCCCTGAGAGTGTTGTCCAAGAGCTTCTTGAGCTCTGTTAGGGTTGGTGCTGTGACCAGTTCCCTTGGGAGCCTGTTCCAGTGCCCAACCACCCTCTGGATGAAAAACCTCTTCCTAAAATCTAACCTAACCCTCCCCTGACACAGTTTCATTTCTGAAGTCCTGTCAGTGGTCACCAGAGACAAGTGGTTGTTACCTCTGCTTCCCCTCGTGAGGATGTTGAAGACTGCAATGAGGTCTCCCCTCAGACTCCTCCAGGCTGAACAAACCAAGTGATCTCAGCCCCTCATCAGAGGGCCTCCCCTCCAAAACCCTTACCAGGTTTCTGTGTCCCTCCATACACATGATGGGGACTGTCTCTTCTTGCTGTAGTGCACACATAAAATTTTACTCTATGTGGCTATTACACTACGGGCCACTGAATAAGGCAACACAGACTGCAGGTGTTCAGAAGGCAAAGAAGCTAGCTTATTAAGAAAGCCACGCCTTTTATAGATTGTTATGGGCAGCTGGACATGATTGGTCATTCTAATTAACACCCATCACCTCCACTGGCTAATTAGGAAACTACCCAAGTGTAAACAATGTTCAAATAAACAACAAGTGAAAAACACCAGCTGTGAGTTGTTTATCATATTTCTCTTAAACTTTCTCACAGCTTCTCTGGGAGCATTTTCCAGGCTGTAGACTGCAGTCTACAGCCTGGAAAACATTCCTATGACCAAGTTGTCAGCATCCACAAGTCTAGAAATAGATGCAGGGTGTGGACTGCATCAAGTGGTCCGTGTATTGCAGATAGGGAAATGATATCAGGTTAAATGATCCTTTAGCCAAAAGAAAAGGGGTAGGAGAGTTTTGGATTCATCATGAGTTTAGGGTGTTAGCACAGGAACATAGAGAGTGACATGCTGGTGAAATTTCATGGTCTTCGACTGCCAAAATTGTCTAGTTTTCAGAACCTCCTCCTATTGAAAGAGATAAAACAAGTTATGGTGCTCCTGCATTGTTAGAGCTTGGAATAAGGCTGTCAGAGTCACTGCTCTGGCACTTAATTACAGTTTTGATTTCTGATAACTGGAAAAAAAATTTCTTGTAGTTCTGTATGTGCTGTATATATGGAAGAGGGAAAAGAGAACTGGCAGAATATAGGTGATGCCTTTAAGTGGCTTGGAAGGTGTACTCATGAGGCTAGAGATTCAGTGGTGTTTTGTACCAGACTTAAATTGCATGGTTTTTCTCAGCCACCTCCACTGATGTGGCTGAGCCATAAACTGAGTTTACTTTGCACTGTTATATATTTGTGTATTATAGAGGTTGCCAACTCATTATCCAAAATAGAAGTTATGTTCAAGAGGAAGTTACTGTGCTAGCACTTGTAGATGGAGAATGTTGTATGGCTGATCTCCCCTTTCAACTCTGCATAAGAAGTAACAATGGTTCCTGTTACAGATACCCGTGTTAGAGAAGCTTTTTATGGGAGTTTCTGAGAATTCTTTTCTGCTCTCCAGAGTTTTAAGTTTCTGACATGCAGAACAGTATTGCTGAGAAGAGGCTGCTGTCTGTGTGGATGATCTATATTCCATTTAAATTAAATCTCCTGTACTGAATTATTTGACAGCTTTTCTGTGGCCGGTTTAAATAATGTCTATTTTTCAGCTTCCGTATTAGAAACAATAACAAGACACTATAATTGGATACAAATGCTGAGTTTCATGCTGATACTCTGAATAAAATTTCTGTATGCAGTCAGACTGATTGTCCCTGTCTCCCTCTAGACCGTAGAATAACTCTGAAATTCTCGGTCTGTTTATCCTTCAGACCTCTGTAACTTGTTAAATTTGGCTGTGAAGTTTACAGCTCTGTAAAAACGAGCTGATGTAATAAAGGACAGCAAGCCTTATAGTTTCAGCACGTAACTCAGCTGCTCTTGGTGTGCTGGACAACAACTTTTGGCATGAGCAAGGAGACGCTTCCCATCCTGTCTCCATTGACTCGAGGTTGTGGGGGGATACAGGTGGCCCCGGCGATGCTGAAGGCCCCGAGGAGCCTGCACTCCGTTTACTGCAGTGGACACAGAGACCCACATACAAATGGTATTGCACCCCTCTCCCACACGCACTGCTCTTCAAGCTTCCTTCCAGTGGGGAAACAAAAATTAAAAAGGTGTTTAAGGTCTTTTTGCGATGTAGCCAGCTTTAAAATGGCTTGGCAGCAAAAGCGAGGCGAATTACGGGGTCACGTCTTGCACTTCGTACCTGAGGCGCTGCCTGAAGCTTTTTCCCGGTCCCTGGCAGCGTTCCCTGAGCTCACGGGCGCTGAGGCCGAGGGCGGGCGGGCTCCGGCCGGGAGCGGCGGGGAAGAGAGCGGTGCCACCGCTCTTGGTGAAAACCCTCGCAGGCGCTGGCAGCCGTGCCCCTCTCCCCGGACGGGCCCCTGCTCCTTCCCTCGCATCCACCTGATCTCACATTCTGCCCTGCTGCTGACGCCGCCCCTTGCCTCCTGCTTCGGGCCCGCGGCAAGCCGCAAAAGGGACCGCGAAAGGAGCCGCCAGCTTCGGCTCCGGGTAGCTGCCGGGAGAGGGATCGAGACTGGAATTCGTGTAAGAGGTACCAAAATGTGGGGCTGAAATGGAGAGGGAACGAAGGAAGGCTCCGTCTCCCGCGCCCGGAGCCTAACTCCCGCTCGCTTTTTGTGTGGCGGCTCCCGGCTGCCCGCGCGGCCTCCGGGATATTCTTCCCGTACGTGGGCCTGCGCTTCCGGCATTTGCGGGTGCTCCGGCTTTGCGCTATATTTGAACCCTGGGGGCAGTGCTCCAGTCAGTAAAACTTCAAAGGAAAGGTAATTTTACAATCCTTATCCTGCTTATTTCATACGATTTTCCTTCTCTGAGGCGGTATCTGAAAGCATACATCGGAGATGCGGGTTCGTTACTTTTCTGTGTTGATGCTCTGCTAGATCCAGCTGTGGATGTGCGGGTGAGCCGCGCCAAGCCTGGGCAGCGAGCAGATCCTGCGCTGATTGTGCTCCCTCATGTAGAAACCTTTGCTTCCAGCTGTTCTAAACAAAAGATTGAAGACCTACCAGCCAGGAGGCACTGAAGCACCTTCTTACCTGTTTAACCTTCCACGGGCATAATAGAACTGCCTAGGCTACATGGAAGAAGTTGGTGTAGTGGACGGTTGATTAGTCTCTATTAAACCTCAAGTAAGAGTGAGTTGCTTATGCAGAGCCTTTTTAGACTGAGCATTGAGTGCTATTACATTTTAATTGCCATTTACTTGTAAGGGAGGCTTATTAGGGTTTTTCTATGTCAAATACAACGTGGAACCAAATTACAGCTGGGAGTGGATGGTTCTTCCACAGCTTCAGCTTGGGTGTCAGCCTTGTAACAGAGGAACACCTCCCTGCTACAGCCAGAGAACAAGAAGCTCTTGGACTGCAGATCAAGGAATATGCATGAACCACTGTCTCCATTAATAGTTGTAATAAGTTACTGCAGGGACTCTTCCCAGTTACAATGGAGAGAAGCAAAGATCTGAACATGGAAGATGTTTAAAAGAAAAGAAAATTCAGACCTTGAGGTCATCTAGCACAGTTTTTTGCTCAGAGCAGGGCTAACTTCAGTTATAGACTGGGTTATTCAGAGCTTCTGCCAAATCTGGTCTTTTTTTGTAGTCTTGTGTTTAGAGAAGGAAGTAAATTTCAAATTTACTTTTTTTTTACTTTACTTCCAAATTACCTTTATTTATTAAAAGGTAATTCAGGGCTTCCAAAGAGTCATTGGGTAAAATTTTAGTAGAAGGATTGTTGTACTGAAGATTCAAGTGTTGCTAGTGTTTGCTTTCTGCTTTCAGAGAGACTGTTGGTTCCAGCAACATGGAGAATGATGTCAGCTTGAGGTTCCATCAGCAGCTTTTCCTTATTAGTGAAAATCTGGTGACTGAAGATGTAGCAGCTTTAAAATTTCTCTGTACTGACTTGCTCCACCTCAGTAAACTAGAAGGCGTGAAGTCAGCAGCAGACATCTTCAAGCTGCTTATGGCTCAAGAATATCTGAATGCAGAAGACACTTTCCTACTAGCTGAACTCTTATACAGAATTAAATGTCACTTCTTGCTCGAGAAACTTGGTTACACCAAGGAGAAAGTACAAGAACATCTACGTGAGAAGGGAAGAGTATCTCCATACAGGTACACTTGCAGTGGAATTCTCTTCCCTCCGTTACTGCTATCTATGCCATACTGTTTTTCTTTCAGTTTTTAAATTCTTAGATTGCCTTTGGTTTTTATACCATCTTCTGTTCCACTTTTATCTCACTGCATCTCTGTTACAGGCAGATGCTGTATGAATTGTCAGAGAACATCACCAGTGAGAATTTGAAGGAAATCATATTCCTCCTGCAAAACTGTCTTCCGAAGCAATGGATAATTCTTGTATGTGAGGAGTAAGCCAAATGTGTATATGGTGGGAAGGGAAGAAGGAAGGCAGGAAATAGGAGGAAAAGTGTGAGAAGTGTTTGGCAGAATAGAGCATAATATGCAGCTAGGCTGGTTGTATTCATAGGGATAGCAAGAAGGAAGATGTTGACAGGCAAGAGTAGAATCTGATCTCTCATCCCAAGGTCAGTCACAGACAGTTCACTGTCTAGCATCAGAGTATAAAAAGGTGACAAATCAAATCTTTGCTCTGCTTGAGCCATATGCAAGGGAGATTCATGTCCATATGTCATTGGTACTGTTCCACAGCAATGAAGCCATGAGTCATTAGTATGGTTTGGGTGAATCTGTTTAAACAAGACCATACCAAGTAATAACAAAACCAATGGCTTTCCATGAAGCAACATTTCTGCTTTAACTGTGATTAAAAATTGACTGGTCCTTGTTTGTAGGGAGCAAAGCAGATAATAATGTGATTGTTTGAGACAGGGCTGAGAGGCAAGGTTTGATTTCTAAGGAACAATAATTATATTTTACTCTCTCCTTTTGGCTGTCAGTCTGCTTTGGATTTGCTGACTTTATTGGAAAAACAGGGCCTTTTAACTAAAGACAATGTGGAGATACTGGAGTACATCTGTATGACCATTTCACCTGATCTCCTGGAGACAATTGACTGCTACAAAAAGACAAAAGGTGAGACATTCATAGTCTAGGAGTAAGTTTGCTAAAATGCAGGAAGCACTGGATAGGTCTGGGCAACTGAACTTGAGGTCATGCGTGTGTATTACTGAAATGGGAGCTAGAGTGGCATAAACCTGGCGTAACAATTCCTAGCTTGCACTATTTCCTAGCTGAATCCCTGAAATACAGGGATGTGCTGGAATATCTGAGGCCACATAGAGCAGCCCAGCACATAGAGAACAGGCTGGGAAACTAAAAATCTACTTGCAGTAATGTCTAACTTCTCCATTTCCCCACTAATAGTATTAAGAGGACGACAACTGTCCTGTAAAAGGCCCTTTGTGATCTGTGAATGTGCACTACATAAAGGCAGTTGCCTGCTAATAGGCTGGCAAGACAAACTGTGTGCACATGTGTGTCTGATACATGGGCTATGAGCATACAGATGATTTCTGGTTTTATAGTTAAAAAAATGAGATTTATCAGTGATTCAGGAAGAAAAATAATGACAGCTTCAGTAGTAAGAATGCAGATTCTTCTTAAATAGAGGTAATTTCTAAGCTGATTTCCAGATGAAAAATTCATTTGAATGTCTGGGGTAGAATCTACCCTTGTACTATGGGTATCTTTATTTTGCAATATCAATACAAATAGAAGCCTTGCCTTTGTCACAAAAATAAATATAATAAAAATAACCAGAAAACGTTCAGAATAGATCCATTGAACATGACAATGCTATCTTGTATGGAGGAATTATTCCTTTCAGTGAACAGTATTTCAAATACAAAAAGTGATGTGTTGTAGCTAAACTCCTTTTCGCTGCATCCACAAATATTGGATTTATCTTCATAAATACCTATGCTGGGGTTTTTTCTAGATAACAAGGCAGCTAATTTTACACAAGGCTTTCCTGAACTAAACCTGGAGCTGCGTGGAGAATTCAGCAATGTAGAAAATGAATCCAAGGTTTGAGACAATCTCTTAAATCCTTTTTGAATACCTGGGAGTGTGAGGTTTCATCCTCTCTCAAATGACATTTATCATGCAAGGACTTTTGAGATATGTGTGTCTCGTAAAGTTTCTTGACTTGACTGATAAACTGGAATGTTTCAAAGAATATTTTAACCTCAGAGGCCAGAAATTTAGCAATATTGAAAGGTGTGTTGTAGGCAAAATGGGCATAATACCTCTGAAGTTATTCACACATCAGTGCATGTGCTTATCTTCCTGATAAAGGCAAAACATTTTGCATTTGTCTAAGTTGTGCATTTTGGAGATGGCAGTAGAATGTGCACGACACAGAGACAAATGGAGCTTCACAGTCCTCACTTTTTCAGTCTGGCTTAGAAAAGGCCTCGGGGCATCTTGAAATTAGAAGTCATAAGGGGTAGCGTGCAAAGCCCTTGTTAGAAGGATTAAAAGGAGGCAAGAGTTTTTAGTAAGCTATTGCAGAGGTCTTGGTACATGAGAAAAGATCTCTTCTGTGAGATCCCTTCTTAGAGGCCTTATGTGCACTCCTTACCATGTCAGTGTAACCACTGAATTCTCCTCTGGCCTTTCTTTGCAATGACCATGGATATTGAAGGACCAAGTCGCTCCATTTGTTTATAGCTATTTAATTTCTTCAAGTTCTGTGCTGTAACATCTTTTCATCACCTAATGTTCGGACTGCTGCAAAGCTGTTGAAGGAACTTGGAGTGCTGCCCTTATTTTGTCCTACTAAAATGCACAAAAGGAGGTGTGTATTGCTCTCTAGTGAGGAGGAAGGGACTCCAGTGGATGGAGTTTTTTATTTCAGCCCAAGATTGGACTTAAATATGTGGTACTTGAAGTTTTGGTTCTTTTCAGCTTTAATTTTTTTTTGTTTTAAACAGTGGGAGATAATTTTAAATCTTAACCAAAAAACTTGTAGTGTGGTAGGTTTATGCACTTCTGAGATTTCTGTTCTGTTTGCATCCTTTTCCAGTGGATCAGTATGAATCACCTACTCCAGGTACTGTTCTCAAAAATACCCAACTCAGATGTCGAACATCCTATAGTTTCAGTGTGATCCCTCTGCCATGAAGCTAAAATATTGTTTTGACACTGGAAACAGTCTTCTGTCCCCATCACCAGCTCAGCAGAGTGTGGCTGCTGAATCCTGCCTTTTACATACAGATGAGAAGCCAGATACTAAACCCTTCTTCTGCAGTTTGATAGGATGGGGACAGTATACTTGGACTTTCACTGATGTTTTTTCACACAAGGAGGCACCATTGAGTCCAGATGTTCAAAAATAGCCCACAGTCTTGGGTGCCTCTAACTCCTGGATGCCAATTTTGAGACATGTTAAGGAAATATAAGTTGAATAAATTTACTGAAACTGTAAGCTTCTTCTCCTTTCTACAGACTATGACAAGCTACAAAATGGATGGGCCACACAGAGGATTTTGTCTCATTATTAATAATGTTAACTTCAATAGTTCTCAGAGGAAGGGTTCTTGCAAAGATGCTGGTAAGTTACTGAAGTGAGATTTTTGGAGGATTAGCCTCGCTGTTTCCCCAGGTGAGTTGATTATGTAGTATTGCAATATATTTTATTTTCTATGGTTAGTTAATACTTTAAAAGAGTGAAATGTTTGATATGTGTTAAATTATGTCATGTCATACACATTATGTGCAACCTGAAGGAGGAGAGGTTAAAGGTTGAGTAACCACAGGGTTTTTCAGTTGGATTATTCTTGAATAATTTTAAGAATCACTTTTTACTTATCCTTTATCTACAGCTATAGTAAAGAACTTAAACTAAACTAAACCATCATTCTATCTAATATAATGCAAAAATCCATAATCAAGCAACTCTGTGCATACTTCTTACTTTGTTCTGTTTTCTCTATTTATCTCCATTTATGAATGGAACTCTTAATAGTCAAAACTGCAACTGGAAAATAATGATGTGAGGAAGGCTTTGAAAGATCTTATGTGAAACTGGGGAAGGGCAGATTCTTTGTGTTTTCAAGTGTCATTTGCATGCTCACTTACAATGACAATGTATGCACTATTTTCTGAAGCTTGTCTAGAAAAATCCAGGAACTCTGTGTTGGAGCTGATGCCATCTTTTTTTATTTCAGTTAACCTTTAGTTGGTACTAGGATGAGGATGAATCTGCAGAAGTGTCAGGGTGTAAGGTCTTTCCCCCTCCCAGATTAGCTTGCATGGTGACTTCATAAAATGTTTTTCTCTTGCCTCAAATTTTCCTTTCATCTTTCATTTATTTACAGAGCAACTGGAGAGAGTATTCACATGGCTTGGTCTGGATGTGAGGACTTACACAGATCTGACGTCTGGGGATATTAAAAATCTCATGGAAACTTGGCAGCATGTGCAAGATCACAAAGACAGGAACTGTTTTATATGTTGTATTCTATCTCATGGAAAATCAGGAGCAATCTGCGGGACAGATGACAAACTTGTGTCAATCCGCATGCTTATGTCCCACTTCACTGCCAAACAATGTCCCCAGCTGGCTGCAAAACCCAAACTCTTCTTTATCCAAGCATGCCAGGGTGACAATATACAGTGTCCTGTCTGTGTTGATACTGATGGACCAACTCCTGACTTGTCTCCCGTGCAAGAGAGAGTTTCTCTTTTTGAAAGTATTCCCGAAGAGGCTGATTTCCTCCTAGGCATGGCCACAGTTGATGGATACGTCTCTTTCCGGCACACTGAAGAGGGTACTTGGTATATTCAGGCCCTCTGCAGCAAGCTACAGTTGTTGGTACCAAGGTAAATACTTGGCTTAGTGCTCTGATGAAATTTTTGTTCTCCAAAGGTAGTTCATCTAGGAACACCCACTCATGTTCTAAGGTGGATGGAATTAGTTAAAGTGATGATTTTACACTGATAAATTTGCATTAACTCTGCTAGTACCATACATGTAATCTGTAGAATGTGAAGTTTATTGTGAAAAAACACTCAAAACCTCACATCTGTAATCTTTAAGACAGAACAGTTTATTGAGTGATAGGTAAAAATGTTTTATTCCACTGTTTTTCTTTATTGGTTGAATTAAGCAAGACAGAGCAAGAAAAGGTCTTTTGTTTTTAATATGACTCAAATGAGGACAAAGGAGAAATTTAGAGAAAAGTATGTGTTTTGGTTTTTGTGTTTTAAGTGTTGTTACTCTATCTTCTAGCTGATCAGGAAGATGCTAAGTGGATTGCCATCTGCTCACTAATAACTAATTTCTTTTTTTTTTTGCTCTTCTTCTGGCTATAGGGGTGAAGATATTTTGTCAATTCTTACACAAGTTAATGAAGATGTGGCCAGACGTGATAGCCCTTCAGGGACAAAGAAGCAAATGCCCCAACCAGCATATACCTTAAGAAGAAAATTTATATTCCCAATACCTCTGGCCCCTCCTCCTTCAGAGCTACATCGAGGCTTTTAAAACACATCATTTTATCATCTCATTTAAATGCACTTCATCACACTACCTGTTTTAAGACAGCCAAAACCTTGAGGATCTGCTAGCTTTGATGCAAGACCTTATAAATTTTTTGTCAAACCAGCTGTGAAACTGGAGGAGACACAAAACAATCCACGTGCCAACTATTTACATCATCTCTATATTCAGAGTTAACAGTGTTGGAAAAACCACACTTCTCTCATGTTAAACGTTTGTGTATGTACACAGGCTGCAGATACAATAGGTTTTTCCTCACAGCATAGGGATTGCATGTAAGCTTTCATATTTAAGCCAGGATTGTAAATGGTCTGGTTTAGACTCATCATGTTTTATTTTACAGGCTAACAATTTTAAATCCTGTTTCTAAATCCACTGGCTAAGTTCATAGAGAGAAAAAAGTGGGAATGAAGAGATAGAACCTTAAGTAGTAAGTGGAAAAGAATTTCTTCAACCTCTAATGAAAATGACATTTAACTTAATAAAGAACCAGTTTCCAACTGAAATCAGCAATTGGTTCCACTGTGCACACTGATACCCTCAAATGGCTAACATAAGCTTCATATACAGTGAAGTTTTCCAAAACTGAGTAAAGACAAAATGCTGCTTATTATTCCCTCTGTGAAACCTTGTGAACTTTTATTTCCCCATCACTTCTGAGAACATTTAGGGTAGAAGATTTGCATGCTGTGAAATACAGCAGTCAGATTAACCTTGTTAAGCATTACATTTTTTAATTACCATTTGTTGGTTTAGGATCTAAAATGCAGCCAATTTGTGAAGGCTCCAATGAACAAAGCTGCTGACAGAATTTTGTGAGTCAACTGAAATAATGCCATGTTGTTTGTTAGGAACACTTATTATGTATGCCTGTGTCTTTCCTGTTTGTTACTGCATTAAATTCATACTTTTTAAGAGCTTGGTGAGGTAAAACTTTTGTATTGGGATATGGGTTTATCCTTGTTTCTTGACTAATTCCTGCACTTTGTTGGGCTTCATGGATCAGTGAGGTTTTAACTGCTTCAGGGTTTAAGCTGAAGTGAAACTTTATCAAAATTCTCATTGTTATATATGATTAGCAATAGCTTAAGGTGAAGATAGGAAAGAGTACTGTCTAGTGCTGTTGGGTGCCATTTCTAGCTTGCACTATTTTTAGGAGGGGGGTTTTGCATCATACAGAGCATTGAAATGCAGCCAGTTCTCCAAAACATGATGGTCCCTTTATGATGGTCCCTTTTTGTGTGACCCATTGCATTTTAAGTCTTCTGAGTTAGCATGGCTGCCACACTTCAAATCACATTTATGTCACAGATAAGAAAAATGTTTCATCCTTTAGTGGAATATATAACATTGGGATGGAATTGTGATGTTTCTGGCTTGCAGTTACTGTTCAGACTTGATGCACTCATTTTGTATGTTTAGGAAATAAATGAATTTTTATCAGTCTGGAATAACCATTGACTTTATTTTGTGGGATCTTGTTTTCATTTTTAGTTTGGTAAACAGGGAATACCATTATGCTCTTTTGCTTTCTCTGTAGAGACTTCTGCCTGGATAATCTCCAGTGAAATCATAGGTAGGTAAAGGCAGTCAGAAGCGTCCAAGCTTACTGAGCCTTGAGTTGCGTGAGGGGAGGGATCCACACTTGTGAAGTGTGAAAGACTGGTTGTCTCCCTTGCTCATAAGAAGTTTGTTTAAACAAAGTTTACGCTACCCCGATTTGGACTATTTAGTGTGAGTATTTCACTTGTGTGTGTCAAGGGCTGTGTTTATGTGGCTGCACAGTGTAATACCTGGGTGCGTGCAGTGGTTCTTGTCAGCACCAGCCCTAAGGCAGGGCAGGCTGGAACTGGAACTGCAGCTGCCATCCAGCCAGTTGGGCATTTCTGTGTGATCTCCTGCAGGGTATTGTGAGATGGAAGTTTGAAAATCTTGGGGAGAGTGGGTCAGTTTTGTACAACTTAGGTATTCATCACTCCTGGCTATCCACACTGTACGCCTTCCCTGTAACTCCAGGGATACAGAGCTGTGCCAGTAAGAAACCGGTTACAAACAAACAAACAAACAAATGTGGTTGGTTGCTGTTGAAGCTTCCTGATAGCATACAGAGCCATGCACGTGTGCACTCTCCACTTACAGAATTAAGTTGTGTCTTGTGCCGCCCCTGCATAGACAGATTTAAGTGGAACTGGTGGAAAAAGTCTTCTGGGGAAGTTGCTATCTTTGCAAGATCATGATCTTAAAGTGGTAATCAAGTTTCCTGGTATCCTGTCCCTCTTGTCATTTTTGTGCAGGAGCTGTGTATCCCGCCTTGTGCCAGTGCAGGCGACAGTCGCTACAGTTGCTGAGCAGGCAGGAGCTGCAGCAGTTTTTCTTCCTCACGATCACCCTTTCTTGCGAGATGAATTTTTGGCAGGCTGTACAAGGAGAAGATTGGGTCGCTGAGACAGTTCTGGAGGAAACCAGAGTGCAGAGGAGCCGAGGGAAATGAGGGAGACTAATTTAACAAAAGGACGGTAACATTTCCAGGAAGGGCGAGAGAGGAAGAAATCAAAAGTGAAACTAGTACTGCTAAAGGGGTGGTCCTTCAAACTGCTGATTGAGAGGAGAAGCCATTATCTATTTGTCACAGCGCACATCACAGCACGGTGGCTCTTTCAGACTGCAACTGAAGTCTTGATTCAGGTAAGACACAGAGAAATTATGGAGGGAAAGAAATGCTGAGACTTGGAATGACATGGAGACAAACATTTTGGACCTGAAGATAAATGAGTGTTTATGTTCCTCTGTGCTATTCCCAGCCTTTGGATGATGGCACAATTCCTACCAGTGAAACAAGGTTTTCTGATCTGTTACTAGAGCGTGTCTTTTGGAAGGAATTTGGATGCCTCATTCTGTCACCGGGTATGGTATAATTTTGAGTTTGTAAAGATAGGTAGGTCGAAATCCATGAATGACTGTTTTCATTGCAAAATTTTAACGAATTTCATCACTCCTAACTCTCTTCATAATGCTGCCTTGAGGGTCTGCTGAGAGTCTGGTAGCCATACTGAGTGCTGTTTTATTTCCTCCTGCGTGGAAGATTCCGGCGACTTGCATGCTGGGAACCTTTTCATTGAAGGGCTGAGTTCTTTACTTTAAAGAGAGTGAAGGTGTAAGAGGTTAATTATGTTCAAATTCTCCTCTAAATGGGGAAGTATATTACATAAATAATTTCAAAAGAATGTTTAGTTGTTGATTTCCCTGCATTTACTGAGTGCTGCTACTGAATTTGGTGCTAATAGTTGTGTCTTTTCTAGATTTAAAAAACATCTTCCTGTTAAATATAAACTGGGATGAGTTGGAGAGGAACTTCGGAGAAAGGGGGGAAGTCGCGGCAGATCTGGTGGCAGACACAGCAGGGCAGTGGGACTGAGATATTTTAAATGAAAATATGTAAATTCAGCCATCTCTCAGAGTTTTTTAATTAGGATTTGTGTATGAAAGCAAACGTGCTGAGCTGTGCTCTGTGCTAGAAAGCATGAGGTATGCTGCTTAGTTGTTGCCGTAAAAGAGCAAAACCTGATTTCTTCATGGCTTGTTTACCATTTTTTTCTCACAAGTTCTGTAATAATCAGTTCTCTGAAAATGGAAGTGTGTAGTAGCTGAAGCAAGGGTCTCCTGCTTTATTAGCATTTTATTCCATTGTAACATACTTCTTGGAAGTCATGTGACAATACCGTATCGTAAAAAAGGCAGACTTTTCCTGGAACTTTAGAGACTGGCTCTCTCACTTCCTTCAGAGTTGTCTTCCCATGTACGTGATTTAAAATTACTACTAATATTAATATTAATTTTACTTGTATGAGTTGTGTCTTTAAGTTAGCAAACTGGGAGAAAAAGACAGTAGCAGTTAAATATTGCTTTAATTGTGCTCCCTGTAATTACAGACAGGCTTAAATGTAACATATAGGTGGCACATCTCTTCTAAGTGCAATAATTTGGTGGGTTTGGAATTTACAGCCTTTGAGAAATAAAATGAAAATTCTCTTTACAAGAAAGGTTTGCTTTTATAGGCAATATCTTTTGTATCTTAAATGAAAGGCATGATTTATGTGAGAAAGAAGATACCTTCCTAACTACCTACCAAAAAAATATTACTCTTTCCTGTGTGGTTATAGAAATATAAAGTCAGGTAATCATTGAATTGTGAGGTTAAGCACATTCAGATATTACTGGTTTATATGGGCTGAATGGTATGGATTCTTGCCTGTTTAAAAGTTTGGTTTGAGTGGACTTAAAGAAAACAGTATTTTGAGGCAGAACACAAATTGTATGTGCTGTGTCACAATGTGTTTCACTGTTTTATCAGTTTACTTGAAATGCAAAGTTTTAAGATTCAGTTGTATATTCACTCTTGCTAACCCACACAGTGCTGACCAAGGGCATGCCACAAAAAGCTCCTTTGCTGTAGAATGGTCCTTGGAGGAGAGCAGAATAGAATTGTCTGCTAATTATTATTTCCAGTTAGTCAGCTGGGCTACCTTGGAGTATTGTTATTGAAACATTTGCAGTAGCAGTAAGTAATATGGATTGCAGTATTCCAGTAGTGTAGGAGTAGGAAATTCTCTTTTGTCATTGTTGACTTTTCTGTCTCCCACTGCCAGTGTCTGTAAGACAAGAGACCTCTTCTGAATGCATTCATATAGTTTCTCTTCAGGGATTCCCAGGTGTCTTACACCTAGGAAAGTGAAGTGACTAATGGGTCTTTTACTGGAAGGAAGCGGAGACAGGTCCTTTAAGTGCCAGTTTTAGGCTGATTTGTCTCAAACATTCTGAGCATTGCTACAGGAGAGGTGTGATCAGGGGAGAGGGTCCTGAGGCAGTGGGGCAGCGCTGTGCTGAGCCAGTTCCCTGCTCCGCCCTGGGACTCGTGCTCCATGCCCCAGCCCGGCTCACTTCCTGGGGAAAGGCTGGCTGTGCACGCATGAACAAAACACACAAGTCTAATTTAGATAATGGCCAGGCACCGGCTTAACTGCAGCAGGACATGGATTGGGCACACACCCTGTCCCCACTTTATGCCCTCTCTCTCCATCTCCAGACTATCCATGTGCCAGCATCAACACAGGATCTAAGGACTGGGGATATTCTTTGCTTTCTTCTCTTTCTTGGCTTGCACGGCTATAATATTTTACCCCATATTCCATTTCAAAGTTTGTTGTGGGAGGGAGGAGCTTGTGGAGATTTTTGTGCTTTGTGAGCCAGCATCTTTGTGTAGTGGTGGCATGGCTTGTGAGACAGCACCTTGGGGTGTTGTGGCTCGCAAGCCAGCACCTTTTGAGGAGTTTGTTGTGGGAGTTGTGAAGTTTACTGTGCAAAATTAAGGGCTTGTTAGCCTCCACTCCTGTGGAAGTGTATTGTATAAATTTAAGGGCATGTTAGCCAATACCTTTTGAGCTTAAATACTGGGCTGGTTGCCGCAGTAAAGAAGAGGGTACAATCAAACAATGAGAGCTCCTGACACATGTCCAGTGTCTTTGTTCAGCTTGACAAGAATTTATAACAGACACCAACATGCCCCTGGGTCATCACATCAGTGGAGGCAGGTCCCTTAAGTGTCAGGGGGAGATAGATCGAAGGCTTGATATTTTCTAACTTCCTCTTGTGCTCAAAAGTTGAATCCATAAGCCAAGTTTAATATTTCTAAAGCTGATGGAGAAAGTAGAGGAGAAGGGAGGTGGTATTCCATGCTCGGTGGAACAGAGATAGTTTGATAAGAATTTTCTGGCCTTTTTAAAAGGGTTGACATGATCTGTATTTGCTTTTAATATTACAAATTAATTGAGAGCTGGGAACTGAGTTTTACTTGATGTAGATAAACCCAAACAGGAAGAGATGCTTTGGGTATGCTGGCCAGAAGCAGTATAAAAAGAAAGGAGAAGCCAGACAGCTTAGAGTAGCTATACTCATATGGACTCTTAGTCTTGTTATGGTGAAATTTGGCAGTCTCATTTATTACATAGTCTGTATTTCAGACTGGCAAATGGCTATTACTTCCAAATGGTATCAAACTTCAGAGAAAACCAACAGCAGCCTGCCAAGATTGTACATCCTGTACATTGGTACTTCCCACTGTCTAGACACACCATAGGAAGCAAGAATGATCTATGACTTTCTCTGCTAATGTCACTTAGTACAGAGGTTTTAAAATCCTTTGTTAAGTCCAGAGAACGGAAAGAGCTAAGCATCAAAGCTACGATAGCAAGACAGCCTCTCTCTACTGAAATACTTCTGATTGCATGTATTTATTTTGGGCTATTCTGCATGATGTGATACCTCTTATATAAATCATGTTGTTGCACTAGTCTTACTGACAAATGAAATCAACTGTTGTTTGTGTTTAGATCCAAATCCTGATGTGAAATGAGTACAGACCTCCGCAGACTGCTTTTTGAAGTTTCTGAGGCTTTGGTCGCAGAGGAACTGGCAGCTCTTAAATTCCTCAGCCTGGAGCATGTCCCGAGGAGGAAGCTGGAAGCCATCCAGGAGCCCAAGGCCTTCTTTGAAGTGCTGCAGGAGAAGGACATGATTGGGGTGGGGAACCTGTCCTTCCTGAAGGAGCTGCTCTACCAGATCAGTCGGATCGACCTCCTGACTGCCCACCTGGGCTGCAGCCGGGAGGAGATGGAGAGAGAGCTGCAGGTCCCGGGCAGGGCACAGGTGTCAGCTTACAGGTAAACACAGGAGCATGCAGAATCCAACAGTTCAGTGTCAACTGTCTTTTCTGTCTGCACTGTTGTCTTGTGAATATCCCAGCATAACTGTGTTTATTACACATGAATTCCTGCCATTGTGAGGTTTACATTTTGCAGTTCAAATGTTTAATTGTGGTGTTTACTTCTTATAGCTTTCTTGAAGGTCTCTCTATTCTTTATTGTCAGGCAACTGCTGTATGGAATTGCAGAGGACTTGACTCCAGAAGATGTCAGAAGTGTGAAGTTTCTGCTCCAAAAACAATTACCAAAGAACAAGCTCCAGGAAAATGCTGTATGAAAAGTGGTCTTGAAAGGTTTTTGCAAGGCTAGTTCAGAGTCCTCTAGTTCTTGTAAGAAGGGAGGAAAAAGAAAGTAGTCTGCTCTCGTGAAAATCTGTTTTGAAAGAATTGTGATGTTAGCTAATAGGTGCTGTGTGAAAGAATGGATCCTCATTTTTTGCATTGTATTTGTATTTTTTGCCCTTCTTGCTCTCCTGATTCTATTTTGTCTGCACCACCTGTCTCCTTAATCTTACCTTCTTGCAAAATCCATCATGCTCTTCCTTTAATCTTTGCTTGGAATTTATAAGACAAATGTCTTTATAAGACATATGCTATACCTAAGAAGAGTGATGTTTGCTAAAGGAAAAACAATGTTTTGGAGACAGAAAATCAAGTTCTAATGTGAGTTCAACTACGAATTTTTGTGTGTCTGTGGGTAAATTTTCTTCTTTATTGTAATTTGGAGTAACCACATATTGTTAACTTTCCCACAAAAGTATTAAGAGGTTGGGTGAGCTAGTTTAATATTTGTAATGAGCTGTGTTATAAGAATGCTTGGTATTATTAAGAACGTCCCTTAAAAGTCCTATTTGTGTTGTGGCACGTAGAGGGAAATTAGTAGATTTACCTCCAACTTGGTGGACAATTGGGCTTTAATAAACAAAATTAGTGTGGAACAGCTTTTCTGTAATAGAAAATGCAAAATGGCATAGCTAAAGGACTTAGCAGCACTTCATCAGAACACAAAGGCACAACAGGATATTACGTTATCCTCACCAGTGCTTTGTACTGCTGAAACAAAGCAGGATAGCCTAGTTATAGGCAATTTCTAATTGTCCTGCTTTAACCTTAGTGATGATGGGTTTATTCAGTTGCATTGCATCTTGACCCTTGCTTTAATGAGTTTTGGAGGAAAAAGTAATAGGTCTTTAGCTGGTCAGTCTCTGGGAATGAGGCTGTTATCTTCTGCCCTGTTGCAGAGGTGCCTGATACTGTGGTTATCAAAGGTCACTGGATGAGTTTGGGTTATGTGTTTTTGTTTTATCAGTCAATGTTGCAGGTCTTTCTGGAAATGGAAATAAATGGGATAATTAAAGAAGATAACCTGACAATGCTGAAAGATATATTACAGAGATTTAGAGCTGACATAAAGAAAAAAATTGATGCCTATGAAGAAAAAAAAAAAGGTGAAATTATTTAATCTGTTTAAGCTGTTTAAGAACAGAGCTGAGGTCTTTTGTGGATTTTATGGTTCCATCCTTGGCAGCTTAGATGTCCAGCGATAAGGGACAGACCTTATGGCATCCCAGGATAGGCAGAACAGCTCTGGAGAACTCTGATTTCTGAAGTTTTCTGCTTCTTCATTATCCCATCATGGATCTATCCTTGAAGTATGTTCTGTGCCTTGTACATGGCCTTCTTTTGCCTTCTCTTTGCCTTAAATGCAATTTATCTGTTCGGGAAAAAGTGCAGTGCTGGTTTTGGACCAGCATAACTTCCAAGTCATTGCAAGAGACAGCAAGTGACAGGTGACTTGGGGAAACTTGTGTTGGGAGATTGTCATCACTGTCTTCTGTTGCTCTTAGTCAAAGGAAAGTCCCTGAAAACCAGTCATGTTGGCTAAAGTGTAACTTTCTGTAACCAGATGGGAAATTTCAAGGACTTCAGTCTATCCAGGCTGTTGCAGCTGAGGTGGTGCTTTCTGGCACCTCAGCTGGGTGTTCGTTTGGGAAACAGCATGTCTCAGTCAATAACAACTTCCTTCAAATGACTCAGACTCTCACGTGGGTTTCCTCAGATACATTTAAACAGTCCATGCAGTACCCTGCACAGCTACCAAGTAGATTTCCCTGCACATCCTCTGCTGGTGTCTCTAAAAGAGCAAAAGATAATTGCCAAGGGAGGCTATTGCCAAGCAAGTCCTGTGTCAGGGGAATGGCTTTGTAGTAGTATTGTTACTATTTTGTCCTCTTGATAAGTAGAAAAAAAGCATGTTGTGTAGAGCTTGTTGCCCTGACAATTAAATTTCATTTAAATACGTTTTGTAACTTGTAGAATGAGTACTGTGATTTTGTTTCCTTGGTTAGAGTAATAGATTTGATGATTTCTTAACTTTTTTCAGAAATTTGTATTCAAATAAGTGCTCTGAGGAGAGCTTTCATTATGCTGGTATTTTGCATCCTTGCATCCACTCACACAGTAAAGGTCTCTGGAGAAGAGACAGTAGCCTCAGAAGTAAATGGACCAGCATTTTTTACTATTGTACAAAAATGGGTCTCCTCTTTCACTTATATATCCCATAGTGGAAATGCTGGTGAATGGCTTACCTGGGATGTCTACTCACATTCAACCTTTTATTATCTGTGTCTTGCTACCAGTAAAAGAGAAGAGGAGCAAGGAAGCAATGGAGCACAGCCTGCATGGCTTCTGTAATAACCAGTAGTCTGTGAAACTGGAGCCATGCTTGGCCCAGCTCTACAAAATGCTGGTGTCTCACTGGTGTGAAAACCCTCTCCACCTCACTCCTTGTTCTGGCTTTTTGAGTGTTGAAATATGCACAGTGGAAGATTTATCCTTTTAGTTCTAAAATGTTTTGTTTATCTTCTCCTTCTTAGAAAATTATTCTAGGGAAGAAGTCCGCTATCCTGTGTCTGTGTCTGCGCATCCAGAGGAACAAGGAGCAGAAGGGGAGGCAGCAAAACGAGTGAGAAATACCTCAAGATTACCTTTACAGTATTTATCCATCTCCTGGGAGAGGGAGCATAAATTCATTACACTAAGCAGGTAGAAGAGCCAAGATGGAGGGGTTCTGGCTCTATATGTAGGCCTTGGAACAATTCCTATTTTCCAAACAAGACCAAGCCTTCTTTGTGGGGACCTGCTTGTCAGCAACCTTTTAAGCAAGAAATGAACGAACAGTTGAGTGAAGAAAACCAATCTTAATGGTAGTGGAGACTGGGAAATTAAAGTCCTGGACATCTGTGAAGGGAATAGCAGAACCTGCTACCTCACTGGAATCGCACAAGGACCCTCAGAGGAAATGGTGGGGTGCAGGAACTTTTCCTATACACATGCAAATTTGTGTTTCTGGATCCTTCCTCCCATGTCAAAATCATATCCTGACCAAAGAGAGAGAGGAGGAGGGGTTCAGGGAGACAGTGCAGATTCCTCTTCTCTGTAGCTCAGTTGTATCCTTAGGCTTTTCCTTTCTTGTTTCTTGGCCTTTGTGATTTTGTTTTGTGCTTAGGTAATGATGGACCAGCAGTCTGTATATAGTGTATTTCTCTTTTGAATGCTTGGCTCTGCTTTCCTACCTGCTTTTTTTTTTGTTTCTGCAGCATGGGAAAATATATAAGATGAAAAATAACCCCCATGGTTACTGTTTAATTCTTAACAACCACATTTTTAAAAATCCACGTTACAATAGAGAGGGAACATTGCAAGATGGAGGTAAGTACTTTTTAAATCAAATTACTGGTTTGGATTTTTTTTTCTGATAATTTTCCAAAACAATTATCTAATCATTGCTGTGAAGAAGAATCATGTCCATGGTATTCCTTGGCCTCCAGAGACTGGAGTGACAGTCACTGTACCAATTGGAAATACGCCACTTCCAATATCTAGCTGATGGCTTAAAGAAGGATCTACTTTTTGTTCTAGGAAAAATGCACTGTTTTAATTGGTTATATGTACAACTAGTGAAAAAGTGATTATTATTCCAGCCTTCCAATTTTTGAATGTTTTTAGTTCTTAGCTATCCTAGAAAAATATTTTAAGTTGTCAAATTCTCTTCAATGCTCAAATAAATGCTCTGTAACTTTCCTTAAAACCTGTCTTTCTGCACTTCACTTTTAAGATAAACAAGAATAAAAAAAGTAAAATCAGATTCCTGAAAGGACATGTCATGGATATTTTAACTCCATCCAGCCCATTTACAGGCTGCTTTATTCCCAGCTACTTTCTCTCTGCCCACACAACAATTAGGCCACCATTTGCTGAGAAGTCTTCATAGCATTTGTGAGCAGGTTACTCTGACTTCCTTCTTGCTGCATCAACCATTCTCACAGAATGAGGGACCAACTTCATTTAAGAGTGGCAGGATTTGTCATTCTAAAGAGGTGGCACTTCTTTAACTTGCCAAGTGTTGTTCTTAGGCATCTGCGACTACTATGCAATGCATACTTAAAGCTTGCTTTAACACAGTAAACATCACTAATTTGTACCAATACAACATAGAATCTGAAACCTATTTTTGTTTTAGATAGCATGATACTTAACCCAGTTGTGTTTAAAAAAAATAAAATTAGGCAAACTAGGCATTTGGGTTTTTCTAATAAGATTTTGCAGGCTAAGAGCCAGTCAGGTGATTTTACTGGTGGCATCTGAACACTTCTGCTAACATCTGATCTACCACACAGACACTGATGTTTCAGCATCTTCCTTGTCACTGCGTATGTTTAATAAGTTCCTTCTGATTTTTTCCCCAGAGGCTGTGAAGAGGGTCTTTAAGTGGCTTCAGTTTGAGACAGTTGAGTACATGGATCTAGAAGGAAAAAAAATATATGATACAGTTAAAGAATACAGCAAAAAAGATCATAGAAATATGGACTGTTTTGTTTGCTTCATTTTCTCCCATGGTGAAAAAGACAAAATAAAAGGTGTTGATAATGAGTGCGTAAATATTGAAGATTTAGTCTCCTGCTTCACTGGAACTAATTGTCCTTCTCTTGCTGGCAAACCCAAGGTGTTTATCATCCAGGCTTGCCAAGGCTCTGTACATCATCCATCTGTTACAGTAGAACCAGACTCTTCTGGACATCTTGAGGTGGATGCTAGTCCTTTGACTTCCATTCCTGATAAGGCTGATATTCTGATTGGCATGGCTACCGTGGAGGACTACTTGTCTTTCCGCAGTCGTAAGACTGGCAGTGTTTACATTCAATCCCTCTGTGAAAAGATGGAGTTGCTTTGCCCACTGTAAGTACTATTTCTAATTCTTGTACACTTGGGGTATTGCAGACGTGCATCCTTAAGCATGCTATGCTGAAACACAGTGGTTTGCATTTGTGCAATTAATGCTTTTCACATGCAGGACAGTGGAGAACAGTATTTATTTTGAAATTGGGCACTGTTAGTTTTCTACAGATGAGCCAAAGTATAAGTGACTTCCCCTGGTTTTCCTGTGACAAAACCAGGGTTGTAATGCTGCATCATTACACACAAACAAGTGTGCGTATGTGTGCTTTTTAACATTTTTTGACTGATAAATTATTTTTCTTCCAGTGACACCTGATTAGAGGTGAATTTGTTGAGTGATTATACAGACAAAATCCCCCAGTGTTCTGTAGGCGTAATTTTCATTGTTGCCTCCCACCCATCCCCTCATAAACTTCATTTAGGGAATAGAATTTCCCTTCAGATATAATTTTCTCATGGCATCCAGAAGAAGACATGGAAAATGCATAGGTTTTTTCACCTTGGTGACCTCTTCTGGCTGTAACCACAGCAACGCTACATGGAGGATGATTTTATTTCCCCCAAACACACTGAATTCTGTGGTTATTCAATGGAATGTGCAATTTCAGTGGCAACAGGGTGAGGAAGATAACAGCCTTCCCTTGGATACCACTTTATTGGGGCAAACACCCATCACCTTCTTGGCCAAGCTGCAAGTACCATGTGTTTCAATGTAACCTCTCTTCATTTTCGTTCAAGGCGCGTGGATCTCGCAGCCATCCTGACAGAAGTGAACAATGAAGTGGCAGGAAGAGAATTAGAAGGATCTAAGCAGATGCCAAAGATAACATCAACACTACTGAAGCGACTGATCTTTGAAGTTCCACAATGAAAAGTAGACAAGTAAGAATACTCAGTTAGGAGTATACTCGGTAGGACATCTGGAGTGGGCTTTGACAGGGAAGAGAATTTCCACGAGAAACTACCTGGATGTATGTAGTAGCCCCAGCCCTTTAAGGAGGCATGGGACCTAAATTTTCCAACTTCCATATTGAATCAGTCTTCCAACACCTGGATCTGTAGCAGTCGGGTAAGGCTGTGGAAAACTACAGATCATAGGGCTTTTTGTCCTGCAGAAGCACTGGAGTATGTTCAGTCTGGGTTTCACATGAGAAAGGACTTTCAAGTTGTATTGTAAAAGTTATTGGAAATGCCAATGAAGTCCCATTTGTGTCTGAGTCAAGTCCCTAAAATCTGAAAGAAAGGAAGAGATTCAGAATGCCAGATGCATTCCCAGACAGCATATGTAAGGTTGTAAATGCCTTACCCAGAAGTGAATCATTGTCTGTCTTTGGAAGCTATAATTGTTCATGGAAAATAACATCCTGCTCCAGAAGGACCAAAACCCCATGATTATGTTAGTTTGGTTCTTTTCTTCTAAATATTTGGTTTGGTTTATGTCAATCATTTACTCACTTGAATGAATCATTTGAATAAGCAGCCCAACTGTATAAGTTTTTCAGTAATAAAGGTTCTCACTTCACTATTTGTCAGAGCTCTCAGGGCACAGCGTGTTTTGAATGACTGTGGAATACTGGAAGGAAGCTCTGTAATTGTGTTTCTGTTAGAATAAATTCTCTTGGTTTTTATATCACCTTGGTTTGCGGTGTATTCCTTTCTTGGATGAGCTTTCTGAGGGACAGTCAGCATGACAAACACTTTTACCCCAGCAGAAGTAATTTTGCTCTTGATGGAGTATTTGTTGGCAGCCACCCCGAGGGGCAGCAGCTGTAGAGATGGTAGGAAAGAATAAGTTCAGGACTGTCGTGATAATGGCAGCTGATGCCAGTAGGGCCATTCAGTAACTGCTTCCTCTGTGAGAAACTTGCTGGAAGGTGGCAGCTGCTCCAGAAGTGAAGTTGTAAAATCTATAGCATTTCTGTTTCTCATATTTCAGTTTCAGAGTTCAATACACTCAGACCAAGTTCTTTAGCTATGCTACATGAGGAAGAATTGGATATCAAATTTGATTATTTGGTATCTTTGGGGCTACACAGGATTTTGATTTGATTGGGTAAGACAGCTACGTAGGTGTGCTATCCGTCATGACCCTGGACATCCCTAGTCATGGTGGAATGTGGGTGGAAGCCAGCTCAAGCCCATTGCTCTTTTCAAAGTTTAAATCTTTTATCAGTTGTCCAGGTTTTATACTTTTGTGTTGGGTTCTGGTGAGCCACGTATCCACACCCTCCATGGTGTTCTGGCTTGCTCAGGAAGACATTATTCCTTGTTAATTGTTTTGGGGTACCTGATGACTCACCAGTGCAAATGTCTTCTCTAAAACTAATGTTACCCTCCAGTCTCCCTGGTGTTGAGGTGAACTGGACTTTCTTTATTATCTGTTCTTCCCCGCGATGGTGTGGTTTTTGTCCTTCTCCTCTGAGCTGTCCTCCACTGGAGGGGGTGGCTATAGAGGGTGCTGATCAGTCACACCCTGTGATTTAAATTGATTTGGTATTTTGTTCTGCCTATTAAAATCCAGCCGCCTCCATAGTTTACCATTATCACTTGCAGATGAAGATCTACTTAGGAGAAAGAGAAAACCCCATCAAAATCCTTTAAAGAACTGCAGAAAACAGCCATACTGTGAATTTGTATATAGGTCATGCAGCAATCGGGCAAGGAGAAAACACACTTTGAGTTTTGCAGTTCTCAGCAAAGCGTGGCTAGTAGGTTTCTGCACGGATTTGTGTCCCTCCCACAGAGCTGTGTGGTAAGAAGGAAGTTGATTCTGCAATTTCCTGACTGTTTTTTCTCTCTAGTACAAGCTAGACAATGGTGAGGGGCAATCACTTTCTCTCTGAAGGCCCTCAGCTTTGTTTTTTACTTTGCCTTTTCTTTCCTCCAGCTTATGGCTGGGAGGCCAAATCCAGTCAAAAGCCTGGCACTTATATCTGTTTTGTTTTCAGACAGCAGAAGCACAGGTTTCTGTTTAATATATTGTTAATGTGGGGTTTTTTACTGGATTTTTGGGGAAGAAAGGAATGCTGGTTTCAAATCAGTGCTTAGTAAGAACACTGGTTCTTTATTGGACAGTATGGATGTGCCGAGGGTTGCTGTCTGGCTCAAAGTGAGCGTTAAGGTGTCAAGGTTTGTTTTCAGAAGGATGAAATTCCAGTCGGTAAAATCTCTCCCCTCCTGTGGAGAAATACCATCTAGCCACGGTGCTGCACCAGAAGGTGAAGTGGAGGTGGTGCAGCATCCCAGGGCCCTCCACCACAGCGCAGTGCCCGCTCCTGCTGTGGAACCGTCTTGAGCAGACGTGGGACGGGTGGGAAGGGAGCTGTTTTGCATGGCTGGTGGCTGTCGGGGCCGAGCGCCTGCAGGGAGCGTGCTGCCTTTTCTGACAGCAGCCCAGAAGGCTCGCAAGGAGGAAGGCGAATCAGTGGTGGTATAAAAGCTTCCTTCTCCTTGTATTAAAATCGCAGTGGTTTGTGAGTGCCTGGGAAGCAGCGAGAGGCGACTGCGGGAAGAGCCCGGGCAAAGGGAGACCTCTGCATCCGCACTAGCCGGTTCGGTTTGCTCAAGGATGGGTTCAAGAACCGGCGGAACTGCGAGCAGACATAGCCCCAGACACCCCATTCCCCAGGGTACTGTGGGGTGTTTCGCTCCGGAAGTTTAAATCCAGAGGGAAGCACCGCCCCAGGTCGGGCTCCGCCCTCCGTCCTGCGCGGCTGGGGCGCGGCCATGGAGCTGCCCCGGGGGCGGCTGCTGGCGGTCAGCGATGAGCTGGATGAGGCCGAGCTGGCGGCGCTGAAGTTCCTCAGCCGGGAGCACGTCCCCAGGAAAAAGCTGGAAGCCGCCCGGAGCCCGCACGACTTGTTCGAAGCGCTGCAGGAGAAGGGCGTGCTGGAGGCGGGGAACCTGGCCTTCCTCAGGGAGCTGCTCTACCGCATCGGGCGGATCGACCTCCTGGTTGCCTACCTGGGCTCCAGCCGGGAGCAGGTGGAGAGGGAGCTGCGGGCGCCGGGCGGGGCGCGGGTGCCGCCCCTCAGGTGGGTGAGGGCTGGGCTGGCCCGGCTGCCTGCCTCATTCTGTCCGGAACAGCCGTCACTTCCTCTCAACACCGGGCTGAAGGGTTTGACTTCAGGCAGTCCTGGGACTTACGTCCTCCATCTAAAACGGAAAAAAAGGGGGAATACGTACTGGGGGACAGTAGACAAGAGGAGCAGTGCAGTACTACGGAGTTAAGTTGTGGTCGGAAATACGATGAAACAGCGCCCTCCACTTCTTTGTCTAGGTACTTGCTCTTTCAGCTGTCTGAAGATACCACCGAACATGAGCTGATGTCTTTCAAGGTACTTTTGGACAAAGAATTACCAAAAAGCAAGCTAACCCGTGAGACTGTAAGTATCTCTTTAATGCTTTTTAAAAATTCTTACTGTAATCCATAGAGGCAATTGGGTTGCTCATGGGGGAATGAGTGTCACTCTTCTATATGATGTCACTCTTATGGTGAAAACACCACAAGAAAAAGGGTGCCCCTGGGTGCATATGGGACTTGTTTGTGCTGGTGTCGGGCAGAGTTTTTGCAGCAGTGTCACAGCCAGCTGTGCCAGGCACTGAGGCCATCACATCCAAGCACCACAGGGCACTCAGTGGCTTTAATCAACAAAAAACTGATGAGCGTGTTTGCTTATCTTGCCCAACAGACTTTTATTTTTCTTCTAAGTCACTATCAAATATAGAAGGTGACCCACTCTGGTTATTATTTTGTTATTTTATTTTTAAATGCAGAAAATACAGATCTAAGTAGCAGATTCTTCTCAAGGCTAAATCTAATGAGTTGGAATTTACAAGTAGCCTTGCAGGAGATCCAGTGCTTTTATGCTGTCCCAGCCTGCAGTTCTGACTCCTTGGTACTTCGTTCTGTCTAATAAAAGTTTTGAGGATTTTCCTTCTTTTCTTAGAGGGGAGACTGTGAGAGCTGTTCTAGTAAATTCTTGGGGTGACCACCATGCTCTGCCACTCACCGATGAGTTTCTGTCCCTTGGGTCCCCTTTTGCTTCAGAGCAATCTCTACACTATCATGTGAGGTTATACCCTTTTTGCCAGTGCTTAAGATTGTCACTGCAGTGATTCTTCCGTTTCAGTTTGAGTGCACGATAGCCACTGAAAGTTGAATGAAAGCAGTCCTTAAAAGTATTGCTACCTGTTTCTGTATGACCACTGTTAAGATGTCCTGGGTTAGGTCTTAATTAGATCTTGGCACCTCTGAGCTACAGAAAGGAAATGAGTATGTTTTGAGAAGATGTTGGTACTAAACAGTACTTGTAGGTTTTGTTGAACTATGATTAACTGGCTCAGCTGATGTCTCACCTGAGCTCCCAGTCAGCTGGCTTGACTCTGTGGGTGGCATGTGCTGTCACTACATTAAAGCTTAGGTGCACATGCTTCACTCCCAGTGGCAGCATGAAGGTGCCCTAAGAGCAAACTGCCTTTCTGATTACACAGACAATGCTCGACATTCTCAGTGAGATGGAGAAGAAGGGCCTTCTGGGGAAAGACAACCTAAGTATGCTGAAGAATCTCTGTGAAGAAATTAACATCAGCCTGTGGAACAGAATTGAAGATGGATTAAACCTGTTTGGTAAAACAGAACAAAACAGCCTCTTCCCCATAGTTATTTTTGAAGTGATGTATAGGTATTGTATAGGACTGATAATGCATGCTTTGCAGGCCAAGAAGAGATGCTTATCACAGAGGAAGAGAGGGGCAGCACAGGACTCCTTGGGGGACATCTGGTGTCATCTGTAGCACCTGGTCCTCCTGGCAGTTTTAATGACTCTTCCCAGGTAAGTTAGTTTATTTCTTAGAAACATCATTGTTTTGTCTTAGAAGTGCTCACCCCTCCATGAAGTGAACAGTTGTTCTAAGACCAACTGTTAAAAGCACTGTGTAGAAAAAGAAAAATGCACAACTCTGCATCCTTTATTCTGAAGCTGTGTCACAGGCACAGCTGCTGCAGTGTAGTACTTCAGAAACATCTGCAAGGGTAGCAAGGTAGGCTGAGTTTATGATACCAGGAATTAGGCAGTTGGCAGCTGGCTTGGCACGGATGTGGGAACAGAGCACCTTGTGTGGGCTGAGCCTGACTTTGGTTGTCCAGCAGGGTGCTGTCCTGCACAGACTGCCAAAGGCAGTGGGGCAGGGCACTGCCAGGCCCTGGGAGCAAAGCTGTTGAGGGAGAGCTGCCTGGGGAGGAGGCCAGCTGGCTCTGTACCCTGCTCTGCCACTCAAAACAGCTAAGGAGCACTTGGAGGAGAGTGCAGGAGTTTCACCAGGAGTCTTTCTTTCCAGCTGCTTGAAGCTTACAAAATGACCAGCCGACCCTGTGGTGTGTGCCTGATCCTGAATAATCACAATTTTGCAAAAGCTAGGGAAGGAGTGCTGGAACACAAACACATGAAGGATCGGAATGGGACAGATGTGGATGCAGGTACAGTGAATGTTAAAGATGAGTTTGCGAATCTTTAAAAATAGAAACCTTGTTTCTCTTTCTAAAGGTCTGAATTTCAGTCTTCCCTTTCTAGGATTACTTTTGTTGTAGTGGCTCAGTTGGCTCTGTTTACTGTGCTAAGTCCTAATCAGCTCATGAAGTTTTTAGTGCCTGACACTGAACAATTCACTTGCATTTTGCAGTTTTAGTGAGGTTACTGCAACCTTAAGCGGCACCCTGAGCCTGGACTTTACAAGCTAGGCTGGCTTTGCATCAGCCTGATGCATACTAATTCTAAAACATGCAGAAATATGCAAAAAACCTTTTAGTGACAGTTAAGGGAACTCAGTAGAGATATGATTAATGATTAGACTACTAGAGTATTTTCAGACCAGGAATGTAACTACGTGGGTGTGGTCATGTAGCAGATGACTAATTATGTCTAGAAATGCAATCTGCAGTTACAGAGTCCAACTGAAATGTCCATAATGAAATGTCTCCAATTTCCCTTCTCTTTGCTTTCCAGCGGCTCTGAGGAATGTCTTCAGCAAGCTTCATTTTAGAGTAGAAGAATATAGGGACCTCACTGCAGAAGAAATCCGTAAGACTGTGAACATCTTCCAGAGTGAAGACCATGAGGACAAGGACTGTTTCGTTTGCTGTATCCTGTCTCATGGGAAAAAAGGCATTATATATGGTGTTGATGGGCAGGAAGTACCTATCCGGGAACTGACCTCTTCTTTCACTGCACAGAATTGCAATTCACTTGCTGGAAAACCAAAAGTTTTTTTTATTCAGGCCTGCCAAGGTGATGCTTTCCATAAAGGTGTGACCATCGAAACAGATTCTGGAGAGCATGATTCTTCTATAGAGCGAGATGCGAGGTTTCAGCTTGACTGCATCCCTGCAGAGGCAGACTTCCTCCTGGGCATGGCCACCCTGCAGGATTACGTCTCCTATAGAAGTCCCAAGGAGGGAACCTGGTACATACAAGCACTGTGCCAGCACTTGGAGTACAGCTGTCCTCGGTACCTATGTTTCCATAAGCTTATTTTTGGCAAAATATGAATTTTCCTTTTGGATGACAGGAATTTGATTTAGATGCAGAGGTAAAATGCAGTGGGAATGCTCGCTCAGTGAAGACAGTGATGTACGACAGAGTAGCACCATGCAAACTGTTCAAAGCAACTTAGGGAAGTGCTCTGAAGCCTATTAAAAACAGAAGCCTTTAGCACTGGTGTATATCAAGATGGTGAGAATGTTATTTTGCTGATGTTAACTGCCTAATACAAACTGCACTCTTGTCTTTGCAGAGGGGAAGATGTTCTCACCATCCTGACAGCGGTAAATCGAGAAGTGAGCAGTAAAACTTGTGAGCGGGACGCAAAGAAGCAGATGCCACAGCCCAGTTTCACACTGAGGAAGAGGCTCATCTTTCCTGTCAACTAAATGGGAGGAAACTGCATGGCAGAGAGAGCTGCTGCAGCCTGGAATTGGCTGGTTTCAGCTCAGAGTTCAGTCAAACACAACAGACTTTCAGTGCCTGCTCTTAGCAGAAAAGCAGATATTTTTAATTGAAAATACAACTAAGGAGGAAAAGCCTTAAGGAATTTGTATTAATAGGTTAATTTGTATTAACACTTTATACTTGAGAGCATCTCTGAGCTGGTCTCTGATTTATCTCTGATTTATTTAGCTGATCTCTCTCAGTGGTCTGCTGGCTAAAATACACTCACAGTGTCCTCTCATCAGCTGTACCACATTGCTATTGCTTTCATAAGGTATCTTTACAAGGCAACTTTTAGAAGACAGCCATTATAAAGCTTTGTGTACTTTATGCCTAACCTTTGCAAAATAAAGGGAGTGCTGTAAATTTTATAGGATATAATCAGCTGACATCAGTGTGTTTTGTTATTTGTCCCCATGACAATGTCCAGTTATCCTATGTTCACTTACCTTGCTCATCTCCGAGTCTTAGTTCTAAGCACAGGAAAAGTCACTAGGTAAGTACTCAGCTCCTTAAAACATTTTATATTGCCTCCCATGGTGAGCATGTGCACAGAACTGCTTCAATGTCTACTCCCGTTTGTCACAAATCTATAGCGCTCACATAACCTCAGCTACTGAGATGAAAAAACAGCTGTGGTGGTGTTAGCCAATGCTGCAGTGCTGGAACACACTAGCTGCTGTAAAAGAGGGGAGGACAAAACCCCCTGAGGTACTAGAAAATATGAAGAGATTCATTTAAAGTGAGGCTCAACACTTAAATACTGTCTAAATCACTTTATTGGCTTCTAAAGCCACCACTTCTGCAGATACCAACTCACCTCACTAAGCTTGTGTACAATATATACAATATATACAGTATAATAATCACTATAAATTTTAGCCACAAAAAAAGGCCTGATTTTAGGTTTGTTATAGAAGACTGTAGTAGAGACAATGAGATCTGGAACAAACCACAGAAGAGCAGCAATATACTGAAAAATGGCATGTTATACATGTTTATTATCAAATTTACATTCCACTATGAAACAACAGTAAGTGCAAAAAGCAGATGGAAAAAAAACCATGAAAATCCCAGACTGTTCAAACATTGTATGTAATTCCCTCATGTAACAGCCAAATGAAGCTCAAATGAAATTATTCTCCTTCCCTCTCTTTGACTGCAGTAGATGTTTAACTTTGATCACAGGTATTTTGAGCATGCAGGTATCACTGAGTTTGTCAAAAACTAAGAGTGAAACTAGAAAGCTTTAAGTTTGTGCTTTAATCGGAATAAGGTAAATACAAGAATTCCCTGCTGTCTCTTGAAACTGGCACAAGCATGGGTAAGTCCTTTCTAGCATGTATTTCAGTCAAATCTGCAAGGTAACAGAACCTTGCCAAAATGTAATTTGCCATTCCTTCTAGGTCTACCTCTACTCAAAAGATCTGGTGCAGGATGTCAGCCATGCAAATTTGTCACCTCTCACCTCTCTTATGGGAGACAATGAAAGCCAAGTCATTCCTAGAATCACAGTAACTTCTAAAATGTTCTCAGAAACATGTTAATTAAAAAAGGTTTATCTTCTAGGTTTTGGCACAAAATGGTAAACTTGGAAGAAGTACCAGTTTTCCCTGTCACTGCAAGCCAGACATGTATATCCAAACTGTGCATGACCATCCAAAGGCATAAATGCATGACAGAATCCGAAGAACACTGCACCACAGCATCAACCAACTGGGTAAACACACACAAACACCATGGTGTAGAGGTTCTTCCATTTTCTTTTTGCCTTATGTAAAGTATCTGATGATACATCTCAGCTACAGGACAAACCGACCTCTCAACATCCACTGACCCACTGTTTGAACTGAACCAGTTTATATTGCTGGGCTATGGCATAGGGAAGCGTCCCCAAGAGAAACATGCATTTAATTTAGATGCTTGTAGATTAGTTTTACTTGAACCCTGGTCTGCCAAAGGAATTCTGCCTTAGCTGATTTGCTACTCTGCTGATCCAGTGGCTGGAGTTATCTTACAAAGCCAGTTAACACAGTGTAATACCTTCAAAAATTTATCTGTAACTCAGGTATTCCTACAACAAACACATAAAATGGACGGACTTTTGACATGCTACACACTTCTCTGTTGGTATCAAACTGTCTAAGCTTTTGCTAACTTGCTTCCCTGGAAGTTACAGATACACAACAGACATACTCATCTCAGGCCACTAGAGACCAACATGGCACTCCCTCCTTCCACTCTTACCTTATGTAGCTAGGCAAGACACCATGTGCAGCTAAGTACATACAAACATAAATACTTACATGAAAAATTAAATATTTTTCACTTAAAAAACAAAATTAACCCGTATATAGTCTTTTAAATAAAATTCACCTTTTGTAAGTGTAAGATTTTGCTTAGAGAGCAAAAGGCAACTCCAGGAGTTCCGGAATAGTTCTGTGCGCTGCTGACAGACAAGCTTCTGCTAAGAATCCCTGTGCAAGTTTGAAGTGGTTACTCCTTTTCCTTTTACAAAATAAAAATATCAAAGAGTCATTGCAAGATCTACAGAACTGTAAAATCAGAAAGGCCACGTTACAAATTTCCTATAAACAAGGTTAAGAAGCTTTCTTTTGCTGCCCTACTCCACTCACCCCTGCAGCACCGAGGGTGCAAATCAGTGTAATTACACTGATGCTTCACACCACACCCCCACACAGCTGCCAGCTATAACCCACTTGTATGGTAACAAGCAAGGTAAACTTAACTGGTTAATCTAATTGTATGGAAACAAATAATTTTTTAATGTTGATAGGTACAGTGAAAATTTACATAAATACTAAGCTGTTTCTATTCAGGTCACTAGCAAAGACAACGTTTTCTTAAGTTACACAAAACATCTGTTGTAGATTGTTCGTTTATGATTAGAACCTTGGACGGGAAGGAATCAAAAAAGCAGCATGGCCAGTAATATTTTGATGATTAACACTCAGAAAACAGATTTCTAAAATGAAATTCTTTTTTGAGTTGGAACGTCTGCCTCAGCTATGTTCAGAACCACACTCCCTCACTGTTCACTGGATTTCAATATTCATTAAAATGCTACAAAGAACACTAGCTTTTTTTTTCCTGTGTCTATATAGAGACTGGCAAATTTTGCTTTTAATGAAATCTTTAAAAAAAAATCCTGCTTACAAGGAGAAATAAATGAATGAAAGGCATAAAGTTTACTGGAGAACTCTCAAATATACAGAATGTGTACTTGGCAAGACAAGAGGCAGTCTTCTGAACTTCCAACACTTTCCTTGAAGTAAATGCTCTCCATTTAAGTCTTTAAAAAGAAACCCTGAATCAAGCACCTAGGGTTTATTTCCTTTTGCAATGCTGAAATGTGCCTGAGATATTTGTGTGTGTGTGTGCACAAAACTGTCCTCATTTAAATAGATGCACACTACACTTTGGGAAGATTTCTTAGCTTGACGTTTTCACCCCAATACACACTTTCCTGCTTCTTAATTCTTATTCATTGCACATTTCTCTGTGTGCTTTGTTCACAAGCTCTGGAAAGAAATTAACTTCTGTTAATACCTCACTAACACAATTGCACTCTTCCAAAATATAAATTCTGTGTTTGTAAACTGAAGTATTACTTTCTTACACAGAGCTAAAGGTTCTCTCCCCCACTTCTCAAAGTGAGGAGGAGTCCAAAAGAGCAGAGTTTCTGAAATGGAAAACAAAAGAATAAAAAAAATCCAAGTTTTCATATTTGTTTGCTACAGAGCGGAACTTGGGCTCATAATGCTGGTCAAACTGACTGTTATTTTAATATTATATTTAAATGATGTAGCCTGACTGCAAACAACTAGTAAATACTATGGGTGTATGGTGGAAAAACAGAAAATCCCTACACATACAGATTAAAGGGTTAAAACACTGAAAATGTCTACAATAGTCTTCACTTCTGATTATGTTAAGACAAGATGCTGAAGGGGGTCTTGAAATAAAGCTTTGGTTTTACCTTTTTATCTCCCACAAAAACCTTCTTCCTCAAACCCAAGCAATGTTCCTTTGCTCCTTGGTCCCAACGCTTGTCTCTCCCTCATTTTAACATGCACATGCCTTCTCCAACTCTTCTGTAACACACCTAACAATGCCTGTACTGGATGTTCATCCCTCAAATTATTTACTGTGCTCTAAGTCAAACACCTTTCAGGCCAGTTAGTCTTCCTTTAGTATATCCATTTTTGATGACTGTGTGCAAACAGGAGCTCCCAAGGCTCCAATCATGGCTGGAAGACTCTGGTTTCTTCTCAGTCCTGCCATTAAGTTGCTACCTGCATTTAAAAACCCAACTGAGTCCTGCCTCTGCAAGCCAACCTCTGGCCCCTGATTCTTGCCATGGTCCTGTGCTTCAGGGGGCTTGATCACCCTGGCAATGCCCAGCCTCTTCAGTCTGTCCACAAGGTTCATCTTCAGCTGGCCTACGTCTGGGATGGTACGGGAGGGCTTCAGGCCATACATTTCCTGCAGGAACGTTTCTGCTGGTCGAGAAGCCAGGAAATTCTCTGAGTGATGCACTCGAGGCTCAAACGGCGGAGGGGACGGGCAAGGTGAAGGCGAAGGAGAATTTGGTGGAGTAGAAGGAATGGGAAGAGTTCGAGGGGGTTGTAGCAAAGGCAGTTTTTCTAACATGGGGCTGTCGTAAACCTTGGCAGAGATGCCTCGTTCTTGCAAAAGTTTAGCCAGGCTGCTTGTGCTGCTGAAAGTAGTAGTTGAGTCTCTTCTGTTGGTGAGAAATTCTCCAATACTGAGTCTGTAAGGAACGGCTGGAGTGCTCACTACTGGGTTTCCAGTACTGCTGCCAGTAGTCCCCAGTGAAAATGAAGCACCCATGGAGCTGAAAGAAAATAAAAATGGAACAGAAAATATACATACATTAGACATTTTTATACCTGCTCTTCATTTGCCTTTTAGTATACAGGAGACTCAAGAAAAACAAGTATTGCTATTAGCTGTGACAGCTTCAGTACTCAGAATTATTGTTCTGCAAAGTACCAATGAATTTGCCTTCTGTGATCACCTGTACTCTATTAGATAGAATATTAACTCTACTAGAATATGTACTCTATTAGATATAATAATAATAATAGTCCAGTTAATTTAAAAAAAATATAATAGAATCAGAAAATAAATTATCATGGAATCTTTTTTCCACAACAGCTATATGATACAAGTCATCTGCTACTTAAGAGTTAAAATTTACTTCAAGTTACCTTAACCTGTTTTAACTCTCACTCTAGAGAATTCCAAAGGGTCCCTTTGTAATTACAACTATTTTTATTAGTAACATCCTACATGTTGCCTAACTGCCTTACTATTTTTAAAACTGGTCCATGTATCCAAAGACAGAAAGTAAATGTTTAATCCTATGCAGCAGCATTTAGGATGTTAGCAGTCCTCATACCTGGGAGTAACTTGGGTGACATCAGATGGGTGAAGGATCCTACAGGTAGTGAAGGTAAATGTGGAATTTGTTGAAGATAGACACTTCCCTGGATTTGAGGCTGCAATGTGAAGAATTTACATCCATTGAGGGTAAAAATAAAGACATACAAGAGTGAATCAAAGTTTAAGACAATGTTATTATCACTGCTAATTTTTGAGTCCTTTTTTTTTGAAGTAAAGAACAAGAACAGCAAAGACAGCATTACCACACAGTCAAATACTTTCCACAGAGAAAAGGACACTGCTAAATATAATCAGGAAGAAACACTAACCATGCTTCTTACCAGTGAGTGGTACTGCTGCTGAAGTAATAGGTGGCAGGAAAATCCCTGCCACTGGCTTTGCCAGTGCACATTTCTTTTCCTCCGGGAAGGACTGTTGCGCTTGAAACGTTATACCTCCTTCACCCTCTTCCTCATCATCTTCCTCCAGGTCAGAAATGTGGTGCACAGTATCATCAGACTGTGCATCAGACAGTATCATCAGAGGGGTAAAGCCTTTAGTAACAACACCTGGTCTTGGGTCAAGAATGGTGCCTAGGTTGGGTCGAGCAAGCTGCTGCCAATGAAAAAGGGTCTGAGATCCTGGTGAGACAAAAGAGAAGAGATTCAGAGAGCTATTACCTACTACTGTATCGAGTTACAAGAATGTATTATGAAAACAAGTGCAGCTGGCTGGTGCCCACACTGTGATCCACACATCCACTGGATGGCAACACCAAGAAGCAGCCTAACACTCAGCACCCTCTAGAAAAGCCAAATAGAAAGTGATGCTGATGAGCTCGCTGGCATGGAGCCTACCAAATACAACTGCTTCCTGTTACTGCACATCATACCTAGCTACACACATGATGATTTAGCTGGCAAATATAAAATCCTTTTCTGCTAATGAGAGAAGGAAGATCATCCTCTTACCTTCAATGGGTTTGACAATTTGCAATTTCTCTGGTAGGAGAACACGGAGATTACTAGAGCTGGCAGAGAGATCTGTGAATTCTGAGTTTGTACTTGGGGAAAAAGAGCTTTCTGTTGGTGTACTGCAGCCACTACCCTCTTCTTTCTGCTCAGCCAGCAAATGCATCTTCCGGTCCCACTCCTCCTCAAAGAACTGCTTCTCACTCAGGTAGTTCTGACGACGCAGGGAGAGCCTGTGCAGAGCTGTGACCAGGTCATTGCCTCCAGGGGTTCCCGGCTGGCCAGGACTGTGAGCGTCTCTGTGAGAAACATCAAATAATAGTAGATATTAAGCCCATTAAATTAACTATTTCTCTATTACATAGCAGAAGTCCAGTCTGGGTTTAGTTTTGAATCAGTTCTTTTCAGAAGGAGGTAACAGGCTGTGCTTCCTACTTCAAATTCTTCTCAGAGCTGCTCCCTGGGACCATCCGTGCATGGCTCTCCAAGTGGTGCACGCCAGACTGGAAGGGCTTTGCTGTCATAACAGCACTCGAGCGATTTGATCCAGGGATTGGCAACGGGGCAGGAAAGGAAGAGGAGCGGCCACGGATGATATTAGCAACCTTGACAGTGTCAAACACTCGTTTCTGTTGACCCCTGCGGAAAAGACAAACAAACAAACGTGGTTTTCAGAAGCAAAAATTATATAATAAAGAAAACTCTCCGAAAAACAAAGTTTGAAAAGTCTGCAGACCTCACTAAAAAGATGTTCAGAAAAACATGATTGCCTAAAACACTCATGTCTTCAGGAGCTCTACTCTATTAAGTATGAGAATTACCACTTCTTTACCTGAAATACCTGAACCTCTACTGATAACTGCTTTAGACTATTCAGAAGTATATATTTTATTTATTTAATTCGTATATGCTTTCAGAAACACATATTTAGTTTATTACTTCTTGCTCAGAATTATGAGATCCAGGAACAAGTCTTCAAGGTTTTGAAAACTGTTATGCATCTTTCAGCTATACTGTCATTTGTCCAGCAATTTTTCTATAAGCATTAAAAGGGATAAAAGTAGTCCTGTGCACCAGAGAATTTGGATCAAAAAATCTCACAAACTAAAGAATGAAATAACATCCTTTTAGCAATTCCCAGCTTCTTCACAGAATCAAGTAAGAATAGCAGGTTTCAAAATTGAAAAGATTATAAAATACTACAAACCTTTTTTTATTTACAATGAAAACATTATAGAGGGAATATATGCATTAATGGAGTCCCAGAAATCAGTTTCACCTTAATTAATACAAGTCTATGGATAAATATCAAAATAGCACATAGAGATCTGAAAACATACTTTTGCTTGGAGAGAACAGATTCATCAGCCTGACTCAATTCCTTCCGCATTGTCCCTTCAATTTCTGCTGCAAGGGAATCCTAGAGAAAAATGGAAACCGTAAGAGTTGACAAATTAGATTCAAGTCTTCCTTCTGACAATTTTAGCAGAAAATATCTGTGAAAATTACTTTTAACAATCAGCATTTGTTTGCCCAGTATCAGTATGCTTTGGACAAATCCTTCTGCCTCTGAAGGAAGGGCATGTGGGACAGTTTACCACCATAACTACACCCATGTGTAACAAGGATGGGTTCAGTTTTCATTAGCAACATCTGCTATTTCTTTGTGTTTTCTTTATGTACTCTGTATGTTGGTTGCTTTAGTTAAGCTACAATTTTAAGGGCACTCCTTACAAGTGTACACGAGTGATTCTGTACGCACAGAGCAACCAATCAAAACCTGAAGAATTCCCAGATATTCTGAGCACGTGAGATGCTGTTTCTTAAAGAAACACTGTTGAGTTAGAAAATTCACACCAACATCCAACAAGACAGTAGCACAACTGAGCATAAGCTATAGAACATGCCAATTCCCTTATTAAACAAAAATGGCATATAAGAAGGAAAACTAATTGCAGTGTCACAGTATGTCAAGTGAACAGTTAGTTTCCTAACTAATATCCTAAATTTCTCACAGGTGTACATATTGAAGAAATGAAAAACCAACAGATCAGCTCCTTTGCCTACTACAAAGTAGCTCTGGCTGCAGCTCCTGCAATGGCTGTGTGCTCCTAGAGCTGCTCACTGCCACAGCTGTGTGTGCCAGCTGGTGTGTGCCACGCTAGAGGTGCTGGTTACCACAGGAAATGCCCCACGGGACTGCGGGTGGCAGAGACAAGCGACAGAGCTGGCTCTGCTGCGCAGCAGCTTCACTTCTTCCTGGGACTCGTGCAACATCCCCAGACACTCTGCACTCCGATCTTGCAACTCATGGAGCTGGAAGAAAAGAGAGACCATCACATGATCTCTTCAGAGAGAAGAGAGAGTGATACTGAATGAACTCCTACAGCAATCTAGAATGGCTGATTCAACACTAAGATTCTTCCAACTGCAGAGCACATGTCCACAACCGGAATGGACAACAGTCAGCATGGTACCCATAGCAGTTTTAGTGACAAAGCACAAAGATTCAAAAGAGGAAAAAGTATGATGAAATTCAAAGGAAAATACATTGAAAAAATACAAATACATTAACTACTGATGCAAAAGAAGCAAAAAAAGAGAACTGCCTTAAAATCTAATGAGCCACAGTACTGTTGATATAATCAGTAATATTCACACTAAAGCACTCTTCTTCTCATAACTAAGAATAGTAAGACCTCTCTATTAGAAACATGCTCCTTGCCTTTCATACTCCTGTGAACTACAAAAATATTTGTGTAGGCTTAAGTAAAATAATTATTCTTTTCCACCAATCATTTGACTTAACACAATGAAAGATTAAAATCCTACATAATTAAAAAAGCAGTAGTTTCCACTCTTTCTCTGTTTTCTCTCTCCTGTATTCTATCCCAAACATTTATCTAAATGTATGTTATAGAAGTCATAAGTACCTCTGCTGTCAGTTGTCTCTGAGCATCTTTGGAGGCTTGTAAGTGAAGTTTCAGCTCCTCCTTCTCAATCACATTCTGAAAACACAAAAAGGTGCTCATCATTTTCTCAGCTGATTTCCCCAAGAGACTGATCCTCTGCCAGACTTTCCTGGAGCAGCCACTTTCTTGCAGTGCAACCCCGTGGCTTGCCAAGTCAGTTCTTGCCTGCTGTAAGCACTGGCACGCACACACTGCACAGACACCTGCGCGCTCACGGCCACTTTATCAGCATTCCCTTACTTCTCTGAGTTTATGCTGAAGATCAACAATCTGGGACAAAAGGGATGAGATCTCTTCCTGGTAGCGAATCACCTCCTCACTCTTCTCTGACAACTCCTCTGTTATCCTGGAAATCTGAGCATTTGTTTGCCCTACAGAACACAAAAGCAACTTAGTCAAGACCTTCTCCCACAAAAAAAAAAAGAGAACGACAACTCCAAACCAAAACCTCAGAAAAGATGAAAGTCAACAACAATCTGGAAAACCACCAATACTCTTAGGAAATCAATTCATAATACATAAAAGTAGGTGCCTTAGAACATCCATAAGGAAAAGTAACAGTGCAGAAGAGGAGGAAAAATAGTTAATTTCAAATGCAGGTGTAACATATTAAGAACTAAGCATGCAGAAGCTGAAATACACATGACGAGTACGTGAAATGACCACAATAAAACAATTTCAAATTATATGATGACTCATGACCAAGGCCAGACTTGGAATATGCTGGAAAAGTCTGGTTCTGAATTAATCTTGTTATTAACTACCATTGTAAGCAAAGGCATTTTGTCAAACCTTGTCAGCTGTAAGATACACTCTTGATCCTAGACACTATTACCCAAAGATCCACTGAATACAATTCACTGATTCTTTTTTTTACTTTTAGCAAGCACTTCACAAAGTGAAATGACAAATCAACTCGAAGACCTGAAATATTTTTATGCAGTTAGCCTTGTTTGTACACTTGCCCTGAAAGCATTGCAAAGTCATAAGAAAGTCTGATCAATCTTGCATAAAGGTCACACTACAACTTTAGTGCTTGCTGTACCTCACACATTTACTGCAGAACAAGGCCCTGCTTATGGGCCTGTGGGCATTTAAGCTCAGTCAGATACCTTTTTCCTGAAAATGCAAATTTTAAAGCTGTAGGCAAACACAGCTTTAGGAGAAGATTCTTTCTGTGAGTCTAAATTACCTAGCATTCCTCCTCATGCTATAGAATTGAATAAAAAAGTCAACTCACAGACATTCTCACTGAAGGAAAATAGGAGAGCATATTTGAACTAACTCCTATTTGCAAAAGATGCATATTTTCTCAGTGGGATCAGAGTAAATTAACCAACTAAGTATCAATTAATAGTATTTTATGGCCATCTATAACAAGACAAATAAAGCAGCAACGCAGTCTTCTTTATGGTGGTTATAGAGAAAAAAATAATCTTAAATATAATTTAAGGTTATTATGCACAAAGGAAGTAGTATACATCAAATGACTACAGATAAAAAAGGTATTGTTCTTTATTGTTTCAAAATACTTAGCATGCCTTTAGGCAAGAGCAGCTGCAATTCTTTGCAAATAAGCAGTCCCCAAAGCAAATACAAACAACTGCCCTAGACAAATTAAGCCACTTGCTAATTTAAATGCTTTGGTTCATAACATATATTTTAAAACTAATGTGTTCATAGTTTTAAGAGTCTGTACACTGACCCATTTCAGTGTCAAGTGTGCTGAATATACAAGAAGAATATTTTGTTGATTTTCTAGTGTCCGTAGGCTTCAGTTTAGGAAGTTTATGGACATTACGTTTTGTGTTCATTTTCCCCTTCTAAACATGACACGCACAGCTCAATTTGAATGCCAGAGTGAAACCTGATGAAATACAGAAACAACCTTGCACTTGGGCGAAGGGCAAGACTTCAATGACTGGCATAAATTACTGAAGCTCATTTTTGGATTCAGTGTTCACTGAGAAGGTGTAGGCACTAGGTATTTCACCTACCATCCTGCCATTGCAAAATACAGCCTGGATACTCACGGAGTTCTTTGACACAGTCATTGACCAGCTGCTGTTCCTTCTCTTCATATGTAATGGTTTCTGACTTCAGATGGCAAGCCTTTGAGAAAAGTATTCGTTTATCAATAACAATTTCAGTTTATCTATAATGTTATAAATTTTTACTTCTAAAATTCATGCAGCTGAAGAGTCTCCCCTCTCTCTTTAAAAATTCTATGCAACTGTGTTTTCCACCATAACCTGTTTCCCAGAATTTTACAGGTGTTTTGAGTGAAAGATAGATAGACACATGAACAAAGCCTGATCTCTTGGCTCTAATAAAAAATTGTTGCAGAGAGATGTAATTTGGTAGGCAGAGTGAACCAAGACACAAATCAGAACTAAGCAATTTAATTTGCTTCAAAAAACTTAAGTTAAAAAAAAAATCTTGAAAACTTAGCCAACTCTCCTATGGCACTGAAAAGCTCTTGGTAGAACAGCTTTTCTCCATATTCCCATCTTGTCTATTTAGACTCAATTTTCTGGGCTAGAGACTGAGCATCATAACATATCTAAACAACACGAAGCACTCTAGATTCCCCTTTCTCTTTTGATTGTGAGGATAGTAATATTAAATTTAGCACAGACAACTCTTCTAAACTCAAGACTGTTTGCCAGTAAGGGACTCACACAGTAAAACTCAGCAAATAGTTTTAAAGGTTATCCCAGAAAACCGTACATTTACACAAGTGCAGGCAAATACACTTCTTTACATAGTGCTGTCACATGAAAAGAAATAAAAAAACCAGAGGCTCATTGTAACTGAGGCTATTTCAAGTCACTGAAGGTTATGTTATATCACAGAATGATTAATCCCTGGCTGGTCTCTAAACTTGCACAATCATATACAGGCTTAGGAGCAAAATAAAGGCAATCTGGTCCTCTCTTTCTTATCCTACAGCACTACTAACATATCCAGTTGGTCTTAGGGAGTTTTAGGAAGAATGTGCATCTCAGGCTGAGTATTTTGGAGACAAAACAAGGGCAGAAGTGTATTTTGTTGACACTGCAGGAATCTAGCCTAGTACTGATACAACAAGCTTATATTGGGAAAGGCTCACATAAAAAAAAAAGTCAAAACACCACACACACCCACACAAAATAAACAACCCTCACCTTTCTTACAAACAACACCCCCTTTCCTTAAAGGCAACAAAAAGAACCCAGTTTTAAACAATGTCCTATTTTACAAGTTCTGCTCTTCACTACCAAAGAAAAGACACTATCTGTAGATTCCAATTCTTTGAACCTTTGCTGTTGGCTCCATTTTATAGCCATTTTTTGTCTGGCCATTAAGTCTCTATCCTTCTAGTGGCTCATCTAGTGCCTGTATTCAAGTTTTACACACACGAGAGACCAGTTAAAATAGAGAAACTAATCACAGAGTCACAGCTAAGTGTGTCTTTAAAATAATTTAAGTGCAAGCTTATTAACCCTTAAATATCTTCTAACAAAAACAATGGCAACAGAATGGAATTCCTGAAACACTCCTGCTCGTTGCAGTCAGATTTATGTCAAAACAAACTGCATGAGCTTGAGGGCCTGATGTGTCCAAGTACTTTTGCTGAGTGCTTACATATGTTCCCACACTTTTTCATGCATCACGACTGCACTGAGAACAGACTGCTAGAGAACTCAGGAGACAATCAGGAATGAAGGAAACAGAAGGATGTGGACATGGAGGGAAAGTGCTTGGGAAAGATTTGCATACAGTGACACAAAATAGCCATGTGCTTCAAGAGAAACCCTGATGCTGGATTTTGAACACCCTGATTCATTTCACACCCAGCACATACAGCACACGCTGTCAGTCAGATGTACCTTGGATCGCAGAGCCAGGTTCTCCTCCTCCAGCTCTCTGAGTTTATCCTGCAGGACATCCAGCTGCAATGGATCGTGGGAGACAGAGAAAGACTCGTTGAAGCGCAGCGGTGTGGAACAGCTGGAATCCGTCTCGCTCTCCTCAGAAGCGATGGAAACAATACGCAGCAGGTCATCCTTCTTTGACAGCTCATGCTGCAGCTGGTTAACCTAGGACAAGTGAAGATTACCACCACGTGAAATACACTTTACATATACAATATCATCCTGTATTATTTATGCAGCCTCTAGAACATCAGTGCTCCTGAATAGCTCACACCTCCATTTATTTACAGGAAGTTCGCAAAATCATAATTTTATCTCTGCAAGGGAGACCGAAAATTCAAGACACCACAAAAGTGAACAGAACCTACTTTTTAGTTTACTGCAAAATCATTTTCCAGATGCCTTGATACATTATTTCATTTTAACATGCTAGCTATCATTTTGATTATGACCATTACTCTGAATTATTGAGTTCCTGGAAAAAGGATTGAGAGACAACTATTTACATGTACAGAGTGATATCTTCCAGTCTGAACATTAAATGACCCGTAGGACAACTAAAAACAAAAGAAGAGACAGATCTAATTTAGATAAAATATATTTTGCTTATCTACATTTTTATATGAATACCTAAGTTTATGCTGTCCTACAGCTGATTATGAGTACATCCTTGTTACCAGCATACTTTTTTATTCAAGCAGCTGAATCCATTTCAGTGTAGCTTACACTACATCTGTTGACCACAGGGTTATTTGTCAAATATTCAATTATTTTTTTAAGAAAGAAAAACAAAAAAAAAAGGTTAGATTAAAAACTTGTGCTTACAGGAAGAGATGGAGTGAAGATCTTGATCAGAATTCACTTTTCACTACATTTTATTTATTCATTTTTTTACTCTTAGTGTAAGCACCCCATTAACCATCTCATTTTCTATCTTTTTCCTCACCTGTGAAGTTATGTAGCAGCTTATGGCAGATATCAATCTCTTATTTTGACTTATGTAAGTCCATTTTTAGTTTAACGGTGGGAAATCAGACTTATGGTCTGATATACCCTAATGATACCTAACATTCTCATAATTTCTCAGTAATTAGAATATGTTGTCTTCATATTCAATTCCTGGACTGCAAAAAGTGATTGAACGATGATTAGGAGAATGACATCTAAGCACACTTCTGTAGTTGAAGAGCACCAATCACCCCAAAATGATGCATTTCTATTAATCGTCTTACCACCATCATAAATGGAAAAAAAATGAGAGGAAAAAAGGGAAGAAAAACCTAAATAAAGGAAAAAAAGAAAGAAAAGCGACCACTTACTCTGTCTAGAGTTTGCCCTAACTGTTCTTCCAGTGCTTCATTCTGTTCCATCAACAGATGGTTTCGCTTAAGGAGGGCTTGTCCAATTCGCGCTGCCAGTTCCAGGTCCCGATCTTTCTGCTCACAAAATGAGAAAAAATGTTTCCTTTTGATCATGTAAGCTTTAAATTCAGAGTAGCTTTAAATTCTCCTACATATTGCTCAATGCATCACCACTCTGAGATGCCCCTTTACTCTCAAGTGGATCAACACTGTTAGAAAATTATTAATGCTTCATCACTTGGATCCAGAACACATCCATAACTGTTTTTTGATACAGCATATTCTCTTCCACAGCCATTTGCAGTAACAAGAGGGGAAAGCACCAAACCTGGGGACAGTTTTGGGTTTTGTGCTGAGTACAAAGATTATGTGGGCTCTGCCAAATCACACACACACAAAAAAATCACATTTACTTAGGCCTATGGCCTTCCCAGTGACACTTTCTCCAGAACAGACTGCTCAGCTTAAACAGTGGTGAAAGGGTAGAAGCAGTGGAGCAAGAGGAAATCAGAAGAAAGCTGTTTCTTTCTTATACTCACTGGCTTCACGGGTGCCCATAGTTTTGTTAAATTTTGTTTCTGAGGTGGTGCAAGCAAATGGGCAGCTTCTTATTACCCATGGGTTTGATAAGCAGCTCTTGAAGATAAGCTAATCAAAATGGTCAGCAGCTGAATAAAACCCTCCTTCAAATACACTCCCTCAACTGTATTAACACAGCATGACAGAGACAAGCATACCTCAGCTAACAGACGTTTGACCATGTCAGCTTCACTGTAGTCTTTCTGCTCCACATTATCTGTGCCAAGAACTGAAGAGAGACAAACATGCTTATTTTATTGAAGGAAAGACAAGAAGATTGTGGGAAGTGTGAGAGCTGAACTCAGAGGATGTTGTTTATATACAAATACAGTACTTGGTTGATGAAGCTAGCAGAGGCTATGAAAATTCATCTTCAACTTCAGAAATGTGAAACAATACTCATTTGGGAGACTGATAAATGAGGTATTGAACATTTACACCTTTCCACAATGTTAACTAAGACTTGAGGTGCTCACACATCCTTCAAATTTAGAAAAAGCAGAAAAAACTCCTAAGAGCAACTTTTTGAATACAGCTAAGCAATTGAATCCTCAAGCCTGCTGGCGAGAGGAGAAAGAGTATATTGGAGCATATCCAAATATACTTGAACACATACTTTAACCCTGAAGCAAAATTCCCACTAGGCTGTCTGACAGCTGTATGCAGGAAGTATGGAGACCCCTGAGACAAGTCATGAAAATGCATTTATTAAGGGCTTGACCATCTTGGAAACAATTAAGAAGAAATGAGATAATGTATGTCTGTGTTTTAGATGTAACACTAAATGCTATCTTAGTAATCAAGTGACACTAATGTTTGAAGAGTTTGTAAAACTATTAAAAAGCTGAGAAACAGCAGGCTTGGAAAAACAGGACTGAGTGAGAAATAAGCAAAGCATGAAGAATTTGTGACACCTCTGAACAAAACAGAGTGCTAAAACTGCAAAGCATTGGTCTGCTCTAGTTCATGTCCTGATAAAAAGATGGTAGCAACAAAGGCATCTTAATTACCTTGTGCAAATTTGTGAGATCCATCCAAGGAGGAGGAAGGAAGTTCAATAAGAGCTAGAGAGACAGACAATGAAAGATATGGACGGGAAAAAAGAGAACAAAGAGGAGAAAGAATTAAAATGTAAGGAAATAGGTGATTTCCTGCCATGCATCTACCACAATCAAAAAATAAATGCATGTGCAAACATAGTTTTTTCACTATTAACACTACTATCACACAGGTAATGAATGTTTGTGCTAAGCTCAACAGCAATTTGCTATTTTTGCTTTATGAAGTCAGGATCATTAAAGTGAAGAAGGCAGCAATATAAATTTAAAAAGTACAGAAGTATCTGCTTCAGCTGAAAGTTTAAGTTAACCTGTTTCAAAACTAATTCCATCATCACTGAACTGCAAAATGAGATTTCTATGGATTTGATCTCAAGATTTCCTTCACTCTTTTACCTTGTTTAAATCTCATTCTTACGCTTTGAATAAACAGTGGTATCGATTATCAGTTCTTTTCTTTGTTTTGTTGAGGACTGCAGACTTAGTTATGAGATAGTAAAGTGCCATGCTAAAGTGCACACTGACTGTTGTTATATGACATATGTTATATAAGCTGTCTATACTCTTTACATAAATAATGCCCACAATTAACCTTTTAAAGCATAACACCACAGCTATGCTAAGATCAAAACCAAGTCGCATTTTAGTAACAAAATAAACTTTTTTGTAATCTTGAAAGACAGGAGAACAGGAAGAACAACACAGAAGGAAAAGTTTTACTGTTTCTCTAAAAGCTTGAAAGAAAAATACATCAAAGTAACAAACCGAATGCTTTTCATCAAGTAGATCAGTAGGCATAAAAACCCAACACATGCTGTTTAAGCATGCAGGAGCTTTGAACTTATAGCACTGTCACTAATTGTATTTCTAAGCAGGGAAAAAATAGAAACTGCACTAAATTTAAAGTACATATCTATCAGTAGCATAAAATGCATTTGGAGAACAATTTTACTGTACTACTTGGTTGCTGATACTGGCTGCTGAAAGGGGGACTGCACACTCATCTAGCTTACTAGTATTTGGAAAATTCACTGCACATACATAACTAAGTTACAGCAATTACAGGCAGAATATTATAGCCAGCTCTGCTGTGGTAACTGTTCCTAGCAGGTGATTTCAAGTTACAAGCTTCTATCCAGTCTCTTTAAAAAAAATTTACACTAATTCCATACAAGGTTACTCAAGTAGGTAAGTTCCTAAAATCAAGAGCAGTATCTTTACTTCGATAACTAAAATCACAGAACCAACAGCTCTGAAACTTAGCTCTAAATAAATTTCTGTATTTTCTCTCAGTACAGAATCAACTATACACAGTTTATTAGAATTCTCTCTTGAGAACACATGCACGTGCAATACTCACCTTGCCAAGTGAAAGTTGCAAGCAACTCTTCATTTTGATTAAAATTCTTGTTATGTTGTGCCATGACCCTTTATTCACACATACAAAGTAATTCCAAAGAGAGATCTTTTGTAATTCAGGATTTCTTATGCTAGCACAGTTGAAGCAGAAAATATTCTTACACTTCACTGAAAACACTGCCAGTGTGAACCCAACTGGTTATGGGACAGACCTTCTTATAGGCAGCAGCAGCCATAAAAAGAGGAGGAGCTCAAGAGCAATAACTGCTGTGTTGTTTTGGGGCTTTTTTCTCAACTACAAATTTACTCAAACCATATATTTAGCATTCTCTCTTTGAAAAAGTTATAAAAATGTTCCCATACATATACAGGGGGAGGAAGATACACAGCTAAACCCCCATGTCATGCTTCATGGTCATATTTATTCCCAATTCCAGGCAACAAAGAAAGATTAAAATTTCACCTAAGAAGTTATCCAACAATAATTATAACTAGAATTTGATTTATATCTGTATTTGTCTGGGACCTTCCCAGTATGTCCCTGTAGGTTACTAGTCTCAAAAAGCTACTATGATTTCCAGTGTAACCAATGTCTGGACAATTTCTAGGAGAAACATAAACCTTATTTATCTTGAGTTTATATGATTCAGCAGTTGTGAGCAGACTCACAAAAGTGTTCTTAAATGATACAAGAATTAGTTTTATATGTTATGCTTAACAGCTGTCTTTTAACTCAATTTCAGCCATTGTTACAAGAAAACATTTATAGCTTAAAAAACTGCTTAAAAAACTCCTACAAGCAGTTTACTGTTTTCACAGGACACCTTCTCTGCTTGAAAAGAACTCTCTGGGAGAAATAGGAAGACAGCCTTTTCTGCAGTACCTTGACAGCCAAATAATACACAGGAGGATTCATGAAAACTTTGTTGATAAAACCCCTCCCTCTCCCTGCAGACTGAAAATGCAAGCTCACACTGACTGAAGGTCCTCCGGAGCCCTGCGTGTCATCACACAGGTGAGGTGCTGAGCAGAAAGCTTCGGCAGAGCCGTGTCAAGCTCCACCCAGCACGGAGAGACTCTGATCCCACCTCCTTATAATTAACATTTAGACACAAGTACACACCCAACCAAATACACAACGGCTTCCAGTGAACTAAAAAGCATTCACTCAACTGTAAAATCATTTATGCTTGCAGTATTATTATCAGAAACAGACTGAGCAATAAACATTAAGCAGCTTTCCAATTACTTTCCACAGTCAAAAGACTTCAAAGCATGCAAGTTCAACTCATAACAAGATCACTCTAAATTGCTGAGTACTGCATTCTTGGGAGGTAATGTTTTAGTCCTTCTTACTCCTTTGCTATGAACCCCGGGGAAGCTTAAACTACAAAGAATAATGACAAAAAAACCCTTTTAGAGGTAGCATGTACAAGGAAGAGGTAATCATTACAGATTGTATATAAATAACAAGTTCACTCTTCTGTGTGGTTTGTCCCAGTAGTTCCAATATATGGAGGAAACAGGACTTCCCCATTTCTCTGAAGATATTACAATGTATTCTCCTCACATGAAAACACTTAGAAACTACAGGCAAGTAGGTATTCAATTATTTCAGCAACTTTCTATTCATATATTCTATTTTCTATTCATAAATATTTTCTATTAATATATTCTATTTTCAACATATTAAAGGTTTCTTCATGTGATTGAAGCAGTCCATTTTCTTCTTTATCATTTGACAGGTTTAGGAATAAGTTACTTAGTATTTTCAGACCTGGAAGGCAGTGATCAACATTGATCTAGTACCCACCTATCTGCCATTCATTCCTTTTCTATCTCCAAAAGAAAACTACTAACAGCACTTCACAAACCCTGCTGACACAAAACCTCAGGGGAACATCACCAAATCAACCACAGCATCGTCAACATTCCTGAAAACAGAGCTGCTGCACACTCATACCTCTTGTATTACATCTCTTCCAGCACAATTCTAGGTTCCTGCCTCTTTATCACATGTTCCCATTCTTACTTCAGTGTGTAACCTGATGATCAGGCCGTCATTAAACATCCTAAGTCAGCCATTAGAATAGCAGTCCTGAACTACAAGCACTTCCCCTGAACTCAGCCTTTTCTTCCACCTGTCCAAGGTTTTCCAGATTTGACCATTTCCTAGTATTAATACTAACTGTGTATCTAGCTTTTTATCGTCAAGATTTGGGGAAATGAATACCGACTCACTCATGTAACGGAAGGAGTCCTCCTCACGAGCGGCAGAAGCCATCTCCGGCAGCCGGCCATGGCAAGCCGTGGGCTGAATCCAGTCTGGATTTTCATACAGGTACAGGGAGTCCACTCGTAACTTGTAATCTGGCAACTGTTCTTCCAGCATGCTCACCAACTCCACCTCAGGAAGGTCCTCATTGGAGCAGCCATCTGAAAGAGAGGAAATGCCAGTAATAGTGCATTGTTAAATATATGTAAAATTTAATAGTGTTGCTACAGTACCATACATTTTATGTACTATAAAATACTTCATAAATCTTTTGCAGATTTGGACATAACTATTCTGTACCAGACAAAATACCAGAATACTTACTGAATCAATGCTTGATTTATACTGCAAAACTTGTAAGTTCCTCATCCCCAGCTGATCCCAAAACTTCCTGAAAAGATGGTATGCTGTGTCCCTCCAATTTCCTGAATGTAATGTATGTAATGAGTCTCAATTTCTATCTTTTCCTCTTCATTGAGTTAAAACATAAACCTGCATTTTACCAGCTATTGATTTCCTAAAGTCTCATTGACTTTTCACAGTTGTTACACTTCCCTTTTCTGAAGGAAATTAGTATTTTTCTTGTTCTTCTGTTTTATGCATTGGTTTGATAATGAACATAGATGTAAACAATCTTAAAAGTAAAATCAACTACATACTGCTTTGAAATCAGGGAACAAGTATAAAATTTCATTATCATCCTTATGGACTCACACTCTGAGAAACATGATACTAAAACCCCTGCAATCAAAGTTTAGCTCTTTCTGTGTTGTGGGGTGTTGTGTGTGTCCCTTAATTTCTTCACAATTATTGCAAAAAACCCCACATTAACAGCAAATCAGTAAAATATCAATGGTATGCAATGATTATCTTTGCAAGATTTCCTCAGGATGAATACTGTCCGCAGTATCTTTCAATGGAAAAAACACCAATGTTGACTACTGACAGTGAGAATTTTACAAACAGTATTTTACAGTGCACACTGTCTTTACAAGTGAGTCAAATGGACTCCCTGTTGTTGTTCCTCTGCAATGTCACATAAGCAGTACAAAGAATGTGAAACGTAAGGTTTTCTTCAGGTTGGTGCTTTATGACATGTCAGACACATTCAATATTTGTAGTAGTAATTCTTCAACTTACCAGGGATGCTCTCGAAGCCCCTGGGATCAAAACTCATGAGTCCTTCCTTCACAGTTCACTTCCTTGAAAAGAGCATTCTGTAATCAAGCTGTGCACCATTCCCTTATTGCTTTGGTAAAAAGATGGCTTTGGTTTAGAGACAGAGTAAGTGAGAGCCATCAATCCACAGAGACTCACAAATCTGGCATCAACTCACTTCTGTAGGCTGGTTCATACTCCAGATCTACTGCCATCCTAGGACATGCCTATTTCATCTGGGTTACTACTGATCAGTAGAAGTATTTCATGTAAGCTTCACCAGCTTCTCAGGCACCCATCACCTAAAAATAAAACAAAGAGAATGCCAAGGTTTAACAGAGTTCACTCTTTCAAGGGAGACAGGTAAATTGGTGTGACTTAGTCTCTTTCAGTCTGAATTTCCCCTCTGTACTATAATAAATTATTAAAAAAAAAAAAAAAAAAAGGCAAACAAGCATTTTTTTTCCAGTTTACAAAGTACATGTAAAAGGTAACATTAAAATATGTTTTCTCCCTGCAGACATCTCACCTTAAACATGGATTTGGTCAAATATATCTTTGTACTATTCATCTTCTTTCATATAATATTTAGTGTATTCAGGTCATTCACTGAAATGAGGAATTTCCTTTTTATGCTAACAGATAGCAGCTCCAACTAAACAGAGATTTTCTTCAGGCCCCTACATTTATTTAAAGCAATTGATTCTAAAGGCAGGATTTTAAAAACATCACCCTTAACATCTTTATTGTGAAAAAATTTAAGTTTTACACAACTGTTTGCTTGAGACTCTTTTCCTTTAGGAGTCTGTTAATTAAAAATTGGACCTATCAGAAATTTACTTTGTGGATCATGATAAAATCTGTGTTTTCTCTTCAGCAGGGACTCATGTAAACCAGAAGATGAAACTACTGCGACTAATTCACATAAGCTATCAGAAGAGTTTAATAAAGTAAAAATGCGCTTTTCCTTTGCCAAGACTGATTAATCACCTTCCATAAAAAATAATAGTTCTAGATGACAGAAAGATATAAAACTGAATAGAAAACAAGTCTTCTTTTCCCTCCTCTGGCATTCAGTTAATATAAAATTCTCTTTAAATCCTTCATTAATTTAAAATTTTTTCTTAACAGTTTCCCCAAGATCTCCAATCATCAAGCACAACAATCAGAGGTTTGTTTTGCTGTCTGTAGCAACCTCTCGTTTGACAAGATTAAAATGGACAGTGCAGGAGCTTTTTAAAGCAAGCCTGGAGCCTGCCAGTTCATCTGCTCGTAAACTTTGGCAGGAGATCAAAAAAGAACTTTCTTCCATTAAGGTCAGCTCAATACTTGTGAGCAGTATCTTCTTGTTTTGTCACTCATTTTTTTATGTGTGTACTCTGCTTATCAGTTGTAATTATTATGCATATTAAACATTTAATAAAAAATAAAAACTTGAGATTTCAGAAACATTTTTTACCTGAATGTCTAGATGCTTCTAGCACTTTTAAAAAGTTTTTTTCTTGAGGCTGTTTTTAAATGGGTTGTTGAAAAGCATAAACTATACATAACCCCTTCTCTAAAACAACTTAATACAGCATAATAAAAGACATTTAAGAAGACTGCGGTAGATCCACACATGCAAATGACTTTACTTTGTAATAAGAAGAGTCACTATACAGCTAGACAAAGTTCAGCAGCAGTGGACAGTTTCTTCACAACTCTAACGCAACCCTTTTCCTTTGAGTTTCAAAAATGCAAAAATGAATGCTGCTAGTTCTCAAGATTGGTTTTAATGTCTCTTCTAAGTGCAGAGCAGAAGCAGTATTTGTTGCAGGTCAATCTCAGTTCAGCCAAAGAGAGGGAGAAAAAAAAAAAGTGATTTGGCTAAATATTTTCTAGAGCACCAAGCCAACACCAAGCTATTGAATTGAAAGCGCAAACTAATTTGTAAAACCTTTGAGAAGTTTACTAGATAAGCAAACACCATAAAAGTTAATGCTTGCATTTCCAGTGCTTCTCATAGCTTTCTTTATTTTCCTGTACCATGGGGCAACTTCTGTAGAAATTCAAGCACTGGGCAGTTCCACCCTCAAAGTGATTCCATGACCCTTCTACACTGCAGCTGTAAAATTATTTCCTAACTGCAGATTCCTCCTGCAAGTCACCACTATAATTAAATACATTTAAATAAACCCCATAAAACTTACAACGTGGCTTTAAAATATATGACCATGCTATAAAAAGATGGACTAGAAATTAAAATTGTTAAATCATGCAGAAAGACATGTCCAAAAGAGAAGCCAGAAGACTTTCTCAGATTTTAAGATTTTAATCTTTATTTATAAAGATTATTTCCACTGTCAATTTACTATATTCATTCTACACTGATCTACATCTTATTAGTTTTGTGTCCCCCCACCCCACTCCCTCATCAGCCAATTTCCCATTGATGTTCACGTCTTTTACTAATAGGTTAACTGAACATGGAAAAAACAAGGGAAATTCAAATACTGGAGCACAACCCATACCCATACAGGTGGTGCTCTCAGAAGGCTTTCTTCAAGGAAGGTTCATGAGAGATGAAAGTATCAGACAACATTTTACACACATACCTATCTCAATCTTAGTATTTCTGTACTCTCTAGATTAAATTTTACTCCCCAATGTGTGTCTCACATTTCAGCTATCATTTGGCTCCAAACAGTGAGCTAAAGCCTGGGGTACATATAGCACACTTCTTGTAGAAGTGGGAACTATTCCTACACCTTCTGTATCTGCCCTAGAGAATCCAAGTTGCTCTAAAGAGATTTTATAAATTTTTCCTTCAGTGAGTCAGAAGACTCTAGTGAAGATTAACTTGAACAAGCAATACTGACTAAAGTCTAGAGAAAGATAAAATAGTTATAAAGCATTCAAAATTGTTCTTGTCTTTTTAAGTACCACTTTGAGCAACTTCAGATGGATGCAGAAAAGACAGAATTTAATTCTGAAGACATTCTACCGCTAGAGAACTCTAATTCAAATTTGAATTATGAGAAAGGTGAGGGAGTTGCTTTACAACTGGAAACCACAGAAAACTGTGTATGTTATTTCTTTGTGCACGAAAAGTTTAAAACTTATGCAAAATATTGGCATCCATATTGACAATATCCAAATTTCAACATAAATAAACTGCTATTTTTCATTTGTTGAGAGCAGCTGACTCCTCCCAAGTACTTGAAAAGACTAAACTAGGTCTGCTTCTCTGTACAATTCCAGGATGCAAGACATTAGGCCACAAATAACATAAACAAAATTTTGACAACAAAGAAGATTCTAACAACAAAGAAGATTCTAACTTGATTAAGAGAGAGGAGAATATACATTTTCCAAAAGCAAGCCAAGCAAATGAGTGTATTATTCTCAGATGCCAAATTTTACTGCCATGTAAGTATGCAATTAAAAAAATTGTATCAAGTCATTAACACAGTACTTTTTCCATTGCTAAAACTGGAATGCTGTCAAGCCAGCTAACAGCAATCAACACATTCTGCATTTCAAGGTTAATGAAACAGTTCTATTCTTATAGCAAACATGACCATACTGAATTGCTGCCAAAACATTCCTGGGACCAGCACCTAGAAGCAGAGGCCAAATTCTTCAACACCATCCAGGAGGAGATGAAGGACAAAGGATTATCAACTGGAAAACAAATCTATGTGAACACAAACTTTGCCTATCACAATTAACATTTGCTGTGTGCCTAACACCTGTTATTTTCAGCCAATACTATCCCTACAGAAATCTATTTAGTGCTTGTGTTTCTCTCATGTAAGGAAAAAAATACTTAAAAGAGCATGCAAACATAATCCCATAAACAACTGTAATAATCATAAACAACCCTCCAAGAGACTTTCAATCATAAAAAAATGGTAGAAAAAGAAACTGTAAGAAAACTAAATAACCCCCTCCCCCCATCTTCTGGATTGTTTTTGTTTTGGGATGGGGGTAAGGCTTCAAAGGGGAAGCTGGAGAACACCTCTTAGAGAAGGATGAATTGTATGGGGATCATGAAGCCAGCCACAATATTCCCTCATCCTATTTTATCTACAGTTAGCCAAACCAGGCTCACTTACTCTCCTTGTCTGTCATTTGTAATAGCTGATATTCTCCAAAGTGGCAACACTACCTGTTAAATACATGTATATACACTTTATGTACATGTACACATGCATACCATTGAATACCACAGCTTGATAGTTAAGATTTATTTAAGTCCTACACGTTTGGAGGTTGTCTATATAACCCTTAGTACAATGTAAAACCAGGAAATGCCTAATTGAAGTCTCCCTTAGTCTGAAACTACGAGTGTTACCTGCATTAAAGACACACACACTGTTTTAAATATTTTCTGTAAATGCACAATCAAACCATTACTATCTGTATGCATCTTTTCTCACAAATTTTCTTTTTTCAGAAGAAATTATGAATATACGTAATAATGTTATGATCTCAAAGGAATCAAGAACTATCATGAATTGCCTATTTGTTAGAGTATAAAATACAATAAATGCCCTTGAGGCATTCTGCTAATATCTCATTCTGCTAAGTTCTCTGCTAATATTTCATTATAAAGGTTGTAATCAGCTTCTTTTAAAACTCAAGATTGTTTTCTATGAAGCATACTTGAAGGGAACTTGAATAACATTTAACTGAAATCACTAACACTTTCAGTTGATGCATGGCTGATCACCCAAAAAAGTAGTTTCAGTTCCTTGACCTATACCCCAGCCACTGCTCAGCATTTCAAGTTATAATTCTGTATTAGAATTAACCAATCTATACCATGATCTATATGACTCAGTCACCAGAACAACACTAGCAATCAAACCAGAAAAAAGGATGTCTTCTTTTTTGTAGCCATGTCTGTGAAATGCTCTATTTGTGTCTTCTTGGAAAACTAATCAACAAATCACAATTATTCCTGAAAGACAGCAGTTCTACTGCACAATATTAATTCCAGAAGCCCACTATTAGAGGCAAACCACCAGGAGGAAAGTCTGTGGTTTTCCAATGCTCTTCAAACTACATTTTCAGATACTTGTAACAGAAATTCGATAAACAGATACAGCTTTAATAATCACACTGCCACTAGAGTAGAAAAATTTCAAGTATTGGAAAATATGGTTTTTTTCAATTTAACCTCAGTGTCAGAAGTGTAATTCAAAAGAAATTATGCCTATTTTTACTAAGAGCTACATCTTTTGAAAGAAATCAAGTATCTGAAAACGAACCTAAAATCGACTGTTGCTTCCTAATGTTGCTTTAAGGTATTTATTAGTGTATCAAATATCTGCATTAGACTGTCATAATCAGTCAACAGTAACTGTGAAACATAACCAAGAAATAGGCACCTATGCAACAGCTGAAGATTGCATTAAAGATGAAAATCGTATTCCAGTTCAATCAGCTGATAAAAATGTAACAATGTGATTAAGAAGTTGCTAAAAGCCAGAATTTCCTTGCCTTCCATACACAAGCAGACAACTAACATGTCACCGAGGGCTGCCTCGTGTTCGCGGTGACATGACCCTCCAGAGAGCCCGCTCGATGACGGGCACCCCGGGCCGCTGAAGGTCACCCCGGGCACCGCCTGCGGGCACCGCCGCCCCCGCTTACACTGAATAGACGGAGCTCAACGCACCGCTACGTTACATTAGAGCATCACCACCACCAGACGAATCCCGTCAGCTGCCAACCCGGACAGGTACCGGAATTCCTCCTCCGTCCGGGACCGCGGGGCCAGCCCCGGACACCGCCTCACGCTCGGGCCCCGCGCTCCGACCCCAACCAGCCGCAGGGAAGCCGCCGGACGCCCGGCGCGGCCCACAGTACCTTGCAGCCCGGGTGGTGCCGCGGCCTGGCGAGGAACGGCCCCAGGGGCGAGAGGAGGGAGGGTTAACCCCTGCAGGTGTGTGAGGCAGGGTGCCGCTCGCCCATGAGGCGGCAGAGCAGCACCGGGCCGGCGCCGAGCGCTCGGTTACCCGCCCCACGCTGCGCTGCCTCCGGCGCCGCTCCTTCCCGCTGCGGCCCCGCATGCAACACAGCGGCGACTGAGGAAGGGCCCCGATGGCTTCCGCTCGGCTACCGCCCAGAACTACAGCCCCCGGCGGGCCGCCGCCAGTGACGAGCCCCACAATGNCCTGACTCCGGCGGCAGCGGGCAGGAACGGGTGCTTGCCGCCCTGTAAGGCTTCTCGGCTGCGCCGGGGCTCCGCGCTGGCCGCGCCCTCTGCTCCGCTGCGGGGGCAGCCGGGCGGGCCGGGGAGAGAGAGCGGCGCACACCGAGGTCGGGAGACGGCTGCAGAGAGCGGAGCCCTGTCCTGGCCGCCGCGGGAGGCCAGAGGGAGGCGGGGGCCAGCGAGGAAGGCGAGGTACGAACTTAACGGAGCGAGTGAGGAACTGCGGGGGAGCCTGCGGGGCGTCCTTCCGCACATTCCGGTGCTTTGTCACGGACGGATCATTTCACTCGAGATACACGACCGAGAGCTGCCTCAGTCACTGCGAACGCTGAAGTAGGAGCTGCAGCTCAGCGTCAACAGAACTCAGTAACGCGCGTTCCCGGTACCGGGGCTTCGGCTCCGGAGCCTTCACACTCCCCTAGCTCACAGGCACAGGTTTCTGTGGGTTTTTTCCTGCCCTGCACTGTTCGCTGGCTGAAACTTTGGCCGAAGTGCGATGAATGTATCATTTTGCCTGTACAACACTGTCACTATCTACATTACAAAAAAAAAAAAAAAGCCTGCGATACAGAAGAAAATATGTGCGGACAGGGAAAAAGTTTATGTGGGGACATGATCCAAAGCCATATTGAAAAATGGAAATAATGTCAAGCTATATAAGAAAAAAAAATAAAAATCTTAAAATTGTACTGTTATTTGAATAAATATGCATCACGGATGTTTCTGTTGGCAGGCTATACGTCTTTGAACTAAGTCTACAATAATTTGATTTTGGTATATCATAGTTATTAAGCCTTTATTCTTCAGCTTAGCTTTTGTGGTTTCATATTGCAAGCAGCAGAGTAAATTGCCTTATGTAGCAGAATGAGGCATCTTTCCAGGTAGAAGGATGCTGTAGCCATTACAGTACTGGGCAGTACCTTGAAGTATCTTTTTTTTTTCCCTACTCTGCTACAAACTTCCTCTGTGAAGTTGTTTAAGTCAAGCGGTGATCCTCTAAGGTGCCCAGTACCTGCTAGGGATTGACTTTTGTCTCCATTTGGTACCTCTGATAAGGAATTGCAGCAGATCTCCAAGCAGATCTTCAGGGTAAAAATGTTACTGGAATGGCTTGGATATTTGGCAGTGAATGGAGTGGTGGGGGCTGTTATCTTTTCAAGAGTGTTCCCTTGATTAAGTAGCATACATAATTTAAATGCAGGATATACTCAAGCTTAGCTCCTTAATAAACAAAATTGTCAGTTTCTGGTATAGTACTTCAGCTTTTATAAGTTAACTTTCATACAAAAATTGCATATTAACATGGAACTACTTCCTCTAGCTGACTTTTTATCAGCCACCAAGTAGGATTCCTCATGGTGGCTGGAAAGCTGCCTATCAGAAAAGGACCTGGGGTTGCTGTCTGACAGCTGGCTGAACATGAGCCAACAGTGTGCCCAGGTGGCCAAGGCTGGTGGCATCCTGGTTTGTATCAGCAATAATGTGGCCAAGGCTGGTGGCATCCTGGTTTGTATCAGCAATTATGTGGCCAGCGGGACCTGGAAAGTAATTGTCCCTCTGTACTCACTGGTGAGGCCAGTTTGCATCTCAAATACTGTGTTCAGTTTTGAGCACCACACAGGAAGAAAGACTTTGAGGCACTGGAGGGTGTTCAGAGAAGGGCAGCAGAGCTGGTGAAAGGTCTGGAGCACAAGTATTACAAGGAGTGGCTGAAGGAGTTCAGCCTGGAGAAGAGAAGGCCCAGGGGACCTTCTTACACTACAACTACCTGAAAGGAGGTTATAGTGAGATGGGAGTTGGCCTCTTCTCCCACGTAACAAGAGATAGGATGACAGTAACTGGCCTCAAGTTGCACCAAGGGAGGTTTAGATTGGATGTTAGGGAAATATTCTTCACTGAAAGGGTTGTCAAGCATTGGAACAGGCTGCCCAGAGAAGTGGTGGAGTCACTATCCCTGGTAGTGTTCAAAAAATGTGTAGATGTGGTGCTTAGGGACATGGTTGAACAGTGGGCCTGGCAGTGTTAGGTTAATGGTTGGACTCCATGATCTCTGAGGTCTTTTCCAACCTTAATGATTCTACTGTTGAAGACTTGCTTATAGCTAAGGTAAAATAGTCCCATTCTGTACTTACAGAAGCTTTGATATGCTTACTAGACATCTCTCTCGCTGCCCAAGCTTTCAAAGCATCAGACATAAAGTAAGTCTGCTAGAGGATTTTCAGAGAGGCTACTCTGGTCTGTGAGGGAGTTGCTTCTCTTTTTTTTTGTAACTGAAATCCCTTACAATACTGTTTCCTCCCTAACTTGTGAAATGTAAAGTGCAATTGCTTCTGCCTTGCTTTTTTTTGTGAGCTAGTTCAGCTGCACACAGCCAAGCCAAGATCTGCCTAGCACAGCTGTGCTCCTTTAAAACAACAGACAATGATTTCTTTTCCTACAAACTACCAAGGATTCATGAGTCCGTTCCTTTTTACTTTTTGCACTTGTGCAGTTAACTGCAATTAAATTGTTCAGAACTGGCAATAAAATTTCTAAACCCGTAAATTAAAAAGAAACACTTGAGTTGACATGTATTCCACAGTGTGGAGTTTGAAATTGATATGCTACTTAAATAGAAGCAGACTTTCCCTGAGCTGGAGTTCTGGGGTTTTGTGCGTGATAGCTGACAGGAATGCCTCACAGCTCTGATTAAGGAGATTTAAGTTTGTCACAGGTTTATGTATCATCTTACTTTGCTACTTCATTTTTTTTCTAGGATAAATGGGTGTGTATGACTTTTCCCCTGATCTAAAGCGGTTCCATGTCTTGTTTGGTAAGTTTGTCTTTAAAAATTTTGGCCGTTGTACCTTGTTACCCAGCTATACCTTAATGAAAAGCCCTGGTGAAATGTCTTGCTTGAGGGGATTTCCGCAGTGCTGAGATGTTTGAACTTCATTATGTCAGCTTTTGGTGAAGGGGACGTTAGTGTCTCTTCTCTCTAGGTTTGCCACGTGTGTCCTTTATGCTGTTTCTTAACCCCTTGATTGATTGACTTGTAGCAGAAGACATTCTGAACTGCTGCTTATAAGGCCTACTTCTTTACATTTTTGCACTGCCATATTTAATAAATTGTAGCAACTCCACCAACACTCACTCATTTCTGTTCTCAAGGACTGCTCCTGTATTCTGCGTACACCAGTTGAATCAATCAGACCAGAAGAGCTATCTCAGGCCAGCATCCATGAATGCCTGGTAAGAATAGAAACTTAAACTCCCAAGGTGAAATATAAAGCAGGGTCATATTAAAAATAGCCTAATTAGGGAGTACTTCTTCAAATGCTGAAAACAAAAATAAACAGAGTAGTTTGGGGCTTCCACTTTGGTAGAAGACTATAGCTATCTAAGTTTAAATCTTGTGCCAGTTTGAAAACACTCATGCACAAAACTTGTAATTCATAAAACTAAGTCTTAGTAATGGTAAAAGTACCAGCTTGAATGTTCTTATTTGAGTACTGGACTTTAGCATTAATAATATTTCTGCATTAATTTAAAAATTATAAAATTACATAGTCATTTTGAGAACTGTTTCTTCTCTCTGTTAGACTGATTCTGATCTAGCCTGGATACCCCCATCTACAGGAAAGAATGAAATGGTATTTTGCTCTTCTAATGTCTCTCATTATGAACTCCAGCTGGAAATAGGTAACATAAATGGACCTTAAAATATTTCTTCTTCCTGCTATCAATAGTTTATTGCTAATTGCAGTAAATATTAAGTTTGGAAAATGAAAGACTATTCTTGTGTCTCCTTAGTTGAGAAAAGTGCAGAGCATTGCTCATATTTTAGTAATAGCTTATTTCAAGATCTAAGACAAATCAACAATTACCTGAAATTGTCTATTGATGTTTGTGCATGTACATGTCAGTTTTCAAAATCTGTGGTATGTGACAATAAATACAGCCTTAAGTAACATCGTGTCTTGTAACTTGGCTACCCACATTGGTTGTTCTAAGGATGGCTGCCTTAGATCTTACTATGCATGCATATGTTTATGTGAATATGCATACTAAGTGTTGTTCATTTAGATGTGTAATTGATGCTGACATATGTTCAAACACTTTTAGTTGTTCTGAAAATAGCAGAGCCATTCTTCAATTAATTTGCTGCATACATTTTGCTGCAATTACTTAAGGTCTTGGCATTCTGGAACAAAAGGACACACTGCTATCAATTGCAATTTTAAAACTGGAAAATGATCTCTAAATATGAAGGAAACCATGTGATGGATTATTATGCTTTCCAATGTTAAGGTAGCCATTTCTGGTTTCAGGACGGAGGTTCAACAATTTAACTTCAGTCTACCTTGCACGGCATACACCTACAGACAGGCAAGTTGCTGTAAGGATCACAGACCTTGAAAATTGCTCTGAAGAGCACTTGAAAGCCTTACAGGTAAAGGAACAGCATTTCTGCACAAAGCCCAGTGAAGATAGTGAGGAATACATATGAGATTACTGAACAAAGGTAGCCTTTGTTTGCACTGGGTCATTTCAGTCAAGTTTTTCCCTCCAAAGGAGTAGAATATAATAAACACAATGCATGTGTAAATTTGAGAGTTGCTTTCTGAAGATAGCAGCTGCCAATTGCTTTAGAAATACTTCTGTAATTGTACAACTGAATTGAAACATATTCTGTTCTCTTATTTAACACCAAAAGTTTGGACTATGAACAAACTAGATTTACTTCAGACAAATGCAATTATGGGGAAGCTATTTACATTTCTATTGCAGGCTATGCACATCACCTGCAATCTTGTATAAATGCAAAGAAACAGTTCTCTTTACTGATTACTGATGTAGTTAATGCTCTTGGTAGGACTGCTATTCTGTGGTTAACACATCCACTTTCATTTAATTCCATAGAATGAGGTCGTTTTATCACACTTTTTCCAGCATCCCAACATAATGACATTTTGGACAGTGTTTACAGCTGGAAGCTGGCTTTGGGTCATCTCCCCATTCATGGCCTATGGTAAGAACTGTTAGCTGCAATTTTGGAATAGGAGAAAGGACTGATACAAGCTGTACCACATGGTCCATGAGATGTTTCTCTCTAATCATCTCCTATCTTGTAGAAGAAACAGACTCTCCCAAACCGTTTGTTTAGAGAGGATTTCCTCCCCAATGAAAACTGGTATTTGAACTGCATTAAATTCCACTTAGTCCTAGCACCCACCATGTGAGGAATGGTAACTAGCAGATGTATTTGACTTTATACAGCTTCTGCTAACAGAAGACCTATATACATTGAATACAGGTTGGGCACAGACTTCCAGTTAACAGAAGCATGACATGGGGCATCAGTTACATCCATGTAATAATGCACCAGAGTCCATATAAAGATGGGAATGCTGCTCTTGATGAGTGTGTACAGTGAAGGAAAAATAGACAAATAATTTAACAAGACTTGTTAGGCCTAGCTAGGTTTTTTTCACTTCCAGGTTCAGCTAGACACCTGCTGAAGACTTACTTTCCTGAAGGAATGAGTGAAGCTTTGATAGGGAACATTCTGTTTGGTGCAATCAGAGGATTAAACTACATGCACCAGAATGGATATATTCACAGGTAGGAGAATGTCAATAGGTAAGAACCAGAACCAGCATCTTACCTTAAGTACTGTTTCCTTCCTTTTCCTCTTTACCTTCTTATATCAGACAGTGCACAAGTAACAATTTTTTCAATAATACAGCAGAACCAAGTTTGTAAAATTTCAACAGAAAATGTATTTATACATTTCTTCAAGCCAGTTGTTACAGGGATTATACATCTGCCTGGCTTTGTCACTTTGAAGCAGAAGAAAACCAGAGTTATAGAAAGGGCTTCCTTAGTTAACACCCCTTGCAGGGAAAAAGGGCCCTTCTCCAATTTCTGGCACTTTCCTGATCGTCTCTCTTAACAGAGAGATGAACTCCATGCTATCATCTCACTATAAGTCAATGAAATGTGAAAGCTTTTCTGTTCTAGTAGTGCTTAGAGTAATTCTTATAACTAAAATTTATCACTTTATGTTACAGGAATATTAAAGCTAGCCACATTCTGATTTCAGAGGATGGGCTGGTTTCTCTCTCTGGCCTAAACAACCTCTACAGTTTAGTTAGCAATGGACAGAAGTCAAAGGTGGTGTATGATTTCCCCCAGTTTAGTACATCTGTGCTTCCTTGGCTGAGTCCTGAACTACTGAGGCAGGTTAGTATAAATTATACATAATTTTTCCAATTCAAAGTTAGTGGCAGTACTCAATTTCCAACTTAAGTCTGCTTGTAGAATTGCAATGAAATATATTGAACTGCAATTTTTAAAAATACATGTATGTACTGAATTTTTAATTCTTCTAGAGAGAACCAGTTCTAAAGCTGTTGGTAAGGTGATGCTGTACTAAATCTCTATACCCAAACCTTCTGGAAACTACTGCAAATCCTGAAACTTGTGTTCAGTACAGCCATCAGATTTCTGAAAAAAGTCTGAGGTTTCACAATTTAATTGCTTCAATACTGTGTAGGTTATGGGGTTTTAGAATCTTGTTTTGAAGCAGGCATTTGCATTCTTGTTGGCACCACTCAAAGGCCTCAGTGATCAGTAGTATCTTCCTTCTCTCACAGGATTTGTCTGGCTATAACATGAAGTCTGATATTTACAGTGTGGGAATTACAGCATGTGAATTAGCCAATGGACATGTTCCATTTCAAGATATGCCTCGCACTCAGGTACAATGCTAAATTTTATCTCTAGTTAAAAACATGCTGAGCATTTTTTTGTTTTGTTTTGCTCACAGAAACCAGTGCTATTACTGCTGAAATAGTGGCTGCTTTTTGTTACTTCATATATGCATGCCTCTTTCTAGAATAAATAATCCTTTCATCCCTGGAGTTTCATAGCTTACACTGAATAGGTCTGGATAGTTATTGAACTCTCACACTGCTATTCCTTCCTACTAGATGCTGCTGCAAAAGCTGAAAGGTCCCACCTACTGTCCTTGGGATATAAATACCTTTCCCCGGGGGGAATCCAGGATGAAGAATTCCCGATCAGGTGTTGATTCTGGAATTGGTGAGAGCATGACACGCACAATGACCAGTGAAAGACTTCAAATGCCCTTTTCCAAAACATTTTCACCTGCTTTCCACAACTTGGTAGAACTTTGCTTGCAACAGGACCCTGAGAAAAGGTAACATTCTGGTGAAAACGAACTTTTTTGTTACTTCCATTTAAGACCAAGTATAGCCCACAGTTTAGGATACAGTACTCAGTTGAATGCTGTTAGAGTCAGAATTTCAGAGCAGATGTACTATGTAAAACAATACATTTACATTTGTATTTTAAGAATTATCTTGTCTGATAAAGGAGTCAAACTTTTAAAGTAATTTGACCCCTCAATTTCTTGTAATAATACTGTGCTTTGTAACAAGTAAAATTAACTTTCAAACATGTACTTTGTCCAAGAAAAAAACCCCAGAAATCTGAAATATATGTTTTCAGTTCTATGTCTCTTTTGAATGAGGCATTACATTCCTTGTTAAGCAGAAATATGAAAAAGCCTTTAAAAATAGATTTCTTCAGTAGTGCTTTCACTACAAATTGAGGCATAGAATGTAGGAATTGTGTGCTGCTTTTCTTATTCTTCACATATGTCCTGTGGAAGAAAAACCACAGGGCTTAAATTTATTTGTCAATCTGGCCCATTATCCAAATGCAGTATTTTACTTTCCAAAACATAATTATATTGTTCATTTTATGATTCAGGCCATCAGCAAGCAGTTTGCTTTCGCATACGTTCTTCAAACAGGTGAGTTTACTATATTTCGTTAAATGACACAGCTATGACCTAAATAAGCCACAAAAAGAGCTAGATTACAAAATAATGAAGGTACCTGAGGCCAAAAAGCATCCTGTAAGAGTATACCTGCTTCAGAATTTTTTTTTTAACAAAATGTTATCGATAAGAGTTTAGGAAGCATAAGATTGATCAATTTCCCCATTGATGAAGTTGATTTAACTTAAATAAAGGCAGCCTAAATAATTTAGAAAATGGTTAATATTCTTAATTTAAAGCAGAACTGCACAGCTGATTTCATTAGTCTTGGAAGATTAATAGAGTGGTGAAAGCAAAACCTCTCATCTTTTTACTTTCAGTATTGTAACATGTAAGAACATGACTGATTTCATATGCTTTTAATTAAGTCAGTTGCAAAGTCATGGAGACTTTTATGTGCAGCTTTATTTTAACAACTTTTCTTTCTAGATAAAGGAACAAACACAGAATTCACTACTGTCCCTATTACCACCTCCTATTCAAAATAACAGATCAGAGTTCTTGGCACTGCCCTCAACAGCAGTTGGGACTGAACTTGGACGTATTGCTACAAATCAAGATGATACAGACTGGGAATTCTAAATAAATACCAATGATACCTCTCCAATGTTTCAGAGAAGGAAAATGTGATTTGTATTTGCTGCTTTTGTATGGTTAAAATACAGTTAGACCAAGTATACTTGAAATGCCATGAAGTGGCTATAATTCATTAACTTCCTCTTGGCATCACGAAACGCAGCGTGCCTCACTCTTGATTGCAAGGAAAACTGTATAAAGAATGGCTGAATGCTCACCTCTCTCTTTCAAAGTCTTTCTTAACAAGAGAGCCCCTGCTGTAATCTTACTCTGTACTGTATTACCAGCTCATAGTGCTGCAATCCACATGCCTTTCTGAATTCGGGCCTGGGGTTTGTCTGTATGTTGACCTAAACATCTATTTGTCTTTTCATTATGACCCAAATCATTTTAGTAAGGAGAAATCCTCCACTTCCAAGTTGAAATGTGAAACTGCACAGATTAGTTGCTTATGTAAATAAATGTTTCTCTCTCAAAAGATATTTTTCTCACTTGACATGCTGTCATTTTTGCCAAAAGTTAGCTATGCATCATTTTTCATGCAGTTTTAATACTGCGTGTTTCCCAAAGAAGTTAAGCTTGGAAGTGGGACTCCTGCTTTGCATCTGTTCACATTCTTAGTATAAATCTGGGCTTTTGCACTTCTGTTTATTGTTGTGTCATTTTAGCAGTTAATCTGAGGATGTCTCACTATGCAAAGTAAGTCTCAAGTTCTAGCAGGTACGGGTTAATTTTGAAGAGTCATATTAAATAATCTAGAGTTATTGTACATATTTTTATTTATACTGTATTCCTGTTCACCACCAAAATTTAACAGAACCTAATACTGTTTTCTTAGAAGAAAAGGCGACATGCATTAAACTTCACTGGCATTGCTGCTGGCAAACAAGACTCTTCTGCAAGGCACAGTTAAATTCCCATGGATCAATTCAGCCATACTAAGAACCTAATACCCCCCTAGGATCCTGTTCTAAGTCAGATGAAAAGCTGTCTTCTCCCTACAATTCAGTAAATTCTCTTCTCTCATACTGTACCAGGGAACTCAAACTGAACAAAAGCAGCTTTTTTTCTTTTAAAAACTTGGGATATTGTCATCGTGTTGTAACAAAAGTTATGTCCCAAAGCCACTAGTACTTTACTGATGGAAGCATGATGGTGGTAAAAAAGTATGAATAGATATTGGATGGATATATTTTAAATTTTCAGAAACAACATTTCACGTAGGTCTTCAAGTCTTCCATAGCCCAGCAGGCCTGTAGCCAACTTTAAGAATACTGCTGCATTGCCAGCAGTTTTGCTACAAGGCCTTGAAGACCAAATGACTGAAATACAAGCCTGAGAGACACATAGAATTCTAAATGACCACATAAAAGTATCAACAAAAAAGCTGATTATCCTCATTATGCTGTGAAGAGAGCTCTATATCTCTAAATTTAACACGTGAAACTTGAAATTAAAGACCTGTCAATAAACTTACCCTCCATTTATAGCTGTAATTCTTGGACTTCTGTTTTCACTATAGTCCAGCCATACTAACAGCTTCTTGTTACTACAGGAAAAAAAAACATATTTATGTCAATCGTTAGGTAAGGAAATAGTTGTCAAAACTAGAAAATTATTCTGATTAAAAAATACTAATAACTTAATTGTGTACTCTTGGAGAAGATACTATTTTCATATGAACCCCATGTTCTTAATTCTTAACCATTTCAGATTTGGACTGTTTGCAAGTCAAATACATTAGATAGCATCTATAAGTAACTTTTGACTAACACAGGACATGTAAAAACCAAGCCAAATAAGTGATAACACACATGAAGTTCTACATATTTTAATTACAGGCCTCAATAAATATTACTACTATTAAAAGCTGTAGAAAATTTCCGGCAGCTTAACTGCTAGTATTTTCAAGCTTCTCTTGCAACAAGTGCTGTGGACTCTATAAAAATGAACTTGGATACTAATAACAATGTCAGTACAAAGTTATTCAAACCACTGTGTGTTCCAGTGCAGTTACTTTGCTGCCCTCTCTGTGAAAAAAATTTAAAACATTTCTAAACACTGTTCCAATTCCTGTACTGGCATTAAGAAGAAAATAATATAGAATTTTTTAAAGTTAAAAGCTCACATCTTTACTCTTAGAACTACTGCTTCTCAACAACTGTGTCTCTTCCAACAAAAGCAATTAAGGCTTCTTAAAATAACCAGAAATACTTGAAAATACTCCCTGGATTATATTTACTGAAAACTTTGATATCATTTTGCTCGTTAACTGTGATGCTTTCTATTAAGGAATAATGCAAAATATTAGTTAGGAAAGAAGATGTATAATCATATTTTTAAGATTTCAACTACCTGTCACTGAAAAGATGATCTGCGAAACAATTGTTCTGAAAATCTGAAGTTTTTGCATACATTAAAGTTTTCAAAATCTGAAGTTCATGATCTGCACTGTTAAGATTCAAGTTGTAGAGACTTTCTATTCCAAGCTGACAGTTCTAAGCACAATAGTTTTTTGTTGGGTTGTGGTTTTTTACAGAGCACTTGTTTACTCTTGCTCATATCAATGATGTGTTATCAGCATGTGAATTAGAACTAAACTTGGACTTGAAAGTATCTTGCATCTAGGCTCTATGTGATGTATTTTCAAAGGTGCTTATAAAACCTGAACATTTGCAAAATCTCATGGCCAATGAAACAGAAATCTATAGCCCAGGTACTTTTGAAATACTTGAGAAAACAAGTGGTTTTTTTGCGGCCACCTTTTGTTATGCTAGCATTTAGCACTATGTAAGATAAATACCTGTATAATAGAAAACTTCTGTTAATTAACATTGTCCTGAATATATGCTCAATGCTGTTGAGTGTCTCACTGTCTTGGTCTGATACCACAGCAGTTCGTGAATGACTGAATGGATGAACATAGAAAAAAAAGTTATCTACTCAGAATCAACTTGCTCTGATACATGAATTCCTCACTTTAAAGAGTCTTAATGCAACAAATACCCATTGGGGAGAGAACAGTTTCTTCCAACTTGATGAACAGAAATAAGAATTATTTTTTTTTTTTAATTACAGAGTTTTACCATACCTCTCTCTTTTCCCTACCCCTCTCCTTCTTTCATGTGCTATCAAAGTAGTTTTTAACCTAGAGGATGGGTAAAAATATGGGAAAGCATTTGAAAACCATTGTTCTGAACCTCTCTTGCCAAGAGGCAGGTACCAAAGTAGGTGACTTACATACCCTGCCTTTAATGCTATTAAGTAGCTTTCCTAAAGTATATTAGCTTGTCTAATAAACCTCTGAAATAACTAAGGTAGCAGTAATGACCTGTCCTAATGATGGCCATCCCTATCCTCTATGAATGAGGAAAAACTACTAAAATTCAGAAACAGTACACATTGCAGCAAAGACCTCAAGGGAGTGTAAGAACCATACTATGAAATGAAACAATCGCATGTAACAGACAAGCAAGAATTTGAGTTTATAAAAAAATAAATCACTGAAAATTGAGATGGTCTACTAATAATCTGGTAGCAGAATAACATTTGGTATTTAACATAATTAAATCTATCCAGAAGCTTGAGAAGGAAAGAATGAAGGAAAGAATATTAGGTTTAAACAGGTGCCTGTGGAAACCTCCATAATTCCCAGATGAAAACAACTAGTTCTACTCTATAAATTAGTTACATATATGTTTGTTTCTTATCTGAAAGTCCCAGAAACTTCTGGAAAAATGCCCCAAGAGCCCATATGAAGTTAGCTGCAATCAAGCGGTGGTTTTATTTTTAGATATGATTATAGAATACACCATTATTACTGGATTTACCTACATACCCAGATTCATGGAATTCAGTTGTCCTCTTGTGAAACCCATCTGCAACGGAGGAAAATGGATTGCTGGCAGGATGCAGAGGTTTTCATTTAGTTTCCTTCCTTCCTTCCTTCCTTCCTTCCTTCCTTCCTTCCTTCCTTCCTCCCTCCCTCCCTGTTGGTTGGTTGGTTTTGTGATTTTTTGCAGGGTTGCTTTGAGTTTTATTCATTTGTTGGGATGGAGAGGGTGTCTCCCCTGCTCCAAGGTACATTAATCTGTTTATTTTCACCGTGGGGATTAACTATTACATCTGGCAGTGGGTGTGGATGTTTATCCTCAAGAAGATCTTGCTTTTTGTCTCTGTATCACTGTTTGAGGCCTGCTTGTGTCCATCTGAATAGCCGTGCTCTCACAGCTATTTTACTGAATACAGTACAGGGAAACTGTACAGGGAATTTTCAGCTAGGGAGGGCTCTACAACTTTTACAGTTCGAAGAAAAGGTTACATAAATTTCAAATACAGATTTATTAAAGCGAACAGCTTGGTTCGTGTGTAGGAGCACGTGGGAATTTTTCCTTTTTGTCTGGGTTTCCCATTTAGATCGCATTGCCCCCAGGCACCGACCGACGGCAGGGCGGCCGCTTCCCTCGGGCCGAGTCCGACATGGCGGCCCCGCCACCGCCCCCTGGCGGCCGTTACCGCTGCCCGCGCCGCGCGAGGGCAGGGCGGGAAAACGGCTGAGGGGGAGCGGGGTGGCCGGGGCGGGCAGGGCTGAGGGGGAGCGGGGTGACCGCGGCGGACAAGCGGCTCGGCAATAAACGCACCGGGGACGGAGGGCGACACACGGCAGGAAAAAACATCCCCTAAAGCACTTTTCCCTAGAAGTAGCAACCGGCGGGTTTCAGGCAGGAGGCTGGGAGCTCTCCCTGCCCTCCATGAGGGGAGCGAGCAGCCCCGGGGGCACAGTACAAAAATAACACCCAGGGAAAACAGTCTTTCTGCAAGTGTCTGTGGACTTACACAGCAGTTTCAAGCACAGCCGCCCTGAGGAATGCAATAGCACCTTCCACACCGCTATGAGGAAAAAAGACCAGACAGGTAAGGCTTAGGCTTAGCTGTAGGTATTTACCTGATGGTTTTCTCTGATCTCCCAAAGTCTTCAGTCATTTAGATAAATTCTGCTGGAAATATGCAAGCGAGTAATTCTCACCTAATCATAATCCTCCTAAAGTCTACGTCAGCAATACCAAAACTACTTTTAAAAGACACTCTGCAAATTAATGTCCCCTTGGCTTCATGTTGAGAAAACTGCCTTGAGAGAGTAACGGTTAAACCAAGTCGAAATTAACCAAATATTAAATTACTAGAACAATTTAAGTAATTAAAACAATTTAGCTTTGCAGTCCAGCCTCTGATCAGGCCGTGTGGGGCTTTGTCCACCTAAGTCTGGAGCAGCCCCAGCCAGCCCCTCAGCCTCCCATCCCAAATCCCAGACAGACTGATTTATTTTAAACAGACTAAACAAATCGAAACAAGACAAAGTAATACCATAATTTCTAACTAGTTTACAGCAATTGTTTAATTGTTTCATAAATGTAAAAACAAGAACTTGGCACCAACATATCTGAAAACTTTTTTCCATTAACACAAATGCATTAAAAACAATGATATGGAAATGCACAAAGGCATTTCAGTTAAGGCTTCTACAAATACTGCATGTTCTAGAATTAGACATCTATTTTGTAAACTCGTTCTAAGACTTTCCAAGAAACTAAAAAAAAAGCTCTCTTAAACTTGTATTCCACTGTGAGGCTTAATGGAATGAAAAGTATTTTGTAAAATAGATAATTAGCCGTCAAACTGTTTATTGTGCTTTTTATATGGCAACCTCCAAACTCATTAATTTAAATATGGATATACTCAGACCCTCCTAAAACCATACACTGGAAAGGCAAGCCTGGCTTGAAATACTGATCACATTAAGTTCATTAATTCAATCCCTGCTCAACCATATGAAAACTACTGTATTTCACAGTAAGAATGAATCTGGCTCTTGGCTGGCATCACTTTGTCTAAGGGATAGTTGGAAGGTCAGTTCCTAGTGTTAATGTCAGAAATCAAGCAATGATGTTACCTAAGCTTTTTCTGTACTGATGTGATGCCTTAGCACACTTCTGCTGAGCTCCGTATTTTATGGGCAAAATTATACTTCTGACCATACCAAGATGAAAGAAAAGTCAGGCAGCCATGCCATTAATAATCTCATCTTCAGGAGGTCAGTGACTCTGCAAGCAAACACACATCAGGAGAAAGTGTGCTGGCAAACTACATGGGAACACTTCCTGTCTCATCCCTCATCTACAGCCAAATCATGGCAAGAACATCCAGTGCACAACTGAAGGAGATCAGCACCCTGCATCTCTCCATTTTAATGTACAATGCAGTGCCAGCCATAATTTAGCTCTCGTTTTACAAAAACACAGACACAAGAGCCACAACAGTTTACAAAAGCGGCTAAGGGCTCCTTTTGGAATGAACTGAATGCCTCAGAATGCAGCCAACAGCTGTGGAACATCTTTTAATTCTTGTAGATGTTTTTTTCCTCCCCACCAAGATTACCACAGCATTTAAAAGATGCCATGAACACTGAATTTTTTAGTAACTTAAATTCACTGCATGAACACAAGAGAACACAAGTCCTCAACAGGGCAGCAACAGCCCTAGTTATTCACGTTCCATGTCTCTTTTGAAGCAACTCAGGTAACAGCACAAAGTTAGCACAGAAAGCATTGAAAGTTCTTTGACATTTCCTTTCAAGTCTTATCTGGCTACTCTTAACTTCACTACTAAAAAAGTTCAGTAATTCTTCAGTGAACTTTGACAAGGGCACCCCTTTTACAACCACCCATAGACACATGTATTAAATCAAACAAGGCAAAATCAGTATATGTAAATAACACATACGAACAAGTTTTGGGCTTTAGGTGGTATTTTCTTGATAAATGGTTTTCAAACTAGACCTTGTCTGTGCTTACTAAGGAGATTGTTTTGTCTTGCAATATATTTGTATTTATTCACATCTGCAATGCTTTAATTTTGCCACTTTAATATAAAGGAAAAGGAATGTTGGATCTTGTCAGCAAACCCCATCACCTGCCACAATAACTAATATGTCACTGCATAGAAGGTGGTTTGCTGCAGACTTTTTGGGTTTATTTAATAAGCATTTTCTTCTAATTCAAGGAAGAAGTTTCCCATTCTATCCTAACACACAACAACAATTTGGCAGAAAACAATCTCCATCAAAACAGGTAGGAACATTTTTAACATCTATGAAATCCAAGTTTGTTTAGAAAGAGCAGTGAATAAAATGATTGCTTTTGCCATACCAGGTAAGGACAAATCAAAACCCTATTCTTGTGAGTGGCTTTGGAATAGTTACGCTTCCTGACTGTTGAGAAATTACAGGATACGGATACATCCTGTTGGTAACACAAAAACACCCTGTTTGATGAGAAGATGTATTTAACTGACCAAATTGTTGCAACATTAAAACTTCTTTGTCTTGTATCTACATCAGCCTGTAAGAACTTGTTATCATCAAGGTTTTTGTCAAGAGAACTAAATGAAGATACAAAAAGTGGAATTTAATAATCCTCTTTTATGGATTATTAAACAAAATCCCTGTCAATTTAATCCTTTATTCTAGAAAAATATTTTATGACAAATAAATGTAGGATTATTTTAAGATTACTAACTTGGTGGGGTTTATGTTTCCTAACTCTGTTTTGTTATAAATTTTCCTTAGACTACTTTTGTTGTAAGAATTCTTTTTAATCTCTAGAAAACGTTTAACCATATCAGATAAGCTAACTGCTGTTTGCATTAGTAACAAAAGCAGGTTGTTGAAGATTGTACAGCAGTCAAAAAAGCACTGAACACCTGATCTTCTGCATCCCTCTAGTGTCTTTGGCTATGTAGGTAACAGTATTTACAAAATCACCTTGACTTTATGCACTAGGGATAATCTACTTTGTAAAATAAAAAGCAAAAGTATAAAAGTTTTCAATCACATTTGGAAACTGTAACATACATAAAAATATCAACATTAAATATATACAATATAAAAATATTTTTTTTCTTTATGGATATTATAATACATAGCTATAATACACAATATGTTGAGCCATCAGTCACAGCTACAATATATGCAGATTCTTGTTCCACACTTATGGCTGGACTCTGGGTATGACATCTCTGTGAGGAAATTCCTCAATTTCAGAATGAAACATCAATTCTAAAAGAGAGAGGAAAGAATTATGTTTTCTTTAAAAACTTTCACCTGAATACAATTCCATTATTCCTCAAAAGTACCCTGGCATTCCCCCAAGCCTCCTGTTTTTCATCCCAATCATATCATCAACAACTGAGTGATGGCAACGGCCACTAATATTTTTAGAAAACTATTGCTGCTCCCCAAAATTGACAGAATTGGTGATCATATTAGCAGTTGATCATGTGCAATACCATCATGCATTCAACAAGGACACTGAAACACAACTCTGAATTAGACTGATGATTGTTAAAGTTTTGAGAGTGTCAGACTCAGGAAGGAAGACTTCTGTTTAGAGACTCATTCGTTTTTAGAAGTCTTCGCTTTGTGTCTCACAGTGTTAAGTTAGCATACCCCATCCTTAGCAGACTAAACTTTCTCTACTATTTGGAATAAGTACTAATGAATTTCTCTCTAGAAATATCCAAAGTGGTTTTCCAATATTAGTAGGCACATCTAAGTATCAAAAATTTAATCAAAACCTGAGTAAAATTCTTCCACTGGATTCCTTGAGTAAGTCTTTATTATTTATGGGTTTTAAATATGATTTAAGCATCTATTACAAATTTTACCATTGAGGACTGTAAAGGCTGCCACCTAGCTGTTTGGGGTTTTTTAACTCATTAAATGATTTATTAGAAATAAACACAGTAACTGGAGCCAGCTAAAATAAAGACACCTGTACATTAAAATTCAAAAGTAATTTGAAGAGGCATGTTGAATCCTCAGCCTCTCAAACACAAATCTGTGCTTCAATTCATGGTGTTCTCAGGATACCTTTTAAGTTGAAACTTAGGATTTTTATGTACAGCATACCTTCAAGTGACAGGCTGCACACACTTGACAGGAACACTGAGTTAGGACACACCTTTTAGATCCCAGGTGGAACACAAAAGGAAGAAGGCCCAGTTCCTAGCCAAGTTTCTTCTATAAAAAGAACTTGCTTCCCCCTCCTCCAGCCTGGACCAGCACAAGCAGTCCTCATATGAAATCCTGTTCTGCAAGCACAAATCTGACTTTTCAAAGCTAGGGAGCTCCTAAAAACTACTGCAATGTCCTATTGAAAATAATACTGAACTTGTAACCCATTTAGCACTTGCAGAAGGACCATTAATAACATTAGGGAATTTTCTCAGACACGTGTAGAATAAATACATTTCAAATATTTAAAATACTGTTAAAGTATTTTAAATTATTTTTCTCCTCATTGAAAAGAGACATTCTGTAATGTTTCAAAATTCACATTGCTTCAGACAGGACAAATAAAGCTTTTCTTTTTAAATTAATGTTTATAATACCAAACAGAGACACCAGTATCCTAAGACGCATTTGCTATGCAAGGTTGCTAGGAGATACTTGTTCTTCCTCGGTCACAAAATTTCTCAGGATTAGTCTTGAGCACCAAATGCAGAGCACAGCAGATAAAAAAACCCAACAACTTGAATAAACAACATTTTGCCTATTAATGTTTCCTACCTTCACTGTGGTCTAGCTCTGGTCGGGAACTTAAGAAGATCCAACTTGTCCCAACTAGAACAGACACTACGAGATTCACCACAACCCACGAATGAACAATTTCTGCCTCTGTACCTGCGGTCCTGGGAAGGACACATCAAACCATCAGTCATCATTGGTGCACAGAAGTTACAATAATAATTGCAACAGAGTAACATCAAAACAAGTTTTCTAAGCCAGATGTGAAAAGAGAGCTAATTGTGCCATCACGATGGTCTGGCATTGCAAAGGCCTGGTAAAGAGAAGAATTACCAAAGATCACAGAAACCCTAAACCTCCACCCCACAAAAAACTGCCCAAACCAGCAAATTTTCACCTAAATACTTTTTTTCTACTTCTACTGGTTTACTTTAAAAATTCATGCTACCAGAATGTGAGTCCATTAATAGGTACTTCAGAAAGTAACAGTTTTGGATGGGCTCACCTAACATGAAATGATAGTTTATATTTAAATGCCAGCTGTGTCTGCTAAGCCCATGCATCCTGTGGCAGACTCCTTCAAAAACAGTCTTGACTGTCTAAAGATTGTCCTACCCTTGAACCCAAAACGGTTACCTCAGTAGGGTCCCAGTCTCAAGCAAAAGAGATTCTTAAAGTTCCTGCCAGATAACATTTCCAGCATCATTCCAACTCTTGTTTGAGGTATAATGGATTTGCAAACAACATGACCAAACTCATCCTTGAGTTTTTATTTTTCAGTGAAAATATCAAATATTCAGGACAAGCTCAAAGGCAGGTTAAGAAATAAAATCTTTCATCAATACTTTTTTACGGATCTTGTACAATCTCTTCGATCTCCCAGTTTGACAAGGGTCCCTAAGTGAGCTATAATTTACAGAAGTGATTCCTTGTTTCCTACCAGATACTGCCATTTTCCGAAGGTGGCGTGTAGAGGTTAATTCTGTCACATGTCATCTGCTGGCTTAAGGATAAGATAAGAGCAGCAAAGTACACTGGAAGAAATGGAATTAGTAGTGTCAGATATAAATCCCCAAATGCTGTCTGATCATGATATGGTACTAATCACTACAGTTTCCTTCCTTTCACTCCACTGCGTCCAATCATAGTCTGCTTTAATTCATTCTCTTTTCTTTAACATTCCCCTGACCTATCAAAATCTGGTTTCTGCACTTTTGCAATCCATGAGCTACATCAAAGCTTGCATCTTGTGATTCTGTTTTTTTGTTACGTTTGTGTTCTATATTCATAAATGGAAAAGAACTACTTCACTAACAACCCCACTAATGCTACTATTGCAAATGCTTTAAAAAATATGGAACAAAATGTTTATGGTAGTTGCTATTATCAACTACTGAGCAAGTCATTTATTCTAAAGCAGAAAATAACCTGGGAGTAAGATTTCAGTAGAAAGAGTTTGGAGGAGTTTTCCATTTACCATATTTTCTGGTCAGCTTCCTATCCACTTCAAAATACTTACAGAAAGAAGCTAGTGCTGCTGGGTCTAGGGTAAGAAAGCCCCTCAGTGCAACTGATGCTTTTGCCAGATCAATCCTGATAACAAAATCAAGAGTCATTAGCACAGCCCAGTCAGACAATGATATTGTTCCTCTAACAGTATTCTATTGTTCTTTTACTTTTTGCAAGGTATTTTTTCTGCCTCTGTAACAGTGCCTTAATCTACAACTATATCCCACGCACATGGCCATGGTCCCCGTTATGCCAATTCCAAAACGAAGAAGGAGGTTCCATGAGGTTTCACACTGCAGACCTTTCTGAAACAGGGAGAACCTGGGGACATCTGTCCCCTCTATTCCTTGTCATACAAGTTCAGTGTCCATGCTAATGTAACTGCTTACACTGCTTACAGGAGCAAATGTGAGTAGCTCAGGACTCCTCCCTGCCATCCTTGGAGGGAAAAAAGTCACAATTTTTTTCATAGCACCAATTCCTCTCCTGGCTTATCCTACCTGTAACTAAAAGAAACATTTGAATCATCCATTAATCTAGTCTAGTTAATGATCTTTTTTGAGCTTCTTTCTTTTCATTCCCACCTAATCTGTAATGCAGAAGCCCCAACTAAGCCAGGAAAACTGTTCATTCAGCTATGTTTCAAACCTGACTAGGCAATGGATTCATATATGAAAAGTGAACCTGATAGAAACATTTGTTGTTCTCCACCCTTCTTCACAGTCCCACCTCAAAAAAACAGGTCAGCTCTTATATTTGTTCCACCTCCTGATCCCACAAACAGCAGCAGTACATTGAAGCAGGGTGCAAGCACTGGACAGAAATGAGTACCAAAGGTCTGGATGCACAAGTACACCCCTTCTGTGTTTAGTCAGCCATATGAAAAATCATTCTTTGAGTATATCAATTAAATCATCAACAGCAAATCAAAATGGGCCATAGAAAGGAACATCATATACACAAATTATATATATACACCTTTAAAATACAAATATGTTTTACCTGTCAAAGGCTGAGACTGTACTGATAGACAGCAAAAAATAGAACAAACTTTGAGCTGGGTATGCTATTGTCTTATACTGCTCAAGCAGGTTAGAAACCATGGAAAGCTCATTTCCTGCCAAAATGTAGATAACCACGATGTTCCATACAGCATAACCAGCAAGGAAGCCATGGGTGAAGAGGCCCAACACCCTGAATGGAGGAAAGAACATAAACCAGTTTTAACATCTTGAATTGGCTATAGATAGAAAAGGCCTATGAATCCATCTCTTCAACCCTGCTTTTCAAGGCCTTTCAGAGATTATTTCTGAGTGCTTTTTCTGATCTAGTTTAAAAAATTCTAAGCAAGAGTTCTGTTTCCTCCCATCACACCAGACTGCACCAGAACCTAAGCACTTAAAGAAAACAAAGATGTTTTGCCTTCCCTTCATTACAGCCACAGCCATCAAATACTTTCACTTGTAGCTGCCTCTAGTTTCCCAAGACCACTGCCCCTTACACTTACACAATGTTCTAACTTGTCCCCAAGGCAATCTTTTTAATATCTTTATTGCTAAGGAAAACCTTGAGCAGGAAGCACAGGCTTCCAGCTAAAATACACCACAGAAGAAAATGGCTGTTATCTTCCCATTCTCACAACCGCATATTAAAAAAATAATGCTTTTGCTATTATGTGCAAGCTTATTCCCCCAGTGCAATTTCACTCCTCCCTCTTTCCCACCAACCAGGATTTTTCTTTGAGAACTGTCTGAATTCAGGTATTTTTATTCTGGTGATACACATGATGGGTCAGTCTTATTTTCTAACACATTTTTGTAGGTGTCTAATGTTTTGGTTATCAGCTCAATCTCTTGCTATTGAGATTTTGTCTGAATCTTTGCAATATGGCTCTCTTAGTTATTCTTTTTATAAGTTGTATTTCACATATAATGTCTAAACTAGAAATACATGATCTTGACAACAAATACCAAAAGCTAGAGGACTGATAAACTTCCTACCTGTTGAATCCTGAACACCATTTATTAGGAATATCCAAAAGAAATAAAAATACACCACAACTATAGAGGAAAGACACTAATTTTCAGGGAGGGAAAAAAAACCCCAAACAAACCAAACCCCTGATTTATGTTTATTTACATCAGAACATTTATCTTTCACCTGAAACTTCGGTGCACTGAGAGGGCAACATCTCTAGTAGTCCATGAAGCCTTCACATCCAGAAGTACATTGATATTTTCAGTGGTTTTAATCAATTCTGCACGGTCAGCTGCCTGAAAACGCCCTGAAAGGATAAGGAAATAAGTTTTAGAGAGCTCTGTTTCCCTTCACCATCGTTTCTACATTAATACTTACTAGTGCTATAAAGCTGTAAGCATCAGAATTTTCATTAGAAAATGTCTTCCCACTTTCTGCCCTTTGTCAGCTTACACTGATACAGGATGCCTCTGGTCAGAGTGATGCATCCTGGTGGGTCAGGCTATGGAGTTAACAGTGTGCAAAGCACTTTGGGAAATTACTCAGTGTTCCCTGGGACAAAAAAACCCAAATAAAAAACAACAGTAAAACAAAAATGCCTTGCAAAAAACTTCCACTTGAAAGACTTTTTGTAAGTAATAGTTTCTTCTCAAGGTACTGTGACAATATTAAGTCAAAAAAGCTCAGCAGGGTACTTTGAAACCTTTTTCACCCCCACCATGCAATTAAAAAATCAAACCAAATATACCAGCACAGCAACATCAGCATTCACTGATGAAAAATTATCATGTGTATTTATTTCTAAATAATTTTTGTTTTGGAAAACTTTTTAAAAAATTCTTCCCAATACTACAGTACTTAGATTTTAGATACAATAATGCTTCTTCTAATTGCAAGTAAGTTCTTAAATTACTTAAATCACAATATGAACTCACGATTTTTTTCAACAAACACTTTGCTAACAGGCTGACTAATTCCAGTGGGAGCAGCAAACACAGGCTGCTGATCTGGGCTCTTTCTGTGCTCATCTTCAATGATGTCTTCCTCCTCCACTTCCAGCTCATTGGAGCTCACTTCGGCTGGCCGAGGTTTCCTGTTGGCACAGAACACACAGTGGGACAAAGAAAGAACAGCAGGTAATGTGTAAAACCCAAAGGCTCCTATGAACATTTTAACATGTCTAACCTGACTGATAAGAACCCATTAGACTATGACCTGTATAATATTACCCTGTTTATAATTTTAAGGACTAAAGTTACCATGGAGTTAGTTGACTAAAACCATAAGACTAATTCCTTATCAAGAGATTAACGATTAGAACATATTAGAACAATTGGGAAAAAAATGCTAACTTTCGTAAAATTAAGATAGTAAGAATCATAGCAAGCAGTTCCAAATTCTAATTTTTTCATGTCTGTGACTGAACTATTAGGCTTATGAAAATGTATTTAGAGCTGTGATGCATCCAGGTACGCACAGAACGAAGAAGTGAAAAAAGTTAGATCTTAACCCTGGAAAGGATTGTACACAGGCTGAATGGTATTGTGGGCTTCAAGATTTTATATTTTTGTCAAATGACAATGTAAAATACCCCTCAGCCACATTCACTGTCCCAGTTATTCCAGATTATGAGCTATACTAGTTTTGTCTCACTTTGTTCTTTTTCTCTGTTTGCGGATCACTGTTTCTTCAGCTTCAGGGACATCCATGCCATTTCCATTCTGAAATAGGGATGCCACGTTTTGCTGGGTAAAAGAGGTCTCAGAATCTGAAGATTAAAAAAACCGAACCCAATATGAAAGTTTCAGAGCTTTCATAAACATGGAAATACATTGACCTAAAAACATAAATAGTTATTATATAAAAAGACTGGCAAAAAAAGTCATTATCTGAGCTTTGAATGATGTAAAGTATTATATAATTTCCAAAACTGTATATCCATTATTTTCATGGAGGTTTGTACCCTATGAAATGTGAAACCAGAAAGTGAAACTCTAAGCTACCACTCACGCAGAGATTACTTTCAGCTGTTTTAGGTAAAGAAGCTCATGAAATGTTTTAAACCTAAATACACGTTGTCCAATAATATGTCTGTGTTCCCAAGTTTTATTTAATGCTCTTTCCCATCTACAACTATCCCACATACCAGTAGGTGCTTTCTTCTTCTTGCGTTTCCTCTGAGGAGGGGCATCAGCAGGTTCAGGAGTCAGGGGCTCGCTGCTTTCAGACTGCCGACGAACCGCTGCTTGCACAATGCCATCTACAGACCAAGGAAAAGACCCAGCAGCCTGAATTCAGAGCCACTGAGAAACAGGCAAGAGAAAGCTGCCATTTACTTCATTGTTGCCCAGCTGTGCAACAACTAACATGAAAATGCATTGGGTATAGGAAATATAAGAGTTGGGAATCAATGATGAGAAGTAGAAATATACAAAGGTATTTCACTGTAACAGTATCATGCTCAGGAGGGAATTCAAGTATCCAAGAAGCAGCACAATTCCCATTTGGGTATACAGCAGAGGACTGCCTGAAAAGAATCCATCACCAGAAAGAACTACACCACTATATTTCTCTTTTCTATGTGCAAAGATTATAATGCAAGAGCCAAGAAAAAATTAATCCTTTATTACAAGGTGATCCACACAGATATTTGCTAAGGCAAAATGGCATCACATCAAAGGAAAATTTAAATGCTAAACATACAGCACAAGAATAAAGAAGGAGCAGAAAAAAATCCACTGAAGGATATTTATTCCAGTCTGAGAGATGAATTATTATACTTTGGAGGAATTATATTTCCGTGAGAGGTTAAAATGAATTCATATTATAGTGCAGTAGCATCAATTTGCATGATCAGATGCAGAAAGACAAAATTACTTCTCCATTTTACATCACACCTGCTTTTTAATAGCGCCTTCAAGGACTGCAGTTTTTATAGCAACAACTAAATCTTTGTTTCCTCTTCAAAGTCAGGTTTACCCACCCTTTATAAACATTTATTTTGCAAAAATGCAAAATTAACCAGCAAAGTAACGGCAAAAGGTGTACTTTGCACCATCTTTCAGCTCACTGAAAATAACAGTAAACAAAACTTAATCCTTAGCATGTCCTGCTAGCAACAGCTCTACTTGTTGCATTTGAAGGTCTGTCAGTGAGGCCTCACTTTTAAGCAAATAAAGGAAGTTTTTTCATCAAACTTTTATATGGACCCAAGTCAACTGGTTGCAGAAATCCACTAGATTCTATTAACATGCTCTGCTTTATCAAAATAGATCAGGCTTACAATCCTGCTTAAAACAATATGTTTGTTCTGCAGATCTGCTTCCTGTAAAAACACAAAGCTCTGATACTAGTAATCTTTTACAGTCAACTCTTCAGTGATAATGGAGTGATTAACTTGTGACTTTATTTGGCAAAGTACTGAAATGGAACCAGACTGCTAAATGAGTTTTATCTTAGTTCATTCAAAAATTCAAGTACTTAACACATTCAACATAAGCAGCTTACAGCTGGAAATGTCTAATTAATGAATTATGCAAAGAAGTTAGAAAGGAAGAAATGGCAGAAATAAAAGAGTTTTCAGTCTTGGCAGGACCTTACCTAATGGAGTCTTTCCTTTGGGTTTCCTTTTTTTGGGACGACTGAGTGGAATTTCATCTGCATAACATAAAACAGAAATATGGGTGTACAGCAAGGAGAAACCTCAATTTTCTTTTTTTAACAGCCATCCTATTGCAAGTTAAGAAATAGATTCTTTTTTACAAATTATGACATCCTTTGTTTTTACAGGTAAGATGACAATTCACCAGTTCACACAAGGAGGAGGAGTACAGAAGATGGCAGGAAAACAGGGTAAGAAATTAGGGTAAGAAGCCTTATGTGCAGCAAAGGCTCAATATACACATGCATGTGTGTTAAGTGATAAACTGAAATACTCTGAATAATGCTCTGAAAAATAAACTTGTTGTTTAAAGCACAGTGGCAACATTTCAGTTACCTTGATGGAAATAGCTAACAGTAAAGAGAGCAAAGAAAAACAACAGTTCTAACAATGCACAGGTATTCAGTTTAAATAATCAGCCTACATTTAGGAAAAGTGTAAGGCTCTGTCTTTAAAGAGAGAATGAATGGCACCAAAAGGAACTACCAATGTTTGTAGCTCTCTTTAATAACTCACCTTGGCTTCCACTTCATATTGAAGAAGAAAAGTTGTTGACAAGCAGTGTAAAAAGATGAAAAGAAAGTTAATTTTGAACCAATTACAATTCACAACCGTGAAATTCACACTGCTGCTTTTATGGTTGATTTCCTTACCCCCCCTCCTCTTTATGAGCAGTTGTGTGTAACAGGGTTAAGGGTATGAAACAATCAGCAAGATTCAACATTTCGCTGTTGGTGACTATGCACAGTTTCTTGATTGGCTAGCTGTGGATCAGATTAAAAGCTTTAATCACCTGGCTAATTAAAACTTGTCTTACTGCCTGGTATATAACAAACCAACAGAAGTTATGAAACATTTGAGCCCATACATCACTAAAAAGACACTATCTGTCAACAATCATAAACATCACATTTACTTGCAGGTACTTTGAAGGTATTCTGAAGTACCATCTATTAAACACTATATAATTGCTTTTCCTTTCACACTGAAAAAAAGCCCAAATTTTTCCCTATACTATATCAAACTAATAGATACCTAACTCCCTATTAAAGAATATCTAGCCTAATTCCAGAAATTCCTACAAAGGATTTGTGATTGAAGGATTTTAAAACACAAAATCCTTTGTGTTTTAAAGGATTTGTGATTGAAATAAACTAAAGAACACAAAATCAAAAAAGAGGGAAGAAGAAGAGATTAAGACAGACAACAATTAAATTATACTAGACATTAAAACTGGAATATTTGTTTAAAAGTTTTTAAAGGATTTATCTCATGAGTATTAAAACTGAAGTAATATGGTAAAATTTCTTGGCTTCTATAAAACTTTAAAATCCTTTGCATTCCTTGTAAAGCATTTTGGGACAATAAATTAGCAAGAGAAGCAATTTTACTACTCAGATGTTTATCAAACTTATTTATTTTAATGTTATTACTTTCAAAATCTGCAGTACAGCATCATGATCAGTTCCACAGAATGCAATGATTTTACCTTGGCACTGGAGGAAGGGCACGAGGCGGGCACTGAAAGACAAGAGAGAGTCAAAAGTTAACTTCTGCCAGTATGAAACCACCTCTCAGAAAACAGCTTCAGATCAGAACACCCAAGGTATGTTTTGCTCTGTATGCCTCCTAAATGACCAAACATTCCTGAAGGAGATGCTACATACAAGCAGGATGTAAAAGATGCTGGAATAATATGCCTTTACCAGAGTTCTGATGGGCACTGCAGTGGGAACAAAGAGCTGACCTCTGTGTGTGAGGCACACCTTGCACTTCAGCTTCAATAATTTTCACTTTTCATGCAAGGTACCACTTTCATTAGAAAGCTTATTAGTCATTCTATTTCAATAAATATAAAATATTGCAATAAATTATGCATTCAATATAACTACAGTATACAACATGAGCTGAGTATTTTCTATTAATGAAGATGTAAATTCAGACCAATAGTAAAAGCAATAAATGGAAATAAGCTCACTTATGAAAATACTTTTAAATATTATAAAATATAATTTTTCCACATAATTTTGAACATATTTACTAGCAGGTCAAACATTAAAATCTAAAAAACTATCTGAAAGTATCTCCTGAAAATAACTGAGCTCGTAGCTTTCTCTCATCTAGAAACAGGAGTTAACTTTCAGATTTTGTACTACACAATTATATTGAAAGAATATATACAAAGAAGTATTTCCCATGCTCAGAAAATTCTGATACCAGAAATAAAAAGGGCTGTAAGACTGCTAAGACTCAAGGATCCACAAACTTACCACTTGTTTCTTTCCCATATCATTTGAAGTCGTTCCCTGAAAGAGGCACTGTGAACTGGTCTATGCTCCCTCACGCTGCTCACATTGAACCTCAGCTAATTCTGAACTAAAAATAAACTTCAGGCAGCCAGGATTAGCTGGATCTGAAGCCTCCTGCCCCTGGGTCAGGACCCAGAACTACTCCCATTTGAAACAAGGGCAGGTGTTCAACGGCAGCAAATGTTACTTGCACTAAAAAACCCTTAACTCCGCATGCTGGCACAGGTTCCTACAAGCAAATTTTACATTGGTTTGGTTACCCAAAGCAAATGAGATACCTCATGCAAGGAAGGGTTTGTGGGATTAGACCTCAAATCTCTCACTTGGATTTTGGCCATGCTGAAGACTGACAGTTAAGTGCCATTTACACAGGTAGAGAACTGCACACCCTAAGTGGCACCCAGCAAATTGGTGGGGACTGGTCACACTATATTGGTGCACCATAAGGGAAAAAAATATTGGTAAAGGTCAGATCTCATTACTTTTATTGTTTCCAACATTCTTGTGGCAGTAAATATTAAATGTTTAAGATGCTTGGTATTTAAAAGAACTAAAAGCTAAAAACCCATAAAAACAAACAAAAGCCACAAAAGCCTATGCAGTAGTAATTCTGTACTCTGTAGTACCTCTCTATTTTATTACCTTCTACAAAACAACTGTCAAGTGCATTGATTTCTGTATCATTTATTCCTTGCAACACAAGAAACCACATGCAAGCAGCCAGTCATAAACAGTCATCTGTCCATCTATGTGACAGTCCCCATAGAGGAGCTCTGCCATAGAGAGCTCTGCCACAGAGGTATCAGCTTTGGTCTATTTGCAGTTTCACAGAGTCTGAAGTAACTCACTCCTAACTTCATAGAAAAGGTGAGTTTGGGGAAGGGTCCCCATGGACATTTTGTTATGGACAGAAGAGCCGCTGAGTGCTCTAACGTGCCCCCGAAATGATGGCCCCGAAACCAAGAGACTCCCACAAACCACGCAGCCGCTGCCTCGGCCAAACCCGCTGTTTGCACACCTGAGCCAGGCCACAAGACAGGGGGACGCACCTGGAAACTCAGAGGGAAAAACGAACTACCCAACTCCCCGGATGTCCATTCCAGGATGCTGAGAAGGAAAGGTTTAAATGTCCAGAATGTTTAAAAACCCTGAAGCAGCCTTTAGAGATTTGTTAAAGCCTTGCAGATATTCTTTTAAGAGGTTTGTGTGAAAAAAAATACAACGAGGAAATGCCTGCCTGCTTCCGCAGCAGAGATGGGCAGAAACGTGCGACCCTGCGGCCGGTTACATTTCCCCCTTCCGCGGGATGCAGCAGGGCGGGCACCGCCGCCTCCGCAGCGGAGCGGGGATGTAGGAGCCGCGCTACCAGGGTGCTCCGCTCCCGCGTCGCGCTCCAGCTCCGCCTCTCCGGAGCAGCTGCTGCCGGGGAGCGCCCCGCCACATCTCTTCAGCAACAGCGCTCAGGCGGGCCAAGCTCCCGCCGCCGTGCCCCCCGCGCCGCAGCCCCACGGAGCCATTCGCGCCCCCCGCCCGCTCCGGCCCCANCCGCCCAGCTCCGGCTCTTCGGGGTGGAGCCGCTGCTCCTTCCGCCCCGCGCCGCGGCTGCGCCCCCCCAGCGCCGGGAGGTCCGGCTTGCAGTGCCCTCCTGGGTGCGCCTTACTCACCGGAGCGAACCTAGATCCAGCCCCGAGCGGGAGTCGTCGTCTCTCGGGCTGCAGACAAGCAAAATCAAGGGGAAACGGGTTCTGGACTAGTTCAGCTTGTAGCCAGGGTCTCAAACTGATAAATGAGGTAATCGGAAAAAACAAACGAAAACAAAACACCAAAAACCCACCAAAAAAGTAGGAAATAGATGGAAAAAAGGCAAAGAGAAAGAGTTGACAAATGCTGGACTAGGCAGAAGTGGGGAAGCTGGTCGCTATCTCACCCTCCGCCAGTACTTACCCACATCAATGACATATTGGGGCTTCAGCCTCTCCCATTTTACCTCTAAACAAGGAATACAAGCCCTGGCTCAAGAACAAGCAGGCATCCTGGTGGCTGTAATATTTGTCTTTAAATAACCTCTTTCTAGACTGCTTAACTCGCTTTTGTTGATTTTCCTCCAAGATGAGGTAGGCCAACAAAATAACCATCAGTGTACCTCAGGCAGCAAGACAGCTACAAATATGAGGTGAAGAGAGTGAGGAACTTAGTTCCCACAAGCATTGCACCCTTTGATGAGGAGACTGTGCTACCACAGACCAAACCAACAAGAGAAAGACTTTCTGATGATTTTCCTCTTTGGTAAGTTCACATTCTGTCAAGTTTGTTCTCACTTGAGTTGATGAAAGAGTAGAAAAGATATATTACATGTATTATGATGATAACTGGGTTTTGGAGTAATTCATATTATGCCAATGCCACTCCTATCTTGAAAGGTAAAAAGGATTAGCAACAAACCAATACCTTCATAAATAAAACTCTGCTGAGAGACACCATGCAAAAAAAGCACATTCTGACTTAATATAACTTGTAAGGCTTCCAGAATGTAGAGGCATCACCAGAACAAGTAAAATAAAAAGAAAGGAAAGGACCTTTCTGAACTTACGTGTAAGTAAATAAACAGATACATGCAACAAAATAGATTTTTCTTTATTCTTGTAATTGAGTGCTCACAGTATTTCCTTTTTTTTTTTGTACAAAAGTGAATGCAAGTGTAACATAAAAAGCTCAAGGGCTACACAGAACATAGTATGATTGTATCTCTCGTAGGAGCTTCTTTCCTAATCCTCTCCCAAATCCCTCACATACAAAGATAAATTCTTGAAATCCTGACATCAGGATTATTCTTGAAGTAAAACATAAGCTGTAATCTTTCTGAAGCTGCCTGCTGCTCAGAATTAGGGCTGAGTGTCTGAGCATATCCATACTGCAGGGACCCACTGGGGCTCGTCCTGTGCACGATGTACTGCGGACAGCAGCTGCGCAGATGCTTCTTGTAAATTGTCGTTCACAATCACGTGATCAAAGAACTGACCAAACTGAGCTTCCATTTTCTCAGCTGATTCTTCCATCTCCTGTAAATCTTCTTCCTGTGAGACAGAGTAAGTCCATAAAACTTCAGTGTTGTGTAGAGAAACATACCTGCACAGCATCTGCAAAACACCTTGGGCCACATAAGAGGTGAATAGATAATGTCAGTCTGCTTTATTTATTTTGCAGTTTGCTATAATAAAGTACATCTGCTACAGTCATTTCCAGGTCTCAAAAACTGAGCTGCCTGCCATATGCTTCCCAAGGAAGTACCTTGTGTCTCAGTATGCTCCATTTGCCCCAAAAAAGTTACTCTAATGAGAAGTGCTGGCAGAGAATGTTAGGGACTGGAAGGTAAATCTACTAATGCTTGGGTTCTTATTCCAAATTTTAGTTTACTTCCCCAATGTCCATGTTACTTTCTGTCATAGCAATCATGAATCATTTCCATATAGTTATAAACTGAGGTTTCCAAAATGTTAAGATGCTAAATTTGATGATGATTTGCATGGAAACTATTATGTCAAAGTGCTTGTATTCTAAATACAAGATATGCATTTCCTGCAAGCAGGACCTGTGTTTTATCTACAGAACTTAGTATAGGATTGATACTGTCATTAAGCATACATGAAATAACAATGCATTCTTATAACTGTGAAAAAAAAATAATAATACTGAACAAAGCACATTCCAAGTATTACAATGCAAACAGTAAATATATCTGTTGACTTGAATATTGACACAAGGCAGCTAATTAAAACAAAAATATGCAAAATAGCTTCTCCTTTAAAGACATTTTGAAGCAAAATGCCTCAGCCCCCAAGGTTACAAATTACAGTTCTTATCCCAACAAAATCCACAGAAAAAGATAATAATTAGATTTGATCCTAAAGACACAGTAATATATTTTAAGAGTTAATAGCATAGCATAGTAGAATGCACTATGTTCTAATAAAAGAATCTCAGATTAATAAACCCAATCTCTTTTATTCCCAAATCTCACCTTGAACTTCATGTTCACATAATAATCCGTAATGATCCTGGCATTTTTACGAGTCTGCCTCATGCAGCCTATGCTGGGTGGCTTGATGAAAATAATGTAGGGCTTTAACTCATGGGTCCGGGCTATTTGTATACCCTGCAAATGAAGAGTAAAAGGAAGTATTTCAAGTGTATTCATCCCAGTTTTTCTCCCATAAAAAGCCAGTTCACAACATAACTGTTATCCCCAGACCTAGGAGACACTTTTTTCAGGAACACTTACTTGAAAAAGATCTCACTAATAGTCCCTGGAGCAGACATTGTTAAGCAACTGTAGCATACAATTACTTAATTCTGCTTGGTAGCTTCATTAGGAGACACTTTCAATACCAGTGAATAATGGAACAGTGTCACTAACAGATCTCTACAATCAACCACATTAAACATGCATTTGAAACAGTTCGTTTTTAACTGTAAGGGAGCTACTTTTGGAACAAATACCTGTTTATTGTTCCCTGCTGGAACAAAGTATTCTGCTTTCAGAACCCCTTTACCGTGTAACATTTCCTAATGCTAATAAGTATTTTTAAGTTACTGCAGAGCAGTGGAGGGAATGGAAAAAAAAAAAGAAAAACGAAAGAAAATCGTAGCATGTAAACTTGGTCAAACCACCAGATTTAAAATAAAGTAAGCAACTCAGCAATAGTTCTGCTACCTCACTGGTCTTACTTAATATCCTTTCCAAAACTTGTCCTTTAAACTCACACCCTAACAAAAATGATAGTGGCACATCTGTCCACGTGGCAAGACTACACAGCCCATGCTCCAACAGCCCTCCTTTACCACTTTGCTTAAAAATGTAACAGAAGAAACCCGAAGGACAGTTTTAGATGTGAAGACTAAGGTGTGACCTCATCTGCCTGTTACAGCAGTTTCAGTTTTTGAGTAGTACCCCACAAATCTTGTAACTTAATTTCTATTTAAAGCAGTACAAGCCACTGCCTGCTTAAGGCTCAGACACATTGGTTCTGCATAATTAAAGGGAAATATCCAGGAATTTCTGAGTTATGGTGTTGCTCTTTACATTCAGTTAGAGAAGATGTTGAAACAGCATAGCCCAAACAACTCCTAAATACTAAATATGCAAGTAATTCAGAGAAGGTTAGCAAGGTTTAGCTAGACACAGCTCTGAGTATCTTAGATATTTACAAGCTCAGGCTTTTAGTAGCCTTATCTTCATCAGCAAATTCAATGCAAAAATAGAAGAAAAAGAAAAATGAATAGTGTCTAAGTGAAGAAGCAGGTTACTAAGAGCTGTAACTTCTGGAGAGAAATACAGGCACAAAGGCACACTAGAATTTTCAGCTTTTGCTTAATTACTGTAACTGTTGCTGCTTTTACCAAAGGGTGTTCTGAGATTGCTAATAGAAGGACAGAACTCTCAACATTAGGGCTTGGAGGAGGAAGAAATCCCCTGCAACAGGTCTCCATGTGAAAGACTAATCCCTACTTTAAGTAAGTATGAAAACTCATTTCCATACCATCCAAACTGACAATGCAGCTGCTGGCTTGGTAGAAAATGCACTGTCTCAATATACTTGTCACTGTAGTACCACCACCACCCCCTAAGACACATGAAAAGAATAATCTATTATTAATAAGCACCATGAGGTAAAGTGAAAAACAAGACAAAGCAACTAACACTGTTCCAATGGCTCAAGAATGTAGAGAAATTATTTTTCCTTCCAGAAGATTCCCTGCCCCTTTACCACTCACCTGTGGTTCTAAATCTATTACACAGATCTTCCCTGCATCAAGGACTGTTCGCACGGCATCAATACTGGTGCCATACAGGTACCCTTTGTACTCCCCATATTCCAGCATTCTGCAACAGTGGTGAGGAAGAAGGAAAATGAAAGAGCATTTGAGTTTCAAAAAGGTTCCATTTAAAGGTGAAATCTTCCAATATAATCCAGTGATCAGGACTGAATGATCATAAAACCTACTGAATACTGTTCATCTTTGCTCTTCCCTGCTACACTAGGCACAAAAAGCCATTACAGTTCCAATATCAGTAAAAACATGCATTTTTTACTCATCATGGTTTTATGAATTTTGTGTTTAGTGGTTGTGATTTTACTTGTCAATGCTTGTCAATTACTTACTACAAACAACTTCTTAAATCTGAAGATCTCAAAGCACTTGGCACAGCTCAGTGAGTGTCACTTCTGTAGTCCTGAGCTGCTCTTAGAGAGATTATTGATGCATAGAAAGGAGCAGACACTTTTGAACATTTAACCCTTACAGTTCAACTACTCATGTTTCATCACTGCAGAGATACTGCAATGGGGTTGTAGGTCAGGAACAGGTGTGATTTACTGCTAAATTTTCAAAAGCAGTCTGGTTTCCAGGAGAGTTAAACTCATAACTTACAAGCACATCTAAAGAACTCACAACTAGAGAGCCCACTTATTTTTAGAAGGATTCTGAGATAATTGTGGAGGAGCTATTTGCAACTGCACGAACACAGTCTTTGAAGAAATAGTCTCAAGTAGTTTGACCCAAATTTACACCACACATACACAGTAAGAGTGGAGGAGCTCAGATTTGGGACCTAACTACAAAACTGTATTTTCTTGGATCATGTTGCATTTTAGGTACTAAAAATGTAATTCATCTCACCTGTGGCTATACACCATGTTTTCAAAAGTTTCCTTCGATACGTAGTGATATTCACGACCATTCATTTCGTAACTTTTCTGAACACGAGTGGTGTCTGAAGGAAGATATAACACACAAAAAAACCACCAGCTGCAACTAAATTATTGTAACTTTATAAGTGAAAATGAGAACTTCATTAAGAACTATCAATCAGTATTTTCATAAATAATAATATGAGTTATTTCCATTTGTTAATCAAGAGCAAAAGCCCCATATACTGTAATGGTTTGCCAGTGACAAGTCATTGAAAGTTATCAAAGCACAACTGTATTTCTTGGAATGGAAGAGTAGTTTAATCCAAATAGTTGTGATTCAAAGCAATGAGGAACTGTCTTGGAACTGCTTGCACAACTCTTTTTTTTTTCTTCAGAGGCAAAATTTTTTAAAGCTCATTTATAAAAATCCCACAAGCTTCCCACACTTGCACCTTCCCCTTGTCTAGGATCTTAAGCACTAAGTCCTGAATTTTCAGTTAGCTTCAGATACATAATTTCCAGTTTGGTTATCTAAATTACAAGAACCAAATAAGCACAGGTAGAAATAATTTCAGTTGTTACATCAGAAGTTAAGCTGCATAAGTCTCATCTGAGACTAGAAGGCTAATAAGGAAAGCTGCAAAGCCTATTAAGCACCAACTTCTGTTGTCTTCATTCTCATACCTGAGCACTTAAACCCTAAGAACTTGAAATATCTCCAAGAAACTTTTTTTTTTTTTTAATCTAGGAAAAGCAAACACCAAATAAAACCAAATCATGCAGATAACTTTTCATGTCCTTAAAGCTTTTAATGGTTTCAGAAGCTGGAACTTGAACATACCTTTGTCTGATTTGCCAAAATGAGATAGTATTTTAAACTAAAATGAAAGCAAACAGTACTGGCTTTCAGTAGAGCTGAAGAAACAGCCCTAGAGCAAAGAGTGTATGAATACACAAAGGCAAGAGGAAGGTGCTTGGCATTTCCTATTCATGTTTGCATTGGGGTAGTGGAGGTAAGAGGAAAAGCATTACATACGAGGTGTGGCACTTTGAAACTCTCGTGGGTTACTTGTGATTAGCCTTCGCCGTAGCTCATTCACACCAACTCCTGCGGGACCTGGAAAGTTGGAAGAGCAGCTAATATTCCTGACAGGGTACAAATCACTCCCCAGCAATATAGCCATACCCAGGAGGCAGCTCAGCAGTACTCTTTTAAAAAAGTAAAAACTTACCAAATACTTCCAGACTTAGAAAGGACAGTGGATTTGCCTTTACTCAGTTTGCTTTATCAGGACTGTAGAATAGTGCAGAACAGCATCTTCCCTTCAGTCACTACAATTAAGTTTAACTCTCTCCTTAAGAGCCTGCAGCCCGCTTAATACAGTATGTCCTATAACAAGCATTATTAAAGGCATCTTTACATACTGTCCATGATTGAGATTGTTCTAGTCTGGAGTTAAAATATTCTTATTATTGTCGTATCTATGCATTTAACACTGGTTGTAGAAATGCCTCCATGTAAAGATGTTTTCTATTAAGTTACCAATGTTTTCTCATCATTTTCAGTCCCAGCTGAATATAAAACTGGACTACTTCCCTAATAAAATTCATTATCAACCAGCATTCATAACCAGCTTCTTCTAAGGACTTTGTTATTACTGTTTTTTAACACTCACTATCTCAAACAAAGAAAAGATACCTGCATTAAACTTTAACCCCAATAATGGGGTCAAATTACAATAATTCTTTAAGTGTTGCTTTGAGAGCTGCCTGCACAGTCAGCATTGCAATCAGCAGTGGGAAACCCCTGCTGAAATTTGCCTGAGAAGGTCGTTAACCTCTTACCCACGAGGATAATTAGTCTGTGCCGGTCTGTTGGGTGCCGCTGGTACCTGACCACCTCTTCATAGGGAGCTGCCAGGGTGCTGTAGCAGCTGCCGGGGCAGCGGGAGTAGCAGGACTGCTGGTTGAGCCGGGCCTTCCTGCGACACAGCCGCATGCTTCTGCGGAATCCAGCTGGATGGGGCAAAGGCGCAGTACTGAAAATGCACCCGACATGCAGGCAACGAGTTCTTTAACCCAGAGGGCCCATTTCTAAGCCACACAACATACTACCTTTTCTGAGCTTTTTGCATGGTGAAGGTTAGTGAATTTCATTGCTGCACTTGATAGGACAGCTTGGTAGAATCTCTGAGCATTAAATGACAGCTACAGAGTAGGTAAAATCCCATTGAAAGTCGCCAGAATTAAAGTGTTCCGAAAGATCCCCAAAACAAGCTGGATGAGAAGTTTCTGACTACCTGAGGCATCCCTAGGGAACAGGTCAACTTTTTTTGATAGTGTAGGTGATTGACTCTCATAAGGCAAGTCTGGAAGATTTGCTCCAGCCTCCAGAGCATGTATTTTAAAGGTCACTATGGTTTAATAACCACAGAGGTAGGTTTGTTTCTCCACTTGACCATCCAACTCTGAAAACTTCACATATTTGTGTACTTTTCTAATGAAAGCCCTCATGATTATTCTCAGTGGATGATGGACATTACTTTTGAGCAAAATTAATAATGAAGTCAAGTTTAAACAGTAGTGGCCAAGTCTCTGTAGAAACCTTACAGGAAGAAATATTTAAATGGAGAGACTGAGAATTATTAGGAGGAAAGAGACTTCCTGACATTTTGAAAATAGAGTAAGCTGTATTCCATTTAGTAAGTCTTTAGGTGATATAAAGAACAAAGCTTTTTATTAAAGTTCGGACAAGCACTTAAACTAGATCAAGCCCCAAACATTTTACTTATCTTTAGTCACGGCATACCAATAAAGACTCGTTGACCAAATTCACCAAATTCTTCCTCTTCTAGAATACAAAGAACAAATACTCATGAAATAAAAAAGAAAAGAGAAAGCTTAAAAGCTAGATGGCACACAATTATTGCTGATCCCAAGGAAAGAAGGAGTTTCAGTAAATATGTGGAAGTATGATGCCTAATACAATTTTAAAAGCACGATCCTCCATAATATGAAATACCAAAATATTTCACGTGACCAATGACCAATTCAAAAGGGTCATTGTAAGAAAAAATAAGCATAGAACGTCTTGGTACTTCCTAAATTCAATTAGAAACTTTACATTCTATTTTTTTCATTCCTAAGATATCTAGATGCCAGACAATGTTTTGAAATTGAAATTAGTGAAAAAAAACCTCCACATAATTTAAGCTTTTCAGGTGAAATCTATCTTACAAGAAGTCTTTAGTTAAAACAATAACTAACAAGTCAGTAGCTCATAATTAGAAATAAAAAATTTGTAACTCAGTTTCTGCCCCATAGCATCTTTGGAAAATGCAACTTGTGTCTGCTTAGATCTTTCAGGCAAAATGAAGACCTGATTTTATTACTTCTTTTTCTTCATTGGGTCAGTGATATCTGTGCTCCAATATGTGAGCCTAACCTGTTACCTCCAATTCTTTTTTGTCCTCATTCTCATGCTGTTCCTCATGAAGGCTTCACTTATTCAGATGAGACTTCTAAAACACTGTATTTTTTTTTTAATTAAATCCCTCATATAAGGCTCAAGCACACCAATTTTCCAGTAAATCAATGTTCAGAAAGTATAGAAACTACTTGAGAAAGATGATTTTAAAACAAATAACCAAGGGGAAAAAATGGTGCCAGTGTTTAGCTTTCTTTTCAAAAAGTACTCCTTATTTTCCCCTAACCACACATGTAGTTATCCAAGCTGTGCATTCCCTTTATTTAGGCCTTGTTAAAGCAAGAATGAGATACAGAAGACATAGGCATGTCTTTAAAAGCAGTATTTGTTCCAAGGAAAAACATTATTTTCCTTTGCAAAGCTTTGAAATGCTTTTAGCCCTCTTTGATTTACAGTTATAAGCATGGAGGTATTGAAACAAAATTAGATGCATGTTAATTGCCCTTTCATGTCTATACACTCTTCATTACTTGTAGCTTTACAATGCAGTTTTATTCCTACATTTCTATGCGTACTAACAACTAGTTTATGATTATAGAAAAAATTCCTTGGCACAAAACTGCTTATTCAGGGCAATGTTCAGAGTAATGTTCAGCTGATACATGCCCTTCTGTCTTCAAGTCTCTTGAGTCATCATTCAAACATGTTTAAATATTTCTGCTTTATCTACCCTGTCTTCTGTGGTATGGAGTGCAGTGTAGAGTCCTACAGGGAACAAGCAATTCAGCTACCAGGTACTGCACAAAGAGTGGTAGCTCCGGCTAAAGCATAAACACCAATAAATTCTATTAGATTACTGCTACAGCAGACAGGGAGAAAAATGTTAGTGTTACCTTCTTTAAGCTCCTCTGCACATTCAGATAGAGACAGATATAAAATAATTAGTTTTGAGAAGACAGCCTATACTATGATCTAACAACAAATCCAACCAGCATTGTCCAACGCATTTAGGGAATGTAGAAAACAGGTACTGCAGACATTAAATCTAAAATTTGCTTCTTTGAGCGTTAATTCTCAGTTCCCAAAGAATGCAAGACTCAACTATTTCAGTATTGTAGTGCAAAATACATCTGCAACTACTGGTTAAAGTGGAATGTAGGACAGCAAATATTTGCACCTTTATTCCTCTGTGTGGCTACAGCAGACAGCTGACTCAGCACAGAGCAGTGAGCAGGATTTGCAACAGTAATCCCCAAGTGCAGCTATCAGAAACATCCTAGCCTGAAAACAAAAGACTGCCCTGCAGACCTGCTGGTTATGCCTTAAAAGCCTTGGTCACTGCTTGAGAGGTAGAAGAGAACAAACCACTGGTGATAAGAGAAGAAGGTGCAGAAAGAAGAACTGGCCAGAAGAACTGGCAAGTAGAGACCTTGTGGAGAGGAGCAAATGTAATGTAAAATGACACTCTTCTCCACAAGACTACCAAATACCTGAAATGAGAAGTTTAGTAGTAGTTTTATTTTAGGGGAGAAATTATGTATTTTAGAAGACTTAAGTTTTGCAGAACTCTCAACGTGCTGTAAATAAGCAGCTGCTTCCTAAATGAAAAAAAAAAACCCCAACCAACCAAAAACCCCCATATCAGATTGGTTAAAAAAAAGTACTTATTGATTGTATTTTTTATACAAAAATAATGAATTTTATAAGTGTTTTTCTCTCCTCTATGCCAGCCATGCCCACAATCAGGAATCCGGAAGCAGCTTTCCTCTTTACCACATCAACTCCTACAGGCACGGGGGATTCAGGCCTCCATATTACTGAAGGTAATCCAATTATCTGCTGACATCAGTGCAGCCCCTGCTGTCACAGCTTGCACGGGTACAACTGACAAGGGCTGGATAAACACATCTGCTACTGATGCAGGAGAAGAAACATTCACACTTGTGGGATAAGAGGACAGAAACCTTACTACTAAGGTAATCAGAGAACAAGAGGAATATTTAAAGCAACAGGATTTTACATAATGGCTTTTCAAGCCAGAATGGCTTCTGAAGCTAAAGTGGCATTTTGGGTTTTGCCACCTGCTTGTTCCTAAGACACTTGTCTCTGGACACCCTTCCCACAGCAGAACAATAGCAAAGAATTTAGTGTTAGGTCAGAGGAACTTACCTGACTCAAATGTTTCTTCATCTTGTTTAGTAATCCAGATAGCAAAGATATTAAAATAAATTCAAAATTTAATTCTTTTCCTTCTAATGAATATCAGAATCAGAAATCAGTTTTCCAGCTTCTGTCAGTCTGTCTCCCATATACTTTCCCCAGCTCCCTCTACCCTGAGGTGGCAAAATAGCTCACCATACTTGAATTAACTGCTTCATCTCTTTTCACACAGTCCTACAGGATCACATCCCTCTATGAGAGCTTCTGAATTACCTTGGAGAAGGAAGAATGAACTGCACTGCTTTAGGGAGCAACTCAATCTCCCAATCTTTACACTCAGTGTTCACAAGTAAAAACCTATTCTTGTTTCTTGTTTCTCCCAAGATCAGTTTCTTGACAAGGATTTGTATGGGTTCTCCAAGACCGTAACAATCTGTGGCATTAAATATGCAATAGGCAAAAAACTATGGTGTAAGAAGCTTTACAGCCACAATCCAACACCTGAATCAAAGAGGTTGGATCTCATTCAAACAGATATTTTTGTGCTGGTCAAAACACTTGACTATAAGCACTGTACACTGGAACTGCAAACAGCTCATTTTAATATACTAATACTAGATGAGGTTTCCAGGATATGAAAAATAGAATTTTCTACCAATAAGTTCACTAGGAGAATGAGTGGTTTTATCTAGGAAATGAAGCTTTTAACTAGCTACTGCCTTGAAGCAAATAAAATAATCTCAAGTGAATTCAGTTACCTGTTTCCACACACTTTTCGTCAATCTGCATGTCGTCCTCTACAGATCAACACAAGGGAAAAAAATTCATCTGAATCAGAAAAACACTGGGGAGGAAAAACACCCTTACAGATCTTACAAGACTGAACTCAGACATCAGAAACAAGATACGTGAAGCTCAAATCATCTTTAGACATCTTTAAGGATTTTAACTGTTAACTCCAGTTTAGTGATGGTCCTTGTGTACAGTGAGCAAAAACTCTTAAGTGAGTGCTTCTGAAGGGCTTGTGGCAGAGAGACAAATGCATCTAACTTGAATTCTCCTCTTGAAATAATGAAAGGTTTAACATGGCTGTCAATCTGTTTACCCAGTAGATAGCTATTTATTATATCTTTCCAACATGCTACACTCAAGGGAAGTGTTTTGCTTTTTATTTTTATTATTACTTTTATAAAGAAGAAAAGGAAAAGATCAATTCAGCGCTCTCTCAATCCCCAGACCACATCAATTTATGTCCCTGAAATGTGATCACATGAGCTTGGGCAATCTCACGGGCTCACAATACAGCACTGTTTGTGTTTTGCTCTTGCACACCCTTCCAGATAGGTCCAGCAGGAGCTATTTTCCAGTTACAGGGCAATTGTCAGAGTATGTGTCAATCACATTCTGCCCATATGTATCCTTTAAAGAAATACTCTCTCGGAGCTGCTCCAGGAGAGAAAGAGGGAGAAGAAAAGAGAAAGAGGAAATTTTGTCTTTCGTTCCTCAAAGAACCCATCCAAATGGTCACTTCCTTGACAGATAATGCACAGCTAAGGTTTCCACTTTAAGACAATGTATACATCTACTACTTCAGGTGAAAAAAGGCTGGATTTCAATTATGTTAAGCACTCAAAATGCCAAGAACTTGGGCTTCTTCCACATGTATTTATCAAAATGCCTCATTTCTGACAACTTCTTTAAAAGCCTATAAAACCATGTGTCATATTGGTTCCAGGTACGGAAATGCAATGCTGTCCAGATGGGACTTCCTACCTTCTTCCACAGTGCTTACTTCTCACAGCATATCCATTGAAGCAGTTAAAATACAATAAAATTATGGTGAAAGAGAGCCTCTGCTCTAGCAAGCAAAGCAATCAGTGCAAGAAGAATCCTAGGGAATGAAACATATTCCCTCTAGGATTTATCATGAGAGAAAAATTTTATACTTGTATAAAGAACCATTGAAGGAAATGGGGACAGAAGAAGCAGGAAGAACATTCTTTTTTCTGGGAATAACTGCATATTTACAGAACATTATAGCTGGCAGAGGATAATATTTCTGGATTGTTACCATGAATATATTAAAGGGCAGCATAGCTTATCTTAGACCTCAAGAAAGTAAGTTCTATTATTCTCTCAATAGCTTTGATAGCCAAGAAACATTCTAAATGTTGTATGGCACTTCTCAGTGCAGAGCTGGTATCTGTGTCCCCAGAAATCCAGGCCAGTGCAATTGTCACCTCAAGACTTACAGCCAATTCTCCTGGAGAGACGTGGCTGGCCTAGTGAGCTCCTAGAACTTAGAGACTTTAGAAGTAGTTCACAGCTTCTCTTATGGTCAGATCCCAAGTACACTGGAGACAACCATCTCCACCATCAGTACTCCAGGTACAATTATCATTAGGTATTTGTTTTTCTGGGGATAGTTAACACAACTGAAGGTTACAATATGGCTCCAGAAACAATGTCTTTGAATTAAGCTGAATTGTATAAGCTTCTATTTCAGTATCCTTAAAACAAAGACAAGATCTTTCTTTCCTGCTGTATCACTCAAGTAACTTTTCACTCACACATTGATGATTTGAGACAGAGGTGGGGCTGGAAGGGCTGAGACCACCAGAATTCTCGCTGCTTCCTACATAGAAATAAATTTATCACAGTTAAAGAAACAAAACAGTCCACAAGCACTTTATGCTTCAGTCAGATTCACTGCTTACATGTAAGATTGATCAGCACTGAACTCAGAGAAGACAGCAAGAACTCAAACATTACCAATGTTTTAGCCCACTGCAAAGTCCTGAAATAAAACCAACATGCTATCAGAACTATTCAAATCTGCAAATCAGCAGCCCAGAAGTATTAAGAGTTTATATAAAAGCACAGGAAGATAAGCCACACTATGGTACAAATTCCTGGAAGTAGAAGAGTGTGCTACTGCTAGGGGTAGTACTATTATTGCCTCCATTACTACACAAAGCTTCTTGCTTGCAGCCTGAGTCACAACCCAGTTTGATTTCACCTTGCATTATACAGACCCCTACCTAAAAGTAGGTTTATATTTATTACAAAGTGAAGTCTACCATGTGCTGTTGCATGGCCTTGTGTTATCCTGGGGGTACCACAGGACATATGGTTAAAGGATCAGATTGAAAAGTTTGCTACAGCAGTGTAAGAACTCTGATTCTGCATGCATGTAGTGTAAAAATAATGGTCTATTTATGCAGAAAACAATGAGTAAGAGATCCTTGTTCTTCCTTGAGTGTTTGGGGTTTTTCTCCATTCTTTTCATTTGGTCTAGTCGGTTTTGACCAAAGCTGAAGAGATTACTCATGCATCACAGGACATCTTTAAAAATATACTATGCTTTTAGTATCCCACTCTTCCCCTTGTTTTTTTTTTTCATCATAGATGATGGTCATTTAGTAGTCAGGGCCCTCAATTTCTACACATCTTTCAGCTGTTACACTCCACAAGATATCTTAGCAACCAGCATGGAGACAGGACAAGTGCTGCAAATTTCTAAATGGCCATTTGAGATTATATAGGTGCTTTCAAAAGCTTGTTCTTACACAGGTGTTGTTAAGGGAAAAAAAGCAAGAAGTCAGAGATCAGAAAGAGCAAAGACGTTCATCAGATGTCACTGAATCATACTGCTACAAAACTTATGAAAATTTAGAATAACAAAGTGTGAATAACTGGCTGATTTTTGAACCAGAAATCAGGAAAATGATGATTTCTTTACCTTTTAAGAAGATGATTTGAGGGTATGAGTCCAGCACAGGCACTGAGATCTGAAACTTTCCTGGCCTGCCACCAGAGAGCATCATTCTGGTCCACAATCTGGAGTATTTCACCCCTCTTAAAAAGCAAACCTGCATCAGCACATGGTATGGCAGGATCTTGCAAGGGCCAGTAATCTGCCATTGCTCGCACATAAAGCTAGTAAAGAAAATATACAAGAGTAAGCAGAAGCCAAGTTTAGAATGGATATAACATGAGCTTTACAATCACAGGGCCAGATATAGCTGCAACTTCAGTCTAATGATGAAGTCAGGTTTTAAAAACCAGATCAAGCCTTAAACCCTCCCTGTTCATTAAATGAGAAAAAAAGCCCATTTGTCTCATAGATTATGAAAAGAACTGACCTTCAACTTGTAGATCACTCTGAAAGTGCCTTTATTACAGTTACATTTCTACTTACTGTCTTTACTGCTTCAGCAACAACATACTGATATCAGCTGAGAGGCAGCCATAAAGGCAAGGTAACACTTTAGGAATTGCAATACACTTCCAGGCAACACCATGTCTTTGTATCACACAATTAGGCACTACTGCTACCAGTCTGGAAAACGAAAAAGAAAGTTTCTTACAGTTGTTTGGTTGCTGACAGGCCGATCAGAAACTGGAATTAATTTGAACATAATTGTTCCCTGAGACAGGGCCTAAATGATTAGAAAAGAATTAAAACATGGTTGGTATTCAACACAAGTAATCCAATATAGGCAAGACAAGCTCAACACAAAATGCCTTTGAGGACACTGCAATGTTTGTGTTACAGATAGAATTAAGATAGAGTCAATGTGACAATACTGTATTTTTTCCAAAAGGAAGCTCAAGAATTAAACATCATAGTTGTATGCTAAATGTTACATGCTAAATATTTTTTAATTTAATGCAACCTATGTTTCATTGTAAGTATATGTAATTTCGACATTGATTCATACCAAACTTTTCTACTGAAATCTTATTTAAATTAGCAGCAGGGTCTGGTTAAATGGGTGTTATAAAGGGGGAGGAATATAATTTGGTAATTAAGCATTCCAATGGAGTTTATATTTCTTATACCTAGAAATGGTACAACCAGGACAGTAGCACATAGACTTGGTATGATTACACACAGAAATACCCCACTGGCTGGCACTTAACACTTTGCAGTCAAGAACCCTGAAAAATTGTGGGCAAAATGACAAAACAGGGACATCTCAACAGATTTCTTCATGAGAATTTTGACAACAGTAGTTACACTGCCCGTTTCGTGCAAGGTAAGGCATGTAGCTTACAAGCTCATTCACTCTACTTTAGTGCATTTTGTAACATGGACTCTTATTAGAATAGCAGCTTTCCATTACTTTCTTGTGGAATATTTCTGAGTGGCACTTCTAGAAAAAATTAGGAATCAGTGAAGTCTGAAAAAATTAGTATTTTTCCCAGAAGCTGCAGATGGAACGGTCACAATTAAGTTAATTTCGGTCCAGAACAGAAGTTAGATTTAATTCTGGTTTCATATAATCTGATTTCATGAGCAGTTGTGAACTTCATTCACAGTAAGGAAACAATCTGAATTTTCTGTTAAAAATTTCAGGCTTTCTCATGTACAAGAGTGTGTAAAAGAGCGAGCATACAAATAATCTTAAGGTACAAAGTAGAAAACATTTTAAAAATATTAAATACCAGAATATTAATGACTTGCTCAGGCTCAAGTCCCTCAACAGGAACTCCATTTACTTCCACCAGTTTGTCTCCAGCATACAGCAACCCTACCGTGAAAACAAATATGAAAACAGCAGCAGGAGTTTTATCACAGCATGATTTATCTTGGATAGGCAAGGCATGGTCACACAGAAATACCACAGGTTTGTAAGTCAGCATTAAAATTTTCCTGCACCATGCATGGAGGAAGGCATTTTGGATTCAGGCTGCATTGCCCCTGGATGGGACTGCAGACTGCTGCAGGTCACAAGGAGCTTGCATGCTTCAGCTTTCTTAATCCTTCCCACGCCCCCATATGACATTTTACAATCTACTGATGATTTGCCTTAAAATTAGCATAAACATTTTAATACTGCTCCATTTACCAAAGTAATTTATGAACGTATCCTATATTAATAGACCATGAGACTTGGAATCAGACCCCTAAAAACTCCAGGTGCAGTGGGAGGTCCTGGGACTCCTCTCTGTCCTTTAGAGTAAAGTCTTCACAATATTGTTTTCTTCTCCATGTTCCTTTAACGCAATTAAAATATTAGTCAAACTAGGAACTTAATCGGATAATTTCTGCAAGTTGGGTTTTCTTCTCTATACAAAGGCCAGAAAATACTAAAAGGAACTATTTAATAATGATTACAGTTGAATTTACTTGTGATGTTTTACATTTTAGTTACATTTCCTAAGGGACATGGAACACACTCAATTCTAGGATGACAAAGTAGTAACATTTCCAAGGAAAACTCCTTGCAAGATTGCTAGTGCTAAGCAAAGTGTTTAGTAGAGTAGTGCCAAAAAGTATTATTACATATTTCTTAAAGCCCATTATCTTCTAGAATCACCAACTATTGATGTTTACCATTTCTCCATTAGAGAATGTGCTGCGTTTCATACTACACTGCAATTTGGGATATCCAGGTATTGGTGCCAAGAACACAATGAAAACTGGATTTCTACCTCAACTCAGTCTAAAACAGCAAATTCATCTGAAAATTTATTAAGTCAGAATCAAAGTCACTGCAATGCATCACTGCTTACAGTGCTGTCCCGTGTGCACATCATCTTGCTCTATAATGGAAGATTAATGGTAGAAGCTAAGGTATTATCTTACTTCAAATATTTTATTTCAAGTTCAGTTTTATGTATCACTTTGTTTCAAATTCCACATACCACTTCTGTCTGCCAGCCCACCATGGATCACACGGGCAACCGTTATGTCACCTGTTATCTCATGGCGTTTAATGGTGGCACCCTGGCAGGTAAGAACAAAGAAAAAACACATTGATCACTGAAGGACCCTAGTGAGTTTCCTTCCATATCACAAGTCTGATCTTCACACTGACACAAAGGCGTTGAGGGATACAGCCTTTCTATCACAACATGGATATAGCAATAACCACAGAATCATTGGAATAAGCTGAGTTGGAAGGGACCACAATGATCACTGAGTTCAACTCCTGGCCCTGCACAGCACAATCCCCAAGAGTCACACCCTGTGCCTGAGAGCATTGTCCAAATGCTTTCTGAACTCTGTCAGGCTTGGTGCTGGGACCACTTCCCTGGGGAGCCTATTCCAGTGCCCAGCCACCCTCTGGGTGAAGAACTTTTCCTAATATCCAACCTAAACCTCCCCTGACCCAATTCAGGACATTCCTTTGTGTCCTGTCACTACAGAGAAGAGATCAGTGCTTGCCCCTCCTCTTCCCCTCAGAAGGAAGTTGTGACTGCAATGAGGTCTCCCCTCAGTCTCCTCTCCTCCAGGCTGAACAGACCAAGTAACCTCAGCCACTCCTCATACAGCTTCTCCTCAAGGCCCTTCACTATTTCATGGCCCTCCTTTGGACACTCTCTAATAGTTTAATGTCTTTCCTGTATCATGGCACCCAAAACTGCCCCAGCACTCAAGGTGAGGCTGTCCCAGTGCAGAGCAGAGGGGGACAATCCCTTGCCCAGCTGGCGGTGCTGGGCCTGATGCCCCCCAAGACAGGGATGTCCCTCCTGGCTGCCAGGGCACTGCTGACTCATATCCAACTTGCCATTGACCTAGACCCCCAGGTCTCTTTCCACAGCACTGTTTTCCAGCACCTCATTCCTCAGTCTGTCCATATATCCAAGGTTGCCCCATCCCAGGTGTAGAATCCGGCACTTTCCCTTGTGGAACTTCACATGGTTGGTGATTGCCCAGCCCTCTCCTTTGTCTAGGTCTGTCTGCAGGGCCTCCCTGCCCTCAAGTGAGTCAACAGCTCCCAGTTTTGTATCAGCTATGAACTTGCTCAGTACCCTTTCCAGTCCTGTGTCTAGGTCATTTATGAAGATGTTGAAGAGCATGGGGCCAAGGATGAAGCCCTGCAGAACCCCACTAGTGGCAAATCCCCAGTCTGATGTAATAATCCCCAGTCACTATAAACCCTTTTCACCCAAACCACGAGCCACTTGCTCACCCATGCCAAAATGCGTTTATCCAGCTGTGTGCTGGACGTTTTGTCCAGAAGGATACTCTGAGAGACAGTATCGAAAGCTTTACTGAATTCCAAAAGGATTACAATAGCTGGCTTCCCCTGGTCAGCTAGCTGGGTTACGTTGTCATAAAAGGAAATCAGGTTTGATAAACAGGACTTTCTCCTCATGAAGTGCTGGCTGTGACGAGTGATTGTGTTGTCCCTCAGGTGTTTTTCAATACCTCCCAGAATAATCTCCGTAACTTTAACAGCACCGAAGTAAGACTTGACAGGCCTGTAGCTCCAGGGCCGTAATGTATTAGTACTAAGTCCTTCAATGTCTTCAACTTCCATCACACTAAAATAACCTCATTGATTGACAGTTAGAAATCTTTTTAATCTCCAATATTACAGCTATCTTTTCCTATAACAGATTAGCTAAGCTATACAATGTTTGCTGCTTATAAGTACAAACGATTTCTAAAGAACTTTCAAAGTCTCTCCTCCCTTCCTTTCTGTTTTGGCCATCGGAATAACTCTCAGTCCAGTTTGGTTTTATCTCATAATGAAAACACTTCTGTCAAATGTTCAAACCTTGAGCAGACAAGGCACTGAACAACCTACTCTAGCTACACCCATACCACGCATGGCTAGATGGTCTCCTCAGGTCCTTTCCAACCTCAACAATTCTTGTGATTCTATAAAATCTGGACAAGAATGCACACAATCCCCATGACATTCCTGGGAAGAAACCAATATGTATCTAATGCATTATCAATTCTCTCTAAGTTAAAAAAATTTGACAGACACAAGGAAGGTCCCTCACCAGAGGCTGGTTGTTTTTCACTAAGCAGACAATCCTCATAGCTTCTTCATTTTCAGGTATGTTGTCTGGCAGTGGTGGAAGGGTTGGTTCAAAATCTTTCTGGGCCACAGTATCATGAGCAGATAGCAAGGCCTGTTACAAATGAAAACAAGCAAACCAAACAACCCATAAGCAAAGATCATAGAATAGCAGAGCTTTAAACAGTGACTGGTCAGAAAACAGAAATCACTGAATGTGTTCCCTTGTGAACACAGATCCCTTGCACATACTGATATTTTCTTCTTTCCACCAGGAAAGTTTTAAGAACAGTTCCTCTGTATCTTGTGGAAAACTTACACAAGATGAAATATTTCTGTTTGGAGCTCTTGGGTTAAGAATGCAGGTTTTGCTATTTCAAGGAAAATTTGATTTATATATCTGCATTAACTGCCCATAATTTAAAACTTTGAAAGAAACATCTTTCAAACACAGCTTTAAGTAAAGTGCAGCCCACTGCAGGTACTTCAGATACACAGTCCACATTTGATCTCATGATCAGATTAGTTCATCATTAGTTAACTATGTCTCTTTTGGCTCCTTTACCAATTCTTGTGACCACTGCCCATCCATTTCCATTCCCACTGCAGAGAGCTCCATGAGCAAAGTTTTTCTTTCGTTATGCAGGACTTGCCTTGAAGTGTGGAGAACGCAGTAGCTGTCTTAGCTCTTTGATCTCTCCTGACTGAGGGGCTTCACGCAGTAACTCTACCACCTGATAAATGCAAGAAAGAAAGCACAGAGATGGATTCTAGAGGACAATTCGTTTAGAAAGCTCTACACTGAATGTAAAGGAATATGGTATGGAGACAGTGTAAAGCCCCCCCACATTATATGAGTCAGAGGATGTCCATATGGTTTGCTCTAGAACTGGACAATATGACCACAACTGCACAACACTCAGCCAGGCTTAATTTAGTTCAGGCACAGTGCCATGTGCTCTAAATTAGTTTCTGGTCCCATCTCTCAACCAATTTCATTACTAGTCCCAATTTCTCTACTTTGTCATTAACTCTCCCACTAATTAAAAGATTAGGAATTCAGCTATTATAATTAGAAAAATCTAAAAAGCTTTTCAATATGCTTACGTCAGTCTGCTTGACTGTAGCCATAACACTGAACCACGGAGTTACATGGGAAGAAAAATACATGGTCAGTGATTAAGCAATTAACATTTGTGTTCATTACACTGGCCAGGATTTGCGTAGTCCAGCAACCCCAGCTGTGCCCATTTCTCATGCCCCCTCTCACCACAGTAAGGGCTGTTGAGTAGTTTTACAAATGTGCAAGGAGAGTTTCAAGTTTATATACTGTACTTAGACCTGAGACACAGAATAAACACCAGAACACTTAACTGCAGCAGAGTCCATTCATTTGGTATGAGTAAGTAAAGCAATAAACTGTGCACAGTCTCACCTCACGACTCAATGCACGTGCCTGCAGAGTGACAGGAGCTGGTCTTTTCCCAAGATAGTGTTGGAGGCATTCATAAATCTGTTGCATGCCACGACAGACAAAACAAGGCAATGATGATACTGACCAGTTCACATGATCATATAGATACATACATGACAGGCAATGGACAACACTATTTCTGGAAACTTCTCAGTCCAACTAGAGCCCCAGAGTCTGCAATCTAAATTCTTAATATCTAATGCATCTGGAATTGAGTCTTGAACTCAATATCTTTCCATATTATCAGGTAGCTAGCCAGTTATACTGCAGGTCAATAGCCTGATAAGTAAATTCTCTGATTTGTCGCCTGTTTCCTTCCTCTAGTTGAAGGCATAATTGCTGCATTTAAAATGCCCTTATGGGCATTCTTATCCAGTAAAAGCTCTTCTTTAAAAATCAAAGATTTCAAAAATCCTTCTTTAAAGAAAAGCAGAATTTGTACAAAATTTGTCTTAGAGATAAAATTCTTCTCAAGATAGAAACACCTGTCAAAACTCTGTTCTCTAGCAATATAAGATCTTCATTTACACATCAGATGAGTGGGATGCAAAATAAAAAAATACAGTGTCACAGGCCAAGAAGTGGGATGCATAGCCATACAGAAATTTAAGAACAGGAAAGACAACTGAGCAATGATGTGTTCAGTCTCTGTCCCCTGGCCTTAATACAGACAGGTGAAGTAGAAAAGCCAAAATGTCTAGGACATTGTGGAAGAAAATACTTTATTTTCCTTTAAAGCATAAGTGGTTTTGTCTACTGTGACTGCTGATGTTAGAACTGACATGAGGACTATCAGTACTTAGTGTAAATAAGAATTTATTGTCCTGATATGGCAAAACCAAGTAGCTATTCCCTAGAGATTGTTCTGCAGGAGACCTCTGCTTTCCCAGCTGTGTGGTACCTTACCTTTAGCAGCGCTTGCAGCCAGCGAGATCTGAGCAGGTCATAGAGCATGCCAACGCCATTGACATCCCTCTTACAGAGCAAACTGAGCTCTTGCAGCGCTAGAGTCAGAACATGAGAGACACCTGAGCCCAAGAAACAGAAAAGCGCAAGACACTTCAGTACAAAGAGAAGACCAACCAAAGCCAAACAGTGACCCAGACCTTTGAAATGCACCTTTCCTCTATCTGTACTTCTAGGAAATGCACAGACATTTCCTGTCTGCCTTGCTTTTTTCCTGCAATCAACTCTGTTGCATAAGAGCTATTTTACCATGTTATTAGCAAGCAAGGTTAGGTCAATACTAGCAATTTGCAACCTGTGAGAAAACCATACAGGCAATCTCACACGTAACAGTCTGGGTTCAAGCTTGTACCTCCTACCGAGAAGAGGTGAAACAACAAAAAACTCCTTGGCTTTACAAGCCAGAAACAAATGCCAGGTATTCTCCTCTGATGCTCTCTTAAGTTAACTGCATACCACCATTGAACATCAAGAATCATTCCAATTGCTAACTAGTAATACTTCAGACACATTCATCTCTCTCATGACTCAATGGAAGAAGAGTCACAGAGATCATGGAATAAAACTTTTTTCAAAGAGAAAGAAAACTGAAAAAGAGATGTAAAAGTTACCATTATCTTTACTGCTGACTGTTGGCACCTCCATCTTCTCCTTTATTCAAGGAGATTCCACCCACTTTAAATACTGCATTCACACCACGTTGGTTTCACAAAGATAGATGATGAACTAGAGAAAAGAGCACCCTCATATCAGAATACTGTTAGGTATTTTACACTGATAACAAAGCAGAATTTAAAACAAAGGAAGGAGTGGGCAATAATTTGTATTTAAAGTGCACCATGGGTGTCAAAAATAAATTAAATATGAGTCCCACCAGTAAATTCAGCTACCCAGTAGCATCCAAGATGCAGACAGACAAACCTCCACTGCAGTATGACATTTTAATCTCTTTATAGAATCGTCATTTGCTTGCTTCATTACGTCATCTAAAGCAGAGAGCTGTTCAGTTCATCTTCTAGCTCTCCAGCTTCTTAAGTGTACTACCATGGGAAGTCGTAATTTTTTCTATAGACTTAAATATTGTTTTATATCCATATAGCTTGGAAAATAATCCTATCCAAGGACACATTACATTTAATTCCTCTTAATATTGACACAATATTAAAACTGAAAGACTAGAGTTTCTACTGAATTTTCATTGAGCAAAGACATGATTTTGAAAAAAGGGATCCCTGTCTCTATCACTATTAGAGTTTAGGTCTTTGAAGGATTTGTTCCACAGAGATTTCATTATTTTTCTCTTATTTCCTCACAGTGAATAAAAACCCAAAAACCCCAAGCCCAGATAAAAAAAACCCACTCCTTACCTTGCTGGTATCATCATCTCTCTCAGGCAATTTATAATAGGTTGTCACTTTTAGAGATGGAATCAAAGAAGGTATTTGCTAATCTAAAGATGTGATGCTGAGTCCTTTAATTATAAAAAGCAGCATATACTACCTTATTTTTTTCTTTTGATTTTAAAATCAGCATTTTTAAGCAATGCAGGAAGACAACGCTTACTAATTAATATTATCCGTGATAATGAATAGTATCTGTGTCACATGACCTTTCCACAAATAAAATAGGCGCCTTCTAAAATTTTCTTTCAAATTCCTTCCCTCCTTAAAATTCTGTGACAACCTATCACTAACCTATAATGTTCTCTTAAATGAAAACTGGAAGAAGTTCTTCAGTCTGCTGTTCGTGGCAAACAATGCAGTACAGGATTGCATCAGAGAATTCTCTGAACTCTTCTTCTCAAAGTAGTACAGAAATTCGCCAGGGAACAGCACACACTGCATTTATACCCTAAAGCATCAAAAATTTGTATGAAAGCTCTTAAGTAATTAAAAATCTTCATTACATCCTAGCTGATTTAACTTCACACTTGATATAAGTGTAAAGATATTGTCATGATTAGCACTATTGTAGATTACTCTTAAAGAATTAAATATTTCAACTGGCCACTCAAGAGAGAACTTAAACTACAAGTACAAAAACTAACATCAAACATCTGAGCACCCCAGTGAACCCCAGTGTGGCGCAGTGAATGCATTACACCAAATTCTGTTAAATACACAGTAGCTTATCCCCTGGATTAATAAAGTAAAAAGGCAGCCATTTCCTTCTAGATTGCTCTGTAGACAGAAAACAGCAAAGGTACAAGCAGGAAAAGTATTATCTTGATCTGCTTACAAAAGCAGAAGGCCTGACAGTCACTTTTACTGCACTTAATACTTATTTTTAGAACATGCTTCCTCTCTCTCCTGTTCAATCATAAAACTGCTTTCCAAAGGCAGTGGAAATTAAGGCAGAAAAAGTCATAAATTATGAGATTATAACTCATTTTATTACTGAGTCTGGGCAATTCATTTCAAGTTACTTCTACAGGATACTCAATGGTACATACTGAAATTCTAATCTGAAGACTACTTTTACAATTATGATTTTTTTCTCTCAAAGATTCACAAAAATACAGTTTGATCCTCCCCCAGTACAACTGGGGAGTAGCAACTGATCTGCAAATATTTAATATTTTTCAATAGTTATTTTCCTTTAAGAATTTGCCTTCCCTGTTTTTAAGCTTAGTTGATCTGCCTAATGATGGATTTAACAAAGCAAGACATATAAATCTAGTCATGAAAACCTGTTTCTTAATTGTGACAAAGCACTTGGAAACAAAGAACAACATTTCTGGAGATGCTAAAATATTTCAGATTCTGCTAAAACACAAACAATATCATTGCCCCTTTAAAATATTCAAGGGATTAATTTTTCCCCACAGAGCATTGCAGCTTCAGGTATCAGTAAAGCTTCCATAGACAACAGATGTGGGAGCAACTTGAGCGTGTTTAGAAATTTTGGATACAGTTTATCTTGAAGGTTGTCCCAAATATCTGGGAAAGCTACTGAAGGTTTTCCTTGCCTTGCTGGGTGAAACCCTCAGCTACAGCTTATCAGAGTTCTAGGAATAAATATGCAGTAACCTTTCCATCCCATTGCCATCATCTTAAACCACAGAGTTTATGCTCATACGAACAGAAGCAGCACTTAAACATCAAAATCTGATAAGTTCTGAACACCACAGCTCATCTCAGTCATAAATCAGTAGCTGTTTCATATTTACACACAACAAAAGGAAAGCAGCTTCCAGCTGTGAAGCCTGGTTTCAGAAGCTGTCAGTAGCAACAGCTGAAAAAGTCACTACCAGAAGAGAGGAAGAGTTGCTTCTTTAGAAAGAGATCTACTGGACTGCTTGCTTAACAGCAAAGGCCAGAGTTCAAATAAACGTAGAATTACTACTGTGCCTTTATTTCCTAAGACTTACATCTACCTAGACTGTAAGGCCAGAGCTCAGGGTCTCCTCATCCAGAGATCTAAATAAATTAGATGGAAATTCTTGCTAAAACGCTTACCTGACTAATCTCCCAGGCGGTATAAGGGCCTTCCTACTCACGTGTATTGCAAGCAATTACAGATGCTCATTAATAGAAGACATTTCTCTTTGCCTGTTGCTAGAGACAGAACTGAATATCCACACTGAGTGTGCCAGAATTTGAGTCAAAATGAGTCGGTCACCTCAAGTCTGCAAACATCAGTTAGCCCAAATCTGGGCTACTCCTTCAGCAGCAGAGTATAAAACTCCTTGACCCTAATTGTCAGACAGACCAGAAGGTCTTACTGATACAAGGCTAGAGCAGCAAGGGAACCTAAGCTCTGTTTTAATGAAGTTTCAGAATTGTGTTCAAGTGGACAATTTTGCATCTTGTCAAGCAAAGGGGACACCACCAGAGAACCTGACATCCAAAACATCACCTCCCTGCTCTTATACACGGCTTTGGTTAATATGTTAGACATGAGCACTTTTTACAAGGAAAACTACTCCTATCTTTAAATTTGCCACAATTAATGATTTGGCATATTGAAGACTGCAAATTAGCTTGAGGACAGGAAACACTCTGAGAAAGCTTTAGTTGCAAATAAGCCACTCTTAAATCAGCAAACTGAGTTGGCAAAAAATGGTGGGAAAGATTCAACAACCCAAACCACATGCCCTGTACAGGACTTTTTTATTCTGCATTAAGTAAGCTTAATTAGGCCAGCGTCATCACTGAAGTCTGACAGCTTCTTTTCTAGTCAGTGTAAAGAACCATCTTGCTTTTTGTATACTTTTTGAGACCCTAAAGTGTTTTAGCTAAAACAGCAACCCTAAATATTAGTGGAATAAATTTGACACAATTTAAAAAGGACACAATTTAAGCCTTTGAAACCATTTATCCTTATCTCATCCCAAGCACCACTTAATGCAAGCCAGAGGCAGTAGAGTTTAAAAAAACCCAAAAAACTGAAAAAATGTTATGTTTACACCAGGCATTCTGTGAGATTTCAGAGTCACACCTGCATACATGAGGTAATTTATGCTGTTACTTTGTACTCAGATCTATTCAGTGGTGGTTCATTCTGCCTCCCTCTCAAGCACAACCTTAGAGCTGCAGTGGTGGGGCGAGTACCTCGTTTACATGGGGCAAGTACTGCCAAAACATTGCTCCCCAAAAGAGCTGCACTCCGAGAACACTTGGATGCAGCACACTGCAGTCATGAGGGGCAGCCAGCTTTATTTCCAGATGTTTACTGCCAAAGAAAAGAAACCAAACAACCAAAAGCCCCCTAAAAAAACAACCAACCACTCTATTGATACCAAATCAACTTAGAAGTACATGGCTAGGTTGTTCAAAAAGGGATTTGTTTTACAGTCCCGTATCAGTCACACATTTTTCTACATTATCTCTCAACATACCAGAACAGGTAGTTTCCTAAACTATTTCTAAAAACAAGTACAGTTTTGTGAAGATTAGGACTGAGGGAAAAAATTCCCTTTCAAACTCCTGCTTCCCATTCGTACATCCCTCTAATATTTAGCTAACAAGAATTAAACAGATATCAGAAGTTTAAATAGCTTTGCTATAACTATGAGAGGAAACTAATTTCACACTTACATGGGGGAAATGCATCCTTGCAGTACAATGGTTTCAGTGCAGTACAATGGTTTCAGTATAGTACAAATTTTCTTACCTGCAAACCCCACAGAATATCCCATGTTCAGCTGATGCAGAATTTCCAGAGGGAAAGAGTATTTGTTGGATGTTAGTACAGCAAGTATCCTCACTGCCCCAGCTAATCTATGGACATCCTCTCCTTTCTAATCCGCAGAAACCTAACCTTAGAACTACTCATTACCAGGGAGAACAAATCCCCTTAACCCTTTTCTTGCATAAAAAAACTACTTTACATCATCTCTCACTTCAGTAGTTTCTTATTCTCATCAACTCTCCCAGTCAATAGGGTATTCATCACTTGGGGTCTGTCTGCAGCTACCGTGCCTGCGATTGCAGTGACAATCTGTGACACCAGAGTGCTGATCTTCTGGGGCTGGTTACAGGATTTCTGCTGCAGCACAGGAAATATCCGGCTTTCCATTTAAGAAAAAAAAAAAAAGAGAAAAAGAGTAATTACCCTGAAGCAATCCAGCTGGAAAGGTCCTGCAGGTTAACTCATGTCTTTGTTAGTTACAGCAATACACAAATCAAAGCTGGTCTGTACTGTTTTCCTAATGCACCACAGCCCAGATCAGCTGTAAAGTGGAATCTGTGTCAGAAGCGCATTTAATCCTGGGATTCTCTTCAGCTAATAACTGAGCTATATATCAGAAGGACCAAAAATAATCCAGCCCAGACTGTCTGCTTCCCTTGATCAGCCAAGCTGAATTCATATGCGATACCACTACTTTTTCTAAGAGATTGAGTGTATGTATACATACCTCTCTCTGTGTTTATATATGTAAAGGCAGATGTATCTTTTGCGTTTTGTAGTTCTCAGCTTTGCACCATTCACAGTAAATTAAGTTATCACCATTAAAGTTGCTACATATTTGTAGCTACACCCTTGTTCTTGAAAGGCAGAAACATTACGGAAGAATTTCCCATCTCTAGTTACATTTTTGGTTTAAGGCACAGAATCAATGTAGGACTTAGGTCATGTGAAACAAAGCATAGTATTAAAACCCTTTCTTCTGAAATATCCAAATACAACAAATGCTAATTCAAAGCAGTTACAGAGGAAAAAAACAATCCCAAATCTGTTTTTCATGGTTACACTCCCACAAAAGGCAAAATAAATGGTGAATTCAGATCTTCTGCAGATGAAAATTGCCATTGACTTACTCAGCAGTTCAGCATAGCCCCTTTTCAAAGGGCAGTTCTGTTCCTACAAGCTTCAGTTAATTTTTTTTTTACATGGAGTTCCAAGAGGTGATTGCATGGAAAAGCTGCATCTAGTGCAAGGTGAAATGTTTGAATTCTGCCTTATCCTTCATTATGCTCTTCAGCTTTAGTTGTGTCTTCCCACATTCTCAAGCCAGCTTTTTATAGCTTCCCTTTAATTCATATTATTGCTTATCTCTCCTTGAATTATTCAGTATAATCTAAAAAATAAGATTAAGCCAACACTAAATTGTTCGTAAACATGAAGTCCACTCTCTATGTTTTCTCATCACTACAGTCTGTTGCAATTTAAAAGTAGTTTTAAATATCATTGTTCCAGAATTACTTTCTGCTTCTCTGATAAAACTAGAAATTATTTTGAAAAGACCAATTACTTTTACTTTATTATGAAAACTGCTACATTACAGCTCTTGTTCAACACAACAGTATTTTGGCATATGGATTCTTTCAATTTAGATGCCAATATACAAGCCATGACCACTACTTCAAAATATGATAAGCATTATCTATGGCAGTCTAACGTAACTTAAGCCATTATAACATTCTGTAATCTACATTTCCCCTCCCTTTTTTATTTTTTTGAGTCAGTCCTGGCACCTACAATTCTCTAGTTACCCACCAGTGTTATTGGTATAAATAAAATTTGCCATAAACCACAGACCACACACACACTCACAGATTCCCCAGGGAATTGACTTCTCTGCAGCCTCCAAGGTGAACTGCTCCAGCAGGTGTGATCAGGATCACGCTAAGGGACTACAGGGAGCTTTCCCAAGTGGGAACACCTTGTAATTAGTGCCAAGAGAGACAGCCCGGTGTGTCCTGCTCCGAGTGGGAAGCATGGAAGCACTGAAGCTGTGCCTCAGTGGCAGCTCTGGCTCGGCAGAGGCAGAACCAGGAGCGACAGCAGAGCTCCAAACCCACTGGAGCAGCCACCCCAACGCAGCCTGCGGGGTGAACTGCCCGGGAGCTTCCCTGCAGCGGGAAGAGCTTGGCATTGGTGCCAGGAGCTCACCTCTGGGGCAATGGCTCTGCATGCTGAGCCCTGCTTCCCAGGAGGGGGCCGGACATCACTCACTGCTGAGGAGGGGAGTGAGAGAGGAGCCTGGCGGGCACCTGGTGTTAACCAAGGTCAACCCAGCACATCTGTTCAAGAGCACCCTTCACCCTTCTCACCTCTTACCACAGGGGCCGACAGAGACAGCGTTGTCCTCAGGGTAAGCAAACTGAACACTGCACAGCATTTCATTCAGTGCCAAAACCTGAAGTGGTCAGTGCCTTTTATTTATTTCATAAACAGAAGGAACGGTAAATGCCTGTATATTTACAATTCTAGTAAACACAGAAGTCCATAACAGTGTGATTATTTCCACAACAGCACATGAATACTGCATTCAGCAATGCTGTTCAACACAGATGCCTCAAAACCGTTATAGCCAAACATACTATAGGTACCCATTATAAATACTAACATATTTCTATTTTCTTAAATAAACAAACATACAGCTTAATTCAGGAAGACCAAATGGTTCTGTGGTGCAATTCATTCCCTTTAAACATTTCTGCTGACAAACCAGGAATAATAAAAACAAACCCGCTGCTTTGGAAGTCATTTGGCCCAAACTCTCACATGTGTTCTATGTAGATGCCATGCCTTTGTGCAGCAGGTTCATTTAAAAGGAGTAAATAATCTTTCTGTTAGAATAGGAAAGTATTTCTTCTTGGTAGGTACTTAACAAACCAAGTCTTTAACTTCATCATCACTTCACAGAAAGCTTCTGGCTGCAGTTTTTGAATCTTACAACTGAAAGTTCAGAAGAAACAACTGAGTATTTTCATCTGTAGCAGCAGAACTATAACCATCTATTTTCTAAGGGCCATTTCAGGGAAGAAGTGGTTATTAGTGAAGTTCCACTGAGTAGATTATCCCACAGAGGCAGGTTGTAAGTGATGATCTAGGTAAGCTTTTCGTGTTGAATCTGGTAGTAACATGCCTGAATTAAAACAAAGTTCAGATTAGCACAAGTGCCAGTTCACAGCAAAGCATCACACACAAAAAGGTTGATTTTTTTCTATGCAAGGAAACAGAGGACAAGGCTCTCTACAAGCAGTGCTGCTACAGTGGCACTCAACACATGAGAACCTTCTGATACATAAGCTAGCAAAATGAGCAACAGGAGACTAAGTTACAAATTACATCCAACACCTAATCAAGCAAGATAGCATGATTTGGGACTCAATACTTTCACAGCTCCCAGCTGTGCCAAGATGAAAGTATACTTTCAGTTACAAGTCTCTCTTTGCCCTTTGACAGGAGGACTCAAAAAAAGAAAATTTTTTTTTTACAGGACAAGGATGCAAGGATGAAGCATTTCAAAAGCACTCAGACTGAAAAGCAAAGGTTTCCATCACCCTGATCTCCTGTTTAGAGTTACTCAGTTCTTAATGCTGGTTCAAATATGCACTGGGTCAGGTCAGCCAGGATCAGAAACGTAATATAAATGTCTCAGACAACACTTGTACTCATGGCAAATTAGATTCTACTTCTGCTTCCACCACATAGGTTCTTTAGTAAATTTGAACCAATGCAAACCTTCCCTTTTTGCAACATTATGAAACTAATAGGTCTTAAAAAAACCCCTCTGGACTCAACTATTTTGAGATTGCACAGACAGAAAATACAGTCATGATAACCTAACACTTCAGTTTAGGATTTTTACTTAAGTTTCAGATTAACAGCCTCCATCCAAAACACCACTAAAAGGCTCCACACAGCTGAATTGTCCCAAGATCTACATAATAAACAGTTTTGAGGTACCAAAACAACATGTTTCCATTATGAATATCTTAGTGTACAACAGGATATTCTTCCAAACACACTCTCTTACTTTTCCCATACTTCGGAAAGATAAGAATACTTCATAAAATGTGGAGAGTGACAGAGCGGGTTTTTTTTTTCCCTAAAATTGCATTCTTGCAAAGTCTTGATATAATGTTAGACTTCAATTTCAATGGAATGGCTAATCTCCAAAGAAGCACTTCATTTCAATTTTTACAGGCAGAGTAAGGCTTGCTAAGTTGCAGGGGAACAACAAGCTCCAAGTGAGCATTTAGAACAGTTCAACAGCAACCAATATTACCTGAGTAATCCACATTTGCACATGGCACCATTTTTCTTCTTAGCGGTACCTGCAATTAGGAGGTCATCCAAAGCTCTATATAAAATTTCCTTGCCTATCCTAGTAAAAAATTTTAATTAAAAGAGTCGAAGAAGTTATAGTCTAATGTTCATGTAATTGTCCTAAGCTGATCTTCATTGCTAAAAGCTGATTACTTCCAAAGAAAGCCTTTAGTAACTGAATAATTTTCATACCTTCAAGGTAGTGAACATGATGCCTTGCTCCCCATGCTGGAGATAGGGATCCATCAGGTCTTCGATTAAATGCACCTCAGACCCCAAATTCCTTATCCTGCCACATGTGAGAGTGGGAAAGTGAACATGGGAACAAAAGTTGCCCGTATTATGTTTCTTAATTCTGATTTCAGGGCCTTTTCACAATAAACCGTTCAAGACTATTTCAGACCAAAGCAAACAGTCAAATTGGAAAATTTATAGTTACAAAAAGCCAGTAACTAATCCTATAACAAGGAGCAGCAGTGTTTAACACAGATGTACTTGTACTGTCTATTCTCAGCTTATGACTGATGCCACCCTTAGTGCCTACCTGGCTCGTAGCACCACATAAAGAAAAACAGGAAATAAGTCATCCATGGACCACAGAAAATCTTCCTGAAGGGTCTCAAGTACACTCTGGGAGATCTCTTCAAAAGTCTGCTGAATCACCTTCAACTTGTCAGCTGGAGTAAATGTGGTACTATTTGGAGAGCAGAAGCAAACCAGGGTCACAGTAAGCAGTGAGAGACCTGCATCTACATTAGGAAGGGTTTGCTGGCCAGCATGGCCCTCCCCATGCCCATGGAGGTCAGTCAGACATTGACACTGCAGCAGCCAGGGCTGCCAAGGCTGCACAGTACCATGGTTACAATCACCACACCAAGGCACGCTACTGCAAGTGAGACTCTCTTCACACTTTTATGGTGTTTTAATATAGTGATAAAAGGGGAAAAATTCCTTTCTAAGATATTTTTAATTTCTTAAATTCTTGCATAACAGACACAGAAAAGCCTCCCATGCTCAGGTCACTTTACCACAGCTGTTTGGAAATTCACACGTGTATTTGACATATTTATGTCTTTGATTCTAAATGGTGCCCCCACAGACACCTTTCAGTCATGTTTATGAGGCAACACTTCATTCCCCAGCAGGAAAAATTGCATTTTTACTCAGAACTGGAAAATGTCTTAGTGACTGCTCTAACAAAGGTGAACAAAAAAGGGTGACATGTAAAGGATCCCAGTCAAGTAAACCAGACACTACTATAGCAGGAAGAGTAAAACACTGAAAGACAAATTGCAGAGAATTACCTGATTTGCTGTAAACATTCAACAGCAGAGGCAAAGCAGGCATCTTTTGTGTTTGATGATACCTGTGTAATCATGGTAAGATTTATCAGGCAGGTTCAGCACCCCCACTGTTCAGTGTTGAGCCTCTTTCAACAAGATAATGATTAAGAATGTAAACTTACGTTTTTTCTAATCAGAAAGTATATAATGATATAACCCTCTTAATTAAGCAGCTTGAAAATCTCCGTGCTAAACTTCTATTCTCACACTTTCATAACTGCAGACCAAGCAAAGGTCTCTTGAATTCATTACCAAGTCAGTCAGTGAGCAACAAACCAGGACTGATGGCCACTGTAAGAAATTACCAATAAGAGGGGCTGGAATGACTGGGGTTGGAAGGAACCTCTGGAGATCATCTAGTCCAGTGCCCCTGCTAAGTCATTACCATAGCATTTAAACAGTAGGCAAACTTAAGGGAAATATAATAACATGGCATATCTTAAGCAAAAAGCCTGGCCAAAAATTCTTTGATCACTTTGATGATTTCAGCTTCTTGAAAGAAGCTCTGGGCAAAACAAGGCCCAATGAACATACCTTTCTACTCTCTCCAAGGATGGACACAGTTGCTGGCCAAAATTTCCTGCAAGAAACCCAACATAGTCTTAAAGTATTTTTTGCATTACAGGAATGAAATCATCATGTTCTGAGACACAACAGCCCTTCCTACAGGATCAACTGCACCGCCCACAAGTACCCAGAAAACTGTGTAATTTGAAATATCTCACTCTGCTTTTGTAGCAATGTCAATCTTTACCTCCTTCCCATCCCTTCCACCTCCCCGTTTTGGAAGAAGGAAGGTTTGATTCACTCTCTCAACCCTTCTAATTAGCTTGAAGACATGTTTAGATGCATTTAAATCAGAGAAAATACTTTAGAAAACTGGGGCTTTGTTTTAGTTGCTTTACCTAGTTACATGCTATAACCTGTTCCAGTTTCTGTTTTACTGCTGTAGCATACTCACGCTTGCACCCCAAGAAAGCTGAGAAGAGCCATGTCAGTTTGTTTGTTTAGGCGTAAAACGCATTCCCAGTAAATGTCCTCCTCACGCTCGTTGTCCAAGGCATACAACATAAATAGAGGGGGATAGAGGCGTGGCAGTAATACAGGGAGCAGCAAGCCAAAACTGGTTACCACATAGCTGTAACAAAAAAACAGATGGGGTGGTTTGCAGAGGAAAACATTAAAAAACCTAATTATCTATAAAAATTGAATGAAAATCATTGGAACAAATCTTTCATGTAGCACAAGCCTATTCTATGAGGGATAAGAGTAAAAGAATAAGTACAAATCTATCAAATAGCAACTCTGATAAGGAAAGATTATAAATTACCTCCAGTGCTCTTATCCCAAATACTTTTCTGAAGCCCAGGCCCAAGCCTTAACTTGCTTACCCATAACAGACAAAAGCAAATTTTGTTTTAAGTAAAGAACCATTGCATGGACAAGCATGAAATGCTTATTACAACCATAACATGGAAGTTTGCTTATCAGAATCTGTCATCAGAACCAAAGGGGAAATAAAACACTGCTTAGATCCATCAGCTGAATACTGTTTATCTTTCTTCCCCCAAGAAAAAAAATGCAACAAATAAAATAAAGGATTTGTTAGTTTTTATTTGTTTTTCCTTTATGTACCCTGGCTCAGGAGATTCTGATCTGGAATCAGATTTCCCGCTGCAAAACGATCGCCTTCCTTTTGGCTCCGTTGTCAGAAATGGAATAGTGCTGCCCTCTTCCGGCAGATCAGGAAACAAGAACCTAAACGGTAACACACGTAAGAGCATTTGAGGTCACGTCAACACGTTTCCACAGATCTCAGCACTAAGACAAGACTGAAAAGAAAAAAGTCAGCAGAAATAATGCACAGTGGGCTAAGACAGCCCAGCTAACACACATACAGTACCAGCTCCCTGGAAGAAAACTTAGGAAGGTCAACCCCTCCAATGCCAAGGACACCCTTCCTACATTAACATCACTTCCTTCCAGATAAGGTTTCGAATTGTTAGTTATTTGGAGTATTTCTGTTTTCAGATTGGCAGGACACAATTAAAGCTGTAATTATTCTCAAGAATCTAAGCCAGCTCTTCATAGGAAAATTGTTCATTCACGTTGGTGAGAACTTTAATGCCATATTGGTAAGAACTTTATGGAATACAGTGGGATTCCCTATCCTCTCTAGTGTTCTACACCCTTTGAACACTGTCTTTGCACAGCACCATATCCAAAGACACTAAATTGTAAATGCATATTCCAGGTGAGCTGCTTACAGCCACATTTTGAAGTACAATGTAGGATGCAACACACTAGGTGTAAAGAGTTCAGTTTTTCCATTTTTGACAAAATATTCAAGACTCCATAAAAAGATTAGGAAAACACAAGCAACCCCCAAAATTATGTAACAATGCCAGCACTTTTGAACTTACAACACTAGACAGCTTCAGTACATGGGACAGCTCTAATGAATTCAGCAGCTGTTTGACTTGGAAATAAGTCTCATTACCTGACCAGCTGGAAGATGCGTTTGAGGTAGGACTTGATCTCTCTTACAGCCTCCTGCAGCAGTCGTCGATTTGCTCCTACTCCAACATAGGTCATTCTGTAGACAGCCACCAGTGTTTCCACCAGCTTGCCCAAGGGATGGAGAGGAGTATCACAAGCCTAGGACAAAGGATATTAATTGGCCAGTCAGATAGGTCAATGGCAGAGAAGTTAAAAAAAGTGGAATCCAAAGACATGGATGAGAGACCCAACAACAGGCTTTCAAAAAAATATTACAAATATCTCAAAAATTAGCTATATTTAACAAATTAGCATTTGGATTATAAAATTTCTGTGTCAGCTAAACACAATTTATAGGAGTCAAAACAGTACAAGATCTTGTGCTACTACTTGGACTAGTCATCTGTACAGTACTCTTAAAATTAACATGCAAAAATTAGCCAGTATTTCAAGATGCTTTGCTGGGATCCAACATTAGAGAATGAAAACAGCAACTGAACAGAAAGTGACTTTAAGAGAGCATTCATTAGGTATTCAATGATTTTAGTCTTAGTTGTGGACTTCAATATATTAAGAAGTGATGAGCAAGCATGAACTATGGATTACAAGAGTGCAAATATGGAAGTAATTAGGAAAGCTATTACGAAGTGAGCTTGACGTCATGCCTTATTATGTGAGTGTTTCAGTCACAATACCTTTATCAAGTATTTTTTTATGTTTTCATATTTTTCCAGGGTGAAGGCACCAATGTGTTGTGGAATGAACTCCAAACTTTCCAGTGTCTGAGTATGTGAGCGGCTCAGTAATTCCGGGCTGCGGTGTAAAAAGACAGACATTGCACAGGTTGAGACATATAATGGGGAAGAAAACTCCTGACATTAACAACTCAACTAGTAATAAACAACAGTATGTCCCTGAAAGGGTTTGTAGTGCAGAGCAGTAAGGTTATGATTTTGCTTGGGATTTGCTGTTGTTTTAACAGAAACTTTACAGTCAGAGTTTCTAGTTTAGAGCTGAGTGCAATTCCAGTTTCCTTCTCCATCCTGTTTTGCTTGCTGACACATTCTCTAGGAGCCAACCTGTCTTTGTGCTGCCGTCGGTTGGTGGTCAGAGCCACCGCAATGTTGTCCCAAGCCTTCCATCTGTCCCCCTGGCCAGGGCTCTCACAACCAAGCTGGTTCCAGCATTCTTCAAATATTGCCTTCCATTTCTCATCAGGGGAAACTGCCAGGATCCCAAGTTTCCGCCTAATAAAATGACCAGTGGGTCTGTTAAAATCAAATAGCAATGAAACAACACATTCAGCTTGAAAACCACCTGTGGCTAATGTCAATCAAATCTCTCACACAGTTTTACCAAAAGCTGACAGACTTAACAGTCTCCACTGTGAACCAAGTTTTATCACTAAGAATAAAGTTAGAGCCTACTACTAATACCTACATGAGAGAACAGCTATGAACCTTGTTAGTTTTACTGTTTCTTGCAGCCTTCCAGGACATGGTACAACAAGGGGCTCGTGCTTATCTTCACCGCTGGTATTCACTCAGAAGTCTCAGGACACATTCATGTAGTAAGGACACAGCACAAGTAAGTCCCAGGTGTCTCGCTACCCTGGAGCGTACAACTAGCACAGCTACCCACACAAATACCAAGGACGGGCACGCAGCTTCTGACCCTGAAGTAGCAGCTACAGATAATGTTGCACGACATGTTAGGGATGTGCTGACAGAGAGCAAAACCAGCTCAGGCATCCTTTCACTGCCAGACAATGCTCAGGGATCATCTATAGCCAGAAGAAAACCAAGAGCTCTTCTTCCCATGTATATAGATAAAGATATCTCAGACATGTAATGAAATTTAGGGCTTTGAAAAGCTTTCTCAAAATAAATAAGTGCTGTCAGGGTTAACAGTTCTATCTTGATTTACATCAAGTGTCAGAAATTGTCAGACCTTTCATTAAGATTTCTTCCAGCACATTTGAGATGAGAACTACCAACACAGATATTTCCCCATGCTGCCAGTTTCAAAGCAGAAAAAGTAGGCTCTAAGCCTTTTCAGAAATTATACCAGAAGATTTTCAACTTGAAGATAGCCAGAAGAGGGTAGATGAAACCCTTATTTCACAAGTAATCCTCAAAAATATGTATATACATTTATTCATAGACTCCCTACTGGGGTAAAAAGCAGACAGCTGCGAGGGCTGCAAGTGTTCAGTTCAGCAGGGAGGCCCTGCTTAACTTGCATGCTGTTGTAGGTGTCAGCACTGTCAAAAGAAATTACCACTGAAAGCTTCAGGAAGCCAACTGAGAAGTAATCTATGTAAAAATATTAGAGCCGTGTTTCCCATTTTAATCTGAAATTTCAGAGCACACTTCCAAGATACCGAACACCTCACCATGAACTCTTTACTTAGGCTTCTTTTACTCAAAGATGTATCAGTTATAACTTAAACGTGTTTTGTTTTTTTTCCCCCCCAGAAATAATTAAGCAAATTGCCCTAAAGCATCAGCTAAACAGAGGGGTTTATGGATACTTTTCAAAATGATCTTTGCCAAGGTATTAAAATGCTCTTTTGCAAATCAGCAACCTTCTATTTTCTTACACGCTGCTTGGAAGAGGTGGAGGATCTAGTAAATTCTGTCCAAATATATCGCCACTGGCATTATTAAATGGCACACTTAATTCATTAAGTTGCTAACAAAGTAACTGGCAGAAGGCAGAGAGGTCTGCAATTAACCACTCCAATGAAACTTAGTCTTTCTCAGGAGCTCAAAATTCAGCAGCAGCTGTGAACTCAGGTTCTATCAGTCAGTTCCAACACAAACAAAAAAATTTGGGACTGCTACAGCACAGTAGCAGCACATCAGCTGTCATTTAATTTCATGCCACTATTTGCATATTCAAGTAGTAATTAAAGCAAGAATAACTATAAAAACATGTTTATCTTATTTTATTTCCTGAACAGCAAGAAAGAGGAAAAATGTTTTCAAAACCTGTTTCAAAAACTGTTTTTTTGGAAGAAGTATTTTTGACTGGTCTTTGAAAAAAAAAAAAAGCAATCACTCTGTTCCTAAGTAATACTGAACCATGAGAAATTATTTATTATTCAACACTCACAGTGCTTTAGGCTTGTCCTTCTCATTCTCATACAAACTAGGTTTGAAGTAGGTTCCTGTGATTTTTATTCCAGATCCCCACTCTCCACTGAAGAGACCTTCAATATAATCTCCATTTGGCAAGGTCAGTGTTCCCTTAAGAAAAGATATTAAAAAAATTTAACTAAAATCCACTGGGAACGAAATTACAACATTTTTATTTTCTTAGACGGTTAACAGTTTACAAGTGACAAATGTAATACTGACCTTTCCACTCAGAGTCCAGTTATCTGAAAATTCCCCCTCATAGACTGTATCATCCTCAGAAAGCAGAATTCCAGTCCCCTACAAAAAGAATCATAAAGAACACAAAGCAGTAATTATAACAGAAGGCCAAACCACAGATCTAAAGATGCACTTTAGAAAACTTGTTATTAATTCTTAGCAAATAGTAATTTTTAACCTTTTTCTGAAGTAGTCCTAGGTAAAACAGAGCAGGGATAACAAAGACAGTTCTAGAAGCACCGACAATAGAAAATTAGAAGAACAGAACGTTTCCACAGCCTAACACACACATCTGCCTCAGAAAGCTGCCACACTTAGAGGAGAAGTCCCTAAGCCCAGGGTCCGGTGTCCAACTCACCATCATTTTGTTGGTGCTGAACGCTCCTTCGTAATACAGCCCAAACTGAGTAACCACAACACCATTGCCTTGGCAAAGATCATCTTGCCACATTCCCATGTACTTTTCTCCTCTGAAGAAAAATGAAGTAGGAAAAACAGAGCCTAAATAGTACATTTCTAGTCTTTCTTTGGCTTTACAGCAACATTTGACCATTACAGAACACATTAGAAGAGAGTCATTCACATTTCAAATGGGCCATATCCAAGCAAGCTGATGAGCTGAAAGTTAAGCCCAGTGCACACCCCAAGGAACCTAAACAGTTTTTGTTTTGCCAAGGCTTTTTATTTCTTTTACACGAAGTCTGATGACTCAAACTGAAGAGAATAAAAAAAAAAAGAAACCAAGCTGTTCTTCTTGGGGAATAGGAGGGAGACCTAGAAAGTCATATGTGACATTTCTGAAATATTAAGAGTGCTGATATTGCAAAGAAACACATCATGTTGTAGAAAGTTTCTGTACAACAGCCTAACAAAGGTCATGATATCAAAAAATTTATTAGACAATTAAAGATTGCTTACAAATAAACATCAGCCTCTTTCAGTCTATTTTAAATACTTTTTTCTTTATATAAGTGCACTAAATTTCAAACAATTCTGTGACATCTGTGCAAGTCTCAAATATTTTGAAACAACCTATTTTTCCAGTTGTTCTGAAAGAGAATGTAACATTTTCACCATGCAATTAATAAAAAATTAACTTGTCAAGGCCTTTTTTTCTGCTTTTAGAGGGAAATTAGCCATTGATTTGATACAATTCTGCTTGCTACCAAGCATTTTCCTTGAAATGTACCCAGGAAAAACTATGTTTATAGTAAAGAGAGTAAGCCCAACCATTAAAATAAGCTCAGGGGTCTCTCCCAGCTGACTGGCCCCATAAGGTGGCAGGAAGCTTGTCTGACAATTCATCCTGCCAACTATAGAGGCCTCTGCTGGGTGAAGGCCCCTTGGAGAGAGATTCTGCATGCTCAGTTAACGGGATGGAAACTTAAAGTCCCACTTGCTCACATAATTATTTTGCAACAATGACAGCAGGCAATAAAGAGTGTCTGCAGCTATTCCTTGTTTGTGCTGCAGAATAAGTGCAGAATACAAATTCTGAGGACACAAAGATATACAGATTACCTCCCCGAGACCAGAAACAAAACTACATCAGGGCAGCTCAGTCATGTTTGAGTAGCTCTGGAGTGAAAAGCAAATGCCACACTCCTCCTTCACCATGAACTAACACTGCATTTACAAATTCTGGAGGTGAGAGGATTTGCAAGAAAAGCTGGTACCTATTTGTCCTAGGTAAATAAATGACTAAAGAAAGTATGGAGAGACATCTTGGAACTACAGTCTAAGAACAACCAGCACCCCTGAGCAAGACTAGATGCAAAACTGACGTAAGGAAATACCTAGAGATATTACAACAACTCTGTTTGAGAAAAACATCCCCCTTCACACTCCAGACATTTGCCTGCTTGGCTTTTGAAGTACGCGTTCAGTTAAACCAACGACAGCTCCTTGGGCTTTCACCAAAAGCTCTTTTGAGAAAAACAACCAATAAATTGGTGACTGAAAGACAGACTATATTGATGTGTGCTCAGGGTTCATTTACTGCACATTTTTAGTGCGAGTCTGTCTCTGAGACCATCATTTCAGTAATCTGCCCTGAGGTGAAGCATCTTCCCTCCACTGCATTGGCAGAATAAGCCAATGGAAAACCTGAGCATGAGTTGAAATTCATGAGCACCATTATCTGCTACTGAACAACCCACTCTCATGGGCCTGAGATAAAAGAATATTCCTCACATGAATTCATAACACTTTCAGCACATGCACAACACAACACCTCAGTAAGACACCATATTCAGAGCTAGTTTTCAGGCAGGAGTAGGACAGAAAAGCAAGACAGAAAAAAACAGTGCAATCCCTCCACCATTCACTCCAGAAGTAGCACCAAAAACTGGTTCCTAGACCCATTTCTTTATACCATCGACCCAGAAAGCCCAGCAATAAAGAAGAAAAAAAAAAAAAAAAGACATGCACTATTACTGGTACTAACAAATAAAATCCTTTCCTACTCTTTTTGCAATTGCATGTCGTATCCAAGTTTTAAGGATTTGTGGAAGCATTACCTTGTGATATCATCAAAAACTCCATAACCACTCTTCTTGTCCATTATCCACTGTCCAATGAACATACTAGGAGAAGAAGAGGTCAGCTTCCCACTGCGCAGCAGCCCGTGCCCGTGCCGCATGTTATCCTGAAAACACCCTTCATACACCTCACCGGTGGCGTAGCTGGAACAGCAACAACAACACAAGAACAAGTAAGAGTCCTATCATCTAATGCTCTGTTGGGGGGCTGGTTTTGGAGTTTTTGATTGATTTTGTTTTGTTGTGTGCTTCCCCCAAACAGACAAACCCTCTCTTTTTCCTTCTAGGAATTGCATTACAACCACACCAAGCAGCAACCACAGATAAAGTATGTTTGGGATAAAAGTGATCCTTTAATACAAGTCTTTGGACGCTTTATTGTTTTAAAGTCACTCTCTGCCCAACAAGCAAGGCCACTGGAGGTTATATTTGTCTCTCAGAATAAAGAATCCTCTCTTATTCCAAGGTGGCAGCAACATTAGAGCAGACATTAATAACAGACCACTGTACAAGCTACATTGTGAGCAAAGCAGAAAACAAGCCACACTAACTATGACCACAAGTCTGCAATGTAAGAAAGCTACACACAGAGGCTTGGTCAGAACACGAGCCCTGCTCTCATGCAGCTGTGCAGTGACAGCAACACAAGTGCCACAAGCTACCTGTACACTCCATGCCCACACATTTTGCCTTCCTTCCAGTATCCCACGTAATGGTCCTCTTTATTCAGTGCCTTGTTAGGCACTCTGTATTCACCATACCTGCCAGAGCAGAGACAGAACACAAGCAGCTGTAACACCAATACATTTCATTAAGGGAGCAGATACACATCACTGAGCCTTCTAAAATCAGAATGCTCTCTCTCATTTTTGTGCATCTCTAACTACAGCAGTCACAGATGGTATTTTTTATAAGAGAAAGCAAGAATTCCAGCATCACTAGGTCAATTTAGTCCATACTGCTCTCTCCCATTAGATTGTGACACGTGAATACTGCTCTCGCAGCCACACTGCAGTGTTTTTTCTCAGGCCATGAGTCTTTTCAAATCGTAAGACTGTTTCTACCTTTATTATTTTCTTCAGCTCTTGATAATTCAAGTACACTCTATTCCAGGGAAAGATGAGGGCATGTATTGCTACAGAAAATTTTTTCAAAAGATGCTAGCTTCCAATTATGCTCAGTGACAAGGAATTATTTACAATTTCAGTATGTCTGAAAAGAATGAGATACACAACTGTATTTATTGATTTTAATCTCCTAAGGATATCAAAATCCAATTCTGAAGGTTCTCCTGAGAGCATGTCCACCCAACAAGACACTGCTGTTAAGTGCTGAGACTATAACATGCATGTTGAAATACAAGTATACACATTTGATAATTTCAGCAGTTACAGCTAAATATGAATCCATTTATTTCTGGTTGGGACTTGTTTGCAGTATTTCCATCTCCAATAACCCTAAAATCTCCAGGATTATTTACACTTTGTTACAAATGACCAAAGCTCTAATTTTGCCTTATAGTTTGACATTATACTAATAGCCAAGAGGAATTTTAAAAAGCTGTCTGCAGTCAGACTCCATTTCAATTTCCCCTCCAACTCAATATTTTGAAAATACATCTCAAAGCCAATAGGACTCCTCATATATTTTTATCCTGCCCAATACAGACATGTCTGCTCACAAGATGCATATAAATATGCTTTTGGAAATAAATTATTCTGTCAGCCTCAACAGTGCTCTAAGCAGATTCTTAGCAATGAAGTCCACAGATTAATTCAAAGCTGCATAATACATCAAGTTATTTTCAAGTGGTTTTATTTGTTTCACCAGATAACATGATAATGTCCAGACCTTCCATTCAGCCTACTCTCAGTCTCCTCTGTACCAGTTATCTTCATCATCAAGATCACATACTCTCATAAGTTTTCACCCAAACCCTGAAGTCTCAATTCAAGATTTTGTCTCTTTGCTAAATCTTTGCTCTACCAGAAATATAGCAAAGAAAACACTAGAGAAGATACATTACTATGTTGTAAGACAGGTCAGTAAGATTCACTGCAAAACCTTTAATTAAAAAGGTTTTGTAGTTTTTGTTGTTTTCTCCTACTACAACAAGTATTTCTTGCCTGGCTGCACAAGTAGTTAGAATATCTTACCCATCCTCCAGCCCAGTCCGGAAAGTCCCGGAGTACATTCGTCCATCTGCCCATTTTAGGATCCCTCTGGAAAAAAAATATAAACCCATACAAATATATATGATAATCAGCTCACTTTGCACTTTCCAAATACCTTCTGTGAGTGAGCCTACTTATTGTTACAGCAATCACTTCATTTTGGTTTCAACAGCTCCATTCCAATGCTTTTACCTTCCATGGGGTTTTCCCGAAAGCCACCTCCCATCATAAACAGCATCCTTGAATCGAGGGTCCTTATAGAAGGTGTATTTGGCACTGCGAGAAATAGGAGGTTCCTGTCTTGGCACATTCCCACCAGCTCCATACAGAATCATGTCAGAAGTCCCTCTAAGGGCCTGATCCACTGCTTGGCTTATTGCCCTCAGCCACTTGGTCTGAAACACAAAGTGGTTCAGCACAGAATTTAGCCAACACCTGTCTTTGCACCAACTCTCACCTTTACAGCAAGCACAATCATGTCCCCGGCACTGCTCAGCACAGTGCTGTGCACTGCAACACTGCTGCACTCAGGTACTGTGTACAGCCAGCCTGCACACTCAGCTCCAGAAATACTTCACTCTTGGGGAATACTCAGGCAATCTTTCTCCCCTAATGGTTTCACAGTAGGGGAAAAAGCCTCATTTGTATCACTGAAGCCATGTCAAATTTGTAGAAATGCCCACCTTCTCCTGTGGTGTTGAAGAAACAAGAACAAATTGTTCTTCGGGTGTTGTAATCTTCAACCCATTCCTACATAGGGGAAAAGTATTTTAATCTGTGAAATTCCATCCTGAAACCCCGAGGTTTCTTAGAGCATTGACATTCTATCTTCTCTTCCCTACCCCAGCTAGCATTCCCTTTAAGTTAGCAATAAAAAAAAGCAGCAGCAAAGAAGACTTGCTTCCCTCTCGACCACCTTATGCTTTCTGATGTTTACAGTACATTTTTTAAGACACAGAAATACATTTTCTGAAACAAGAAAAAAGGATAGACGTGGCTGCAATCACTGTATTCCACTCCAAGTTCACACTGATTGGTTACAAAATGCTCATCTTCTCTCCCAAAATATCAGACTATTTCAGCATCACAAGGAAGAATACTCACACATTACCAGCTTCTTCTGAAAGAGCTTCTACCCACAGTGTGGACAAGGGAAAGATATGGTGTGTTGAGAACTGTAGGAAAGGAAAAGGGAAACATCACCAGTTACTGATCCGTTAACCCGGCCCCATTTGTTTCCAAAAGGTTTCTTTTTTACCTTTGTTTGAGAACTAGGAAAAACTGAGCATTAGGGACTCTTTCTACCACTTTGCTTCAAGAAACAGCCAACAGAAACCATGCCAGCCACAGGGCAATGCAATCAAATGTTAAAAAGAGACATCATTTCAGATTTACTTTTACACCGCAAAAACTTCACTATATGAAAAATACGCAATGTTGTTTAAAGCAGAGAAAAGGTTTTGCTCCTGGCTGCAAGCTGGCTCACCTGAGCATGTACCAGAGCATCGTTGAAGAGGATGAACCAGTTCACGGAGAACCTTCCCGCATGCTGCAGGGACAAGCCTCGATTGCTGCTCTCACAGATCAAACGCCGCTCCGGCTTCCGCAAGGAGTCCTACAGGTGGGGTCAAAAGCAAAATGACACAATCCCACTTCTCACTGATTGTGACTTAAGGTTGCTGCTTTAGTCTTTCATGGTAAAGGTCCAACCTTTCTAAAGTAAAGAGTACTACAGCAACACCAGCTGGAAAAAACAGCAAGTGCAACTGGGACAGCAGTATCAGTAATAGACACAGCCACTAAGAGCAAGAGATTCAAGCTGCTAATGGACTGGCAATCATCACCATACCGTCATTTTCCCAGGAAAGGTCTTCCAGAAGCCAAGGGTGTATTCTGCTTCTTTCATTTTTCTGCTAAGATGGACAGCAAGGCTCTCATAACATGAACTAGAATCCTGCAGCTTCTGGTAATCCGGAGATGCCTGTAGGGCACAAGTTAAGACAGAGCTGAGGGTGTTTCTGAACCCCTGTGCCAACACCACCAACCAAGCTGCAATACAACTGCTCATTTTATTAAATCAGCCCTAAGTGCATGACAGTTGGTCTGGGTAATAAACAGAGCAGACAGAGTTATTTTCTTGGTCACATGTTCTATTGGTGTGCTGATAATTTTTAAATATCACAAGAAGGTCCCTGAATGTTACAAGGAGAATGATTAATACACAATTACATTACCTACTTTCTTGCACCTTAACAAGTTGTACTAGAAGTAGTGCTCATAATTGCAGGAACAATATTCTAAATTACTATATTGGGCTAAATGTACAAGTAGTTACTGTGCCTGTTTAGTCATCTTTTATTTCAAAACAAAGCAATTACATACACCTAAATGGGTGGTAAAAGTCTACCTAATATATATGTAGTGTTTTAAGTAGAGTATTACAGCCAAGGGTAGCTACAGCAATGATGGCAGATGAAAATGAAGAGCAACAGGCAAACATCAAAACAATGTATTTGCAATTAAGCACTCAGGCACACAAACAAGCTTTGGCAGGGTAACAAGTTTCTACCTGTCACATGATCCATGCAGGTGGTATAAGATTATGCAAATAAATCTACAAGATCTTCCCTGCAGCAAATACAAGTTTGACGTAGCTCCTCTCAGGAATAAACTGTTTTTAATTACCTGGCATTTGCTTCACACAGTTACTTCCAAGCTGTAAGTTTCATGTGTTTATTTATTGAACTATAGATAGAAAAACCATCCTACCACTTCAAAACACGTTGCAAGCTTTAGCAAAGTTCTGGCATAATTATGAAGTCGTCCGAATGGCATGAAAAACAGAGCATTCAAAACTTCTGCTAGCTGGAGGTTTTCCTCATTCTTCTCAGACAGTTTCTGTAACAGCTCCTGGTTTTTACTCAAGAAGTCTCTAAATGATGAGACCATTGGGAAACAGAGGGACAAGAGAACAATAAAAGACATTAAGACATCAGTGATGTTTTATGTAAATGAGCCCAGATCGCCCCTTTTTTGGATTATCATAAACCAATAAAAATTACAAGGGCAAATGCATGCTGCTTATTCATCTATTCACAATTTAGTTTGAGGAAGTACAGCAGTAAAGACATGTAGCTAAAACTGCAATGCAAGACTTGTTTATTACTTCTAATTTCATATGCTCAGTCATCAAACTGGCTGAAGGAAGTCGACTATGTTGCTCACTTGGAGTGTAATCAATTGCCTTTTTCCTCTTTAACACTTGACTAGTAAAGAACAAACAGGTGGAAAGACTTCCCCATTGCTTTTAGAGTACTAAGTTTCTAACACTCTTGATTCATGCAAGAAGGCCTGAAAGAATCTTCACTTCACTCTAGTGCACTTCCCTAAATATACTGAAATAATTTCTTCCCCCTACTGTTGTTCAAGGCAACTGAGCAGTCCTTCCCCTAACTACAAAAATTACATCCTACCTCTGAGAAAGGCAGGAAATCTGTTCAATCCTCGGTCTGATTTCCAAGAGGGAGAACTAATCTAGTTCAGAGAAGAAGAGGGAAATGATTCTGAAGACAGTACATTAGCACACAAACCCAGGACTTCTTCATTAAAAGGAAAGTACACTTATTTTTCCCTCTCCTTTGCCGTATCTGTGTGCTCACTGGTGCTGGCACATAGGACACGTGCCCTGAAACACATCCAGCTGGGAAACATTTAAACCACAAGCTGCAAGAATCAGGTGAGGCTGAGAGAGCAGGCCCCAGGGACAGCAAAACAGATCAGAGTTTGCATTCACAGCAGGTTCCCTAAGAATGCTACATGATTAGTGAGATGATATCTCACACGAAATACTGTACCTTGTCCAGGTCTGCTAGTGGTATTTAAGAACTCTGTTACTGAACATGCCTTAGGAATAAAGTCTTCTTTAGAGAGAAGACTGTTTTTCCTCATTTTAAATTTATGCCTCTGGACAGCTTGCTATTTTTAATTTTGAGATCCTCACATGGAGGTTTCTCTGTTGAAAAGCATCAAACAATAACACACAACACTCACTACTGCTTGTCTACTCTCTTAGAGGACATGCTCAAAAACCTGCTAACTGTGGAGACTTCCATTGAAGCTGGCATTTTAATTTTTAAAGTCAGGATTACATCTAATGCATTCATGCTGCAGAACATCCATAAAAGATGGACTGACACCATTAACCATTTACTTAAGACAGTACCCCTCAGGGAAGGAGGGGGGGAAATTCACCATTAGCAGCAAAGATATTCTTAACTTTCCTTTGCAAGGAGCAGGACAAAACTTGCACAACATCCCTTCCCTGAAGTGTTATTTACCTAATGAGACCCTGGTTGCAGTATGAGAAGCTGTGACACCCAACAGTGACAACCGATGTGATGAATTCAGCATGGGTGATTTCAGTATGAATTATAAACGAGCTTATACCTGAACTAAGATTTCCTCTAAGTCACCCTAAAAATCCTGACCAATGAAAAAAGATTCTCAGTGTCTCTCTGCAGGGTGATTCTGTATTTAGGCTTTGGCACTGATCCTTGGGGGCAGAATACTCTTCATCCTAGGTACATGCGTTTCCAAGAACTTCCGTACCATAATTTACACTGCATTCAAAGCACTCCATAAATGTTAACTGAATTACTCCCAGATTACAGAATTTGTGAAGGAAAGGCAGCAATTCCACAGACAAATTAAAAATTACCCTCAGTACAACAACTTCATCAAAGCACTAGAGTGAGAGATCAGCGTCATTACTTTATTTCCTAGACAAAAATACTACAGAAATGAGAGACAAGCTTTATGATCTAGAAACCTCAACTGTACTGTCTCAGGCCTTAAAATACAATCCCCTCCTCACATTTACAGCATCTATGCACGAAACAGAGCAAAGAAACCTTGAGAGGCAGAGAAGATGCACGTGCAGAAATGGGTTTTTTGCATCATTTTAAAGTACTTCCATAAACTTAAAGAATTCAAATCAAAGTGAATTCACGTTATCTACCGCAGCTAATTCTCTTTGGTATTTTTTTGACAGCAACATTTGAAAGAATAAACACTAACACCGAATAATGATGAACATTTAACCTCACTTATCTAAACATTTCAAAAAAAACATTATCTGAACTCTGTTTCTTTGAAGGAATTTCCAGTAACAAGCTTTTTTCCTCCTTTCTGCACCTTCAAGATGAACTAACTGAACTCAGCAGCATTTTAACCTAAATTTTTATCACAGTTAAGAGGAGGTAACTTTATCTGAAGGAAAAGGAATTAGTGTGCTCAAGTATGCTGAGACCAAGCCTCTGCATGGTCATTAATATGCACATACATTCTCCATTCTTTACAGCTCTTTGCTAACTGACAAAAATGTCCAAAAAATGGTAAAGGTTTGCTTACATTGCTGGCTTTGCAAGGAGCATAAATCCTCCCATTACAAGGAAGTTTGTTACTGAAGTACAATACCTAAGAAGAAAAATATCTTCAATTACAAAATGAAAACATCCCAGAAAATAGCAACTGTTGAAATGTCCAAGAGTTTATGATGACATCTGTAATACATTTTACTACACGTGTTATATAGTACTTGAACAACACTCAGTGTTACTGAACACTTGGCATTCACCTTCCACATGGAGTACTGAACATGCATTACTACACATTTCTGCTGCCATTAGCACAATGTAGAGGGCTTACTTTAATTTTATTTTTGTTTCTCTCCGATTTGGGCATGTACAGAATAAACCACCTGATTCAGCCATTTAGTACTGTTACCTTCTAATCATAGTCAAGATGGAAATTTCAAGAGAGGAATTTTCTCTTTTCCTGCTATTCAGCATTCTATGACTTCTCCCCATCAAACAACAAAACCACCTTTCTCCAAGGGAAGAGGTCTCTGCTTAGCCCATTTAACAGATTATACTTCTGTTGCCTGACTGATCCTTGAAAGATGCTCATGGAATAACGCTGAGGTTCTGATGCCATACACATAAAAACATGTAAGCAATAGGGACCAAAGGGGGAGAGCAGAAGCCAAGCAGTACTGAGAATAGAGATTAGGTATTTCAGTCTTTGAGGAAGAAGAAATTAAAACCTTCTATTCTGAGTAATGAGAACCAATTTTGAAAATCCAGGTTACAAGAAAAATTCAAGTTGAAGACTAAGAAAGAATATGAGAAAATACATATTTAGAATTATGAACAATCTATATGATAAACAGAGATGTAAGCTTCTTCTAGGGTGATACAGCATAAGTTCATCACTGACCTAGCAAAAATGTTATTGGTTTGTGCCCGTGTTTAAAAAAAAGTGCAACTAGTTGTCTATTCAAACTGCTACTGCACAGCAAAGTTGACAACTACTGCATAACAACTGAAGTTGATAATCTCAAAATTGTGTTTCCTTAGATTTTCAGATATCTGGTAACCAAGACTACATTCAGATACAACACTTTAAACTTTCTGTTAAGCCATTATTTTTCACAAAAAACTGTAAGTATTAAGTATGATGAAACTTCCGTCCCATTTAAATAAAATTGTCCACAAACTAGAAGTTACTAACAGGAAAGACAGAAAACAGGCTGACTACACAGATCTTCTCTCCCAAAAGCATTAAGCCAATAAAAACAATAACCCAGAAAATCCAGACTTAATTCTGAGTACTAAAGCAGCTCCAGCTTTTGGGTGACAGGTGTAATGCCAGCTGTTTAGCAGGTATGAGGACAGAAGAATTTTCATCTGGAAGACAATCTTTAGTTAATGGCTAACAAATGTAACCTCAATAACCCCCAAAGGTAGCTTTAATTAGCAGCCTAGCAATGGTAAGTCTATCACTTCATAGTACAAGATCCTTAATAAGTGATGAATATTTAGGCTTATAGGCAGCAACGGAGGAAGAGTCTGTACCCAGTGTTTTACACAAAGGAAGATGATGCTGTTCATGTGCTCCACTGGTGAAGACTTGGAAATACATCTCACTACAGAAATTTTCCATTTGTGTGAAAAACCATTTCTAAATCACAACAATACAACAGTTACATAGCTTTCCTTATGACCTACTTTCCCTTAACTCAGGGCTTGTTGCAGTCAGTAGATTAAGCCTGCAGACACTCAAGATGAGAGGGAATTGGATACTTGCTCAGTGTAACTATCCAAAAAGAGACTGGAATGCTTCAGGATGGCCAAGCTCCTGGCTTCTTTTACTCCATGAAGAAAGCTACTTAAAGAAGCTCCATGTTGACCAATGAGATAGCACAGCTTGCTGAACCTGCTTGCCATTTCCTGCAACAACTGGATTGTATTTGCATTGCCCAAATTATCTGTAACAGACCAGAAAGCAATTTAGCTTACCTTATGAAAGAGCAGCACCTATTAACAGAGAGAATCTCAACATGGTGCTGTTTAGATGTTTTATCAGCACTTTCACCTCATGGCTACATTATCCAGAATCAGAAATTCAACAGTTTTAGACTAAATACAGCTCAAATAACAAAGGTATTTCAGGTGAAACCATCAGGAAAGTGCAAATATTAATAGAGTGCACACTGTCAAAATGCAACTCTTTCACCTCTTCATTCAAACAGGGGAGAAAGCAAGATCTTAGTTTTATCTCAAAAATATATTACTAATTTTAAATTTTGCATAATAAGAAAATAAAGGAATAATAATAAGGGAAACAATATCAAGGAAAACATAAAAAGAAGGTCTTACCTAAACCTAAAAGAGGTCTAAGAACCTGAGATTTGATCTCGCTCAGTTTGAAATAAAACCTTCTCTCAGTAGCAGCCAACTCATGCAAACTGGCAATATATCCCATTATGTTTTTGTCTACTAAGGCCAGACAGTTGTCACCACCAGCTATCACATTGCTGATGTACCCTATCTGAAAGATGAAAAAGAGAAAAGAAAAAACAGCAGCTTTAATATTTCTCTTTTTACACTCCAGTTTTAAAATAGAGTAATGCAAATAAAGCATATTTTGAAGAGCACTAAGTGATGGTAAGCATTAATTACCTTCAGTGACAAACAACCCATTCAATATTGGCTTATCCACTGCTGTTCATTTTCCTGACTCTGATAGAGGCAAAAGGCAATAAATAGACCACCTTTTAAGGTGGCTCATACAACCATTCCATGTTTAAGAGATAGTGAGTTTAAGTTCAATCACTTTAGAACTGCAATACGCTTATATCAACAATGTTATTAAGTAGCATCATTACGTCATACATTTCTCCTATTAAATACGAAGAAAGAAGAACAAGACTTCATTAGAACTATGACTGTGCTCTGGACAGGTCCTTTCTGGACCCAGAATATGTAAATTTATTGATAAGAGTCCAGTTTATTGATACTGCAATATTACTAGCAGGAGAACTTGCTTCCCACAGTAGTTCAAAGCAAAATTCTTCTCTAAGGCCAGCACAAGTGCCACTGATGCACTGTGGTTCCTCACTAATTTTGGCTCACATGCAATGCCATAGAGTAATTCGAGTTTGAGCTCTACTTTTATTTCCTTGATTGCTAAATAGAGGATTCCTTTGAAACACTGAGCCAAAGTTGTTCAACAGGCAACCAGTTCTCATATGCAAGAGCCTACCAGTCACCTGTGAAGAGGAGGGAAAGGCTAACAACAATCTTACAGGAATACAGCTGTGTGTGTGTCTGCGTGCACAGACACAGACCCAGTGTGTAAACCTCTGTCCCTCCTCAGAACACTTCCCAAACTGCTATTCTGCTCAAGTTAGGGAAATAGCAGTGATACCCAGAGGAGCTAAGGCAGAGACTCTCTCTACCCTCACAATTTCCTTCTTGTTACCTTAAACTCATGTTGGTCTGAAACCATACACAAACAACTTGGAAGAGGACATGCAATTAGAGTTCACACCGCTACCTCATGCCAACCTCAAGGCATGTGTAGGATTCAGCTTCATGAAAAAAATTGTGTAGGGGCACCTCCTGTCTCCCATTAACATCAAATACACATTTTTGCCCAGATCCCACTTTGCACTCATGTGAAAGGGAGGGGTAGGGAAGGAGACGGTGCAGAATTCACAGGGACCTTCTGCCCAGTCAAAAACAGGAGGCAGAATACTGGAATGGAGTAACAGAATAGAGCAGCCAGTGGCCTCAGCCAGTTGAGAGACAAGAAAGTGAAGAGCAATAGCAATGAATACTGAACACAAAGACTTGTGAAACAGAGCACAATAAAAGAGTGCATTTTTGCAGCATGCACCGACAAGAAAATGGATTAAACACACTAGAAACACCTCATTCTTCCTCAAACGTAAGGGAAGACCAAGAAACAGGCAGGAGACAGAACAATACTAACTCAGCCTCCTCTCTGCCCCCCATCCAATGGGCTCCTCATTTGACTACTAGGAACCAACCATGTGGCTGGACACCCTTAAAGCTCATCAAGACACCAGCACTGTGCTGTTTCCTAAGAGTACCAGTATGATCTTTACTGACTTAAAGGAAATAACACTCACCTTAGTACAATCTACTAATAAAACTGGACTCTTAGTACAGCTATTTTCATTCAAATTATTTTCTGTTGATGTCTCCTGACCACAGTAATATAACCCAGGTTGGAAGTCTTTCTCATCTGCTAAGAAGAGAGAATAATCTAGTCCTGCTGCTGTAGTCCAAATACCATCACCGCACACCTAAAATTCAGGAGGAAGGAAGACATTAAAAATCATCACCCAAAGCTGGAAGGAGAAAAAAGTACATAACTCTTCTAGTCACAAATGTACATAATACACTGCCAAGAAACTATTGCAATAACCAGCCAATTTTTCAACTTCAGTCTCTCATAACAAATAAACTCCTTGCACATATACTGAAAACTCTTTCTTTCCAGTTTTCTTTCTAATGGCTGATTTCTTTGCCTTTCAGTTACAAATCAATTTCATTTTTAAATGGGCATCAAGTGAGCTTGAATAAAGTTGTAACACTATTCTCCCCCCTGTACATTTAACTGGGAAATCTATATAAACGTGGGAGACAGTTAATCTGCTGTATATTAATTTGTGTAAGGCCTAAGCAGGAATATTGTGCAGCTAGTTTTCCATTAAGATGAGCACCAGAAAACATGGGAAAGGCTGTGGTCTAACCCAAAAATTGTTATTTTGCTATTCACTCAATGTGGTGAAAAGTTCAAAACAAAGAGAAAACCCACTGCCAAAACTCTGCAAAGCCCTGGAAATATGGAAAGGAACAACAAATGTGACCGTGGTCTAGCCAAGCTAAAAACGCTAGAAACAATTGTTTAGAATAAAAATAGAGTTCTGAAGTATTTAGAAGTTTCAACACTGCAACATCAATATCAGAGAAACCAAACGTACGGTAAAAGTGAAATCTGATATGAAGATACAACCAGTCACATTTCTTAATTCTAGAACTTCACTGTGGTCAAAAACCAGCAGAAGTCTGTGTAAATGATTTCCTGGATAGATTTTCACAAGCTCATCTAAAGAACATCTCACAGCATAAGCCAAAGAAAATCAAGGGCTCTATTATTAAATAGCACACAAATCCATGAACAGGTCATTCTCAGAAATTACTCTGCACTCACTTGTACAAGAAGAGACCCCAAACTGAAAGAAGAAAAACACAGTAAACAAAGTACCTTTGCAAGACGAGGGATGGTTGTTGGGGAGTTCAAGTGACCAAGCTGGCCAGAGATATTACTGCCCCAGGAATACACCTGCAAGAAGCAGTGCTGAACATGAGAATCTACATTTATATACATGGAAACATACTGAACTGTGGTAATACAAAACATCAAATGTGCAAACACTCAAGTCAAGGCTATAGGAGTCATGTACTGAGAAGCATTTCCTTAATTTTCACTGCCTTCCTACATTCTCAGATTGTCTTCTCACATTCAGAAACGGAATTCACCAAATCAAGTCACAGCAATCTTTAAACATAATGTTGATGGTACATGCAGAACTTGGGCAGAAATAGAATTTAGATTCCACACTATTTCCATGCTGCCTCCCGCAAATGGGAGCAAAAGTTTAGAAGCAAAAGAAACTAAAAACTAGAAAAGACCAAACATTGTAATTATGTCAGAGATAAACAATAAGTGGCAACAATCAATTGTACCTGGGACTTGGCTGTGAGTGCTAAAGAATGATGGCCACCAGCAGAGAGGTGAATCACTTCCTTACCATCAAGGCTTTTCACACACAGTGGCTGAAGCCTATCAATACCCAGAACCCGTAAGGTGAGGGAAGAGGGATAGAAGGGGGGGAAAAAAAAATATTATCAGAGATCAGAGGTACTGTTAATGCAAAAACACTCAAGGTTTTATTTCCTTCCCCAAAACAAATTAGAAAAAACAAAGATATATGGAACCTTCTGCCAATAAGCCAGCTTAGTCAAAATGGTCAGGAAGGGCAAAAGTTGATGATAGACCTCACCCCAATTTTGACAAAGTCAAAATATCACCAAAACTGTTACTGATTACAGAGGGTAAAATTGGAATTGATTGATGCTTGGTAACAATACAGCATAAAACATGTTACTTGGAGAAACTTAGGTCACAACACTTAAAAGAGCAAGAAGACACTGCATGGCACATGTTTAAACTTGAGAAGCTGAGACAGTTCAATACTCAAAATTTTCTAGCAATCTAGTGAATCAAAAAAACATTTATCAAATAAATCTCACCTTGGAAGAACATCACCATGCCCTAGCTGTCCTTCCTTGCCCTTCCCCCAGCTCCACACCTCTGTTCTTAGAGAGGGCAAAAGAGCATCAGCTTCACCACTGTAGGTTGGAGTCAGAGCCACAGTCCTCATTTTTGCCCGTCCTACCTTCCGTAAGAGCCTTGGGGAAACTGAGCAGAGGCCAATAATTACAAAAATTTCTGATCATTTTGGTAAATGTATCACTCAGCTTGTGTGTTACACAGTAACAGCACTACTTAATAGCAGGTGATCAAAACTTCTTAAAGCAGCTTTAATTCAAGCCTGAGAAGAAAGATTGACAGGTAAGATAATATATTATGGATACAAAGTAACATAGGTGCTAAAACCAGGTAGATGTCAAGCAGTTTTTACCAGCTGCTAAAGTATAGCAGACATATGACAACCATGCAGTTATAATGGAGCAAATGAACCAAAACAAGCTATACATTAAAGTGTTTTGAAAGAAAATACATCCTTGCAGTGAACAGAAGACTGCAATACTTCCTAAAACTCCCCTCAAATCCAAGATTAATATAGAACTAAACCATATACACATTCAGAGCACTTAACAGCACTAAAATCTGTGAGGGAAGAAGGTCATTAACTTTGAAGTTCAGCAGTGGGAACTGGAATACTTATAGGTTCCTGGCTCAAAACCAGCTCAGTGCAGTGCAGATTACAGACCACACAGATTTTTATCTGCTACAAAACCAACATGAGATACCTTAGCATCATTTGGCAATATGACTCCTCCAATGTGCTCACTTTACCTTTATTTAACAAGAAAGACCATTTGTAAACCCACTGTTTTTGGTTTTTTTAGCACACAGTATCTGCTGGTCTTCATTCTCTCCACTGCTTTCAAGTCCTAAGATATCATCTAGAATTCATACACACCTTTGACAGATAATTAGATTTGTGTTTAATAAATATTTGGGGGTTTTTTAACTTATAAGCCTCCACATTATTTTAAGTTTTCCAGTGTTTTTTTCCCCAACATGCTTGTTTACCTTGTGACAACAAGCCAGGCAGGGAAAGCCTTCGACTCCCTCCTTCAGATTCTTCTTCTCTAATATCTACTAAACTGGAACTCTTCTTCCCCTGCATGGATTCCAGTCTGACCTGCTCTTCTCGACTGTCCTTCAGAGCTTCGGGCCCTGGGGACCTGCTGCCCGACTGAGATCCTGGCTCACTCGAAGATGTGCCATAGAAGTTCATGACTTTCTTCAGGGACAAGGCTCCAGCCTCGTAGGTGGCAGCGACTCTCACCCCAACCGCCGAGGCACACGAGGCCACCAGGCTGTTCAGGGCGGATGTGCTGCTACCCGGAGGGCCAGGGATACAAGCACCGAGTTGCTCCTCTTGAGATGGCTAAAACCAAAGGGAAATTGGAAATTATCAGAGCAGACAGCACAGAACAGTAGGATGATGATACACAGTCCCTACTCAAACCACAGGCTGGACTGAACACCATATAACATTATAAATGTTAACTGTAAATTATAGATATATTTTAACCATACATAATATAAATTATCTATGTTTTTTATGCTCAGGTGTACATCTATTGCTCAGAATAATTTTTTTAAAGGTAGCACCAAGCACCATTTCTAAATGGACTGGGCTTTGTCTGTTGCACCTGTCTCGTAGCTCATCCATAAGAGACTAAGTCTGGGGTTTTTAAATACCAACTAAAAAAAGATCTCTGAAAAAAAATATAAAAAGGGATATATTTTTAAGCTTATTACCAACTTCTTTGCCACCAATGAAAGTGCATCAGTGAGCATACTCTATTTTCAGAGAGACAAGTTCTCTTTTCAAAATGGTAAAAGGTAAACAGCAATTCATGGATTCATTTGGCAATGCCTATCTTAAAACCAGTCTGGGCTGTGTCCCCTTGCACCACTGTTGTATATGTAAAATTTAGTCAATAATCATCAAGTCCCAGGAGGGACAAACTGACTGAAGGCAATTATGAGCCCCAGCACACCATTACCTGTAATAGCAATCAGCTGACCCACCAAATAAGAAACAATGCCCAAAATGATCTCTGACAAATAGTTTGAATATTAAAACAAAGACAGCAAAGTCCCATTTTCCTATCCAAAACACAGCGGAAAATGGTATTATTACAAGTATTACAGCTCATTTTATTCTGCCAAAATAAAAACCATCTTTGACTTCTTTAAGCTTCTTTAAAGCTTAGGTTGAAGGACTGGGATTGGTTCTTTTTACTTCATCCTATTTCTAAAAGGCATACCTAGCAATACAGGAAAGAAAACTTCATTTGTGTAGGAAAGCAAAGAAAAATGAAGGATTTTACTAAAGCTGAAACATTACATTAGACCTCATCTCTGCTCTTCACGTGTATGTCAATTGCAGAAGATTCAGTGAATCAATTCCACTCTTGATTCCTGAAACTGTGCAAGGAAAACAGTGCTCTGGAAATATGTCAGGAACAAGGCATTGAGAAAGGGAACATGAAACTACATGTTTCAGTAATTTCTCAATGCTGGAGTTCTTGCAAGAGTCTGAGGAGCCCACAACTGCTAGAATGCATTCGTAATACCAAAAAGCAAAAGAAAGAGCAAATGTATTCACACAACATGAATTTCTCTAAAGTAAGTTTTCCTCAGAGTAAGAAAGCATAACTTGCTGAACTACCAAGTTACTATTTTAAAACTACAGGGGTTTTGTTGCCATCAGAGGCAGTAACAAAAATCAACTATTTTTTAGGTATTATGAAATTTCTTTCCCACAACCACTGTGGAGAATGTCTTACTGCAACTACTAAAAACACAAATAAATTTATGTCTGCGCAACACCTTAAATGACAGAAGAAATTTTCAGAATTCCACCGGCAGTTTTGCAAATTCAGCGACAGAGCAGTAGGGCTCCTCACAGGACAGTAGCTAGGTAAGGACTGCCAGACTGCACTGAGAGATTCTGCATTAGTTTTCTGTCTAGTAACTTTTGGGTTCTATCTTCTTCCCTTTGCCCCTAATTACATTTCTTTTTTTTTTCCTCTCTAAAATCCAGAAAACAGTATTTTGTCAGGGAGCCACAAACAGCTCTTGAACCATCATGTCAATCCTTTTCTGATGCTTACTGAGAGATGAGTACTTGACTGTTCTGCTACAGCATCAAAACAGTGCTGTTGAATAATTTTCCACACCACACACAGTAGTACTTACACATCTCACATACCTTTTTAGGAGCTCATGCCACTCCGACATTATTAACATTAGAAACCTTTTGGTCAAACCTTTTAGCCATTTGCAATCCAGAATTTTTAACTGATTGAGAAATTATATGGATTTGTAAGGGATTTGTTACAGGTACAGAAATTAAACCTTTACCTTAAGTTAAATCGGATGAGTACCAGTAAGATTCAGTGAATCTTACTGCCCCACACAAATGGAAACCCATGCATCAGGAAACAGAGCGTGGAAATTGGCTTCCGTGGTTCTCGTACTGCAGACCATGACAAAGAAAGACTAAAGCACTGACAAGGCTGCCCACAATGAAGGCTTACAACTGAACAACAATGGAGGACACAAAATCTTCCACTTAAAAGTTGCGAACCAACAGTGAAAAAACCACTTGAAAACTTGAAAACACCACAGCTATATTAAAGTAAGTTTTTCATTTGTAAAAAGGGTAATGTTGACACATATGCAAGAGAAGCTATAGCAAATTATGAGCTAGTGATTAGGTACCGACCTGATCTGGCTCTGTACAGATGTTTTTATTCAGGCTCTCATTTAATGAGTTATCTGACAAACCAACTAAGTACTCTTTCACTTCTTTTTTGTCCGAGAACAGAGTATTTCCCAAACTAGAAATTCCACTATCTTCCCGTCCATCACTGCTGGAAAGGCCACTTGGTCCACCAGATTCTAAACCAACAAGCCTATGTTGCTCCACGAGTGGTTTCTGAGAGTCTTCACTTTGGCCAGCTGTTACACTTTTGCCATCGGGGGTGTCTGATGATGGACAGAAAACGTGGTTTTCTGGTTGGTTATCAGACAGTGCTACACCCAGGGGGCAGCAGTGACTATCTGAAATGATTACATGATCTTCCTTGTCCGTCATGGTAATAAGAGGCTGACTGCAGTGATTGCATCTCTCTGGGATAGGCTTCATTTCCTGCACAGGGAGACATTGTACCAGAGCCAGGCTGTGGTAGGCTCCACAAGCAATCTGGAGCACAACACGTCCTGCCAGGTGCTCTACCTTCTGTGGCTTTGTCACTGGGAAAGTTGTTGTTATGAGACCGAGCTGGCAGCCACTCCCCCAGGCCCATATCTCTCTGCTCAGCGATAGTGCCAGTGTGTGCTCCTCTCCACATGCCAGTTGCAAAATCCGTACTGATAACAGAGGGCTGGTTTCAGAATCACAAATGCTGACGAGCTGGGGCTCTGGCACACACGGCTGATTAGCAACTGCGCATTGGCCAGCAGAATTGTCCCCCCACATGTACACCACACCACTCTCTGTCACAGCTCCATTATGGAAGCTCCCGGCTGCCACTGTAATAATACGATGTCCAAGCAAAGTATTTTCCAAGACAGGAGAGTTAACACATTCCTCAGGTCCTGATCTCCAGGGCAGCTTTCCAAAACTGTAGACCTCTCCACCTGGGAGGGGGCAAAAAAGAAAAACAAATCCTAGTATGATGTAAAATGGATTGTTAAACCAATACAAAAATTTGAAGACTGCTTCAGACAAACAGATATGAATTCCTAGTTTACTCCAGGCTCAGCAAAACTACAGCTGTTGATATAAGAAGGCTGCTGGCTGCTCTCTTCAATTGCTGCTGTTAAGTTCTACATCTCACATTAATGTTACCCCGTGCATGCATGTACTGTTAAAATTAGTAATGCTTTTCCGCTAAAAATTCAATTATACTCCAGTCAAGTGAGTTAAGTGTATTCATTGGTCCTTTCCAATTTAAGAACATACTAAGGACATACAAATGTGTATGAAGAGCACAAAGTACAGTCCTCATCTTTCCAAACACAGATCGAGTATCACTTCTAAAAGAAAAAACTTGACAATAACAGAAGACTGTTATTGCCCCAGGTGGTTACAATTAAGGTGTTTATTACCTTCTGTTAGAAGTAACCCATGATGGATTCCAAGGGCTGCCTGTAGCACTGTCTTTCCGCTGAGGCCCGGAAGCCTTTCTGGAGTTACAGAGCAGGAACCAGCCTTCCAAACATAGACCAGGCCTCTTGCTTTGGCTCCTTCTGCCTCTTCTGAGCTACAAAGATGGGATGAAATTGGAACACAATCAGGATGAAGTTTTCCATGGTTCAGTAATGCCTATGTAGGAAAGGCTTAGTAGTTCAGACATTAGTTTTACTTTCAAGCCAACATATTTAAATTACTATTACCAAACTGTAAAGTAAGTGCTATTTAAATGAAAAAGCAAGTGTTTTCTGTTTGAAACCATAAGCTTTTTTCTCATTTGTACTTTACCGTGTACCAATTGCTCCCATTAATAGTGTGTTTAAAACATTACACCCGTAAGAGCTCATCCTTTATACACTTTCATTTCTACCTCTAGAGATAAAAATGAGGTTTTGATTGTTTGGGTTTTTTTCCTTTTTTGTAAATTCTTAGTGAGCATCTCAGATTCAAATGAGCCAGTTATTCAAATCAACTGAATCATGAAAAAACAAATATCCTGAAATAGTGTGCTAGTATCAGGGCTTGCAGGAGTGACTGGAACTATCCAAAACTGAAAAGCACTTCAAGACACTGTGGTTTGAATGCTCAGTCAGCAACTTCTCCAAATCAGTACAAAGAAACTCCTCGGAATTTTGACAAGCCCACAGTTTAACAATTTACAGAATCCCTTGATTTAAATACAAAAAGTTATATTGAGCATCAATATAGACTAGCTTACATTAAGACTAGACTTAAATTAAGAGCCATGCTAAAATTTCCTTAGAATTTTATATAGACTATTATTTACTCAGAAAGAAAAAAATGGGTTTAGCTCCTTATTTGACAACAGCCAAGTCACTCACTCCCTGCATAAATCAGTTCTTGCAGCTTGACACAAACTTGTGAAATTAAATATATTAAGACAGCAAGGAAAGCTTTGACAGAATTACAGTCTTTGTCTAGAAGAAAAGCCACAAGAAATAAAATGTACTTCAAACTTGTACCAAACCCAAAAAACCCTATTCTGATACACCACACTGCAGGAAAACACATGCAAATAGCCCTATTCCTTCAGACTATGGATTTGTTAAACTACGTATTTTGTTAACTGTGGTGCACAGCATGAACATCTTTATACAATCTGCCTCTGAAACATTCAAGATAAGAATAGCTAAGAAATCAAATTATTTCTCTTAGCTCCTGTGCCCATCCCAAATATCTTTATTTTTCTACAAAACAGAAAGAAAAAAAGAAAAAAATTTTAAAAGGTGACAGTCTAGAACTCTTCTAAAATTCAAATAGTTTATTCCATAAAGCAAACATGGATTTAAAATGCAGAGCCCACCTTGCATTTCAAATACATAGGACTTGTGTTTAGAACAGAAGTAAATTAAAAAGGAACCAATCAAGAAATATATACACAAGGAAAAAAAAGCTTAAAAATTTAATATCAATATAAGGATATTTCACCAAAGATAAAAATACAGATTTTACACAGATGGGCAAAGCACTCCAAGAAACACAAAAGTATAATATTGGGATTTTTCGTCAACATTATTGTACATCAAATCAGTTCAATGCCTGATATTTGTGCTTTTATCCATTTAAGAAGTCTTCAGAAAACAGTGTAAAACAAATTTGGACATTCACATAACAAGATTTGTGACAAAAACATCTGACCTCTATCAAGTATCTCAGTGCAAGGAAAGTCTCCTGCAGGGCTACTGATCCAGAATCAAAATTCACAGGTGCAGGCACCAGACAGGATTTACTGTTCACTTGGGAATGTTACTTTCAAGTTTGTAGCCTGTGGCTATGGCTCCAGAAATTACAATGATCAGCCTAAAGAAGAAGTTGCTGTGGTAGCAACTTTAGTGCTCCAGACACAACTGAAGCTGAAGCTAAGTTAATAATCTTCCCCTTAGTGTAAGTTTTAGTACAAGTTACATAAAGAATATGCTGATATCACTTAATTTTCCAGGATGATCACGAGCTGGCCTATTTCAGGGAGCCTCTGTGGTTTTTCCCCTAGCTGCTCATTCTCACCTTCTTTCCTGTGAGTCCATCTGTCAGTGGCAGCACTCCATCACCACCAAATTGTTCCTCTTTCAAAAGGAACAATGTAATTTTCACAAACTGAAAAACATAAAAACCAGCAATTTAATCACAAATAACATAAAACAATAACAAAAACAAAACCCAAAAAATCCCCAAAGGTTTAGCTCCTGCATTCAATAAATAAACACTTCCACATTGCTAGGATGGTTCAAGTATTTATATTTAGTTCGCTCACACTGAGTTGGCAGACAGAAGCTAAACAGCCAGACTTGTGCTAACTACTCAGCTCACAATGGGTCTACTGTAAGCAAAGAATGAACAAAACCTCGTTCAAAGGCAGAAATTTACATCAATCTCTCTATTCAATTCTCATTATACCACTCAAAAAACACCAAATTGATTCATTTTCAGTCATAAGACAGAGTTCAATACTCAGCTAAATTTAAAGTGAATAAATTTGCATGAGCAGAAAATGACCAGGAGGTGAATTTGTAACTTCATTCCTGAACCAAAGCACACATCACCATTAGAAGGTGCAATTCTGCCTGAGCAGAAATGCAGAAAGCAGAGTTCAAAACATTTCGTCATGCAAACTGGTAGCAGAGTGCCTATGGAGACAAAGACAACCACGGAAGGCAAGGGGGAAAAAGTGGCTGCTCTAGCTAGAATTTCATCCTCTCAGATTTTGAGTTTTGCAATTTCACCCTCACACCCTCTTCATCCTCAAGAAGATACCTTTGTATTACTTTTCTTGGAATAAAACAAAGCTACAGTAATCTTTGTTCTTTATGATCTGTTTGGCTTTTTTGTAGTATTAAAAGAACTGTGTTTTCTCTTGATCTACTGCCTTACTATACGAAGTACTACAAGTTTTAGTTGCATTAATGCATGTGCATAATCACATTTATTCAAAGTTTCCCATATAAATGCTCTAGAGCTGTTGCTTTATTATAGCTGCTGTCTGATATCCACTGTAACAAAATCAGAAAACAAATTACTTAATATAAATCTTAAGACCCAGAATAAGTAGTCTGAAACTTCTGCATACAGAAAACAGAAATAAATATGGCCAGTCATGAATACAAGAGACAAAATATATTCAGACCTGTAACTCTCATACAGATGTTTCAATGCACACTTCGAAACAATAATAATCAAATTGATAAATAATTAAAATAACTAACAAAACCTCCAACACTTTCACTGGATTGCTCTGAATAATGAATTACCAAGGAGAGCTTCACATATAGAAACAACACAGCACACCATTCCAGTCTTTCAGATACAGGATGGTAAAAAGAGTGATTTGGGCTTCAAAGTTCGCAAAGAACAGACCTCAAAATGATAAAGATTTGATAACATTTGACAACTTGATGGTATTGTGGTAAGTCTCATGCACCCTGCTCTAAAAAAAACCAAAAAACAGAGCATACTTTCTAGGAACACAAAGACACACTTGTCACCAGAAAGATACTGCTTTCAAGACAGCCTCTCCTTCCTCAACTACCAAAGGAAAAAAAACCACAATTGTAAAAGTTAACTTTTAAAATATTGACAAAGGAAGTCACACAAATGTAAGGGAACTGTCATGCAATGCTTCAGTAGGAGAGGTGTTGATGAAACATCAAAGGAAAATGGAAGCACATTTTTGGAACCATAACTCCCTGATGTGTTCTCGCTCAGAGCAAGTACATTTAAGGTTTTCTTTAGCCTACTCAAAAGCACCTAATCCTACAATTCATTCTCTTGAAAATGGTAGCACCTCTCTTTTGTGAAGGACTCTAGCTTCAAATAAAATGACTCAGTGGATCACTGAATCAAAGCAATCAACACTTTGATAGAGTAGTTGAAGTATCAACAAATATACCATTTACATTGCATATAGTTATTTGAGGCTAAGGAACTGAGGCTTAAAATTCTTGACTTCTGGAATTTATGGACGTTTTTTAAGGTCCAAAGAATTTTTTTCATTTTCATGAGCCTCAACTGCAAAAAAAAAATATTGCAATTGTCATAAAACCTTCTGATTGTAACAAAATAAAGTTAAAGACAGGCATTTGATTAGCTGTTTTACAAGATCTACCTTCAAGGCCAAATATAAAACCTATTTACATAATTATTAAATAAGAAAGCTGCAACAGTGACAAACTAGAATCTAAGAGCATGATATGATGGCAGTGATCGATTTTCTTTTCTCTACAGATGCTCACACTTAGGGTTGCATTACCAAGCATTTATGCATATAAGGGAAAATGAGGGTCAAACTGTTTTCTTTCCACAGATGAGACATCTTTAAGACGTTTTGAAATCACTTTCAAATTCTGTTCAACTTATAATTTACTCCTAGGACAGCCCAACATTATTCCCATTTCACAGCTAACGCAAAATACAAGTTGCTTTGCCACAGCAACAAACTAAGTAAAGTAATTGTAACAGAAAGTTTCTTCCTCCCAACAGAAACATGTAATTTTCCTTGCTTATTCTCACATGACATCTACATTATTTCCTTTCCACTAAGATTACCTGAATTGTTATTAGATTTAGCATTCATGGAGGTGAACATCCAGGCACAAAACAACACTCCTGCATGGAAGCTCAGTGTGATACCAGCACCTTCACTGCTCTGCCCATACTTTTACCGTCTACGCTTTTCTTTCAACGCTGCAAGTGGAAAGCAGCAAGGAGTGCCAATTATGAAAGGGATTTGTGCCACAGGCAGATGGCCACTGGCATGACACTGATGTCATACCCTCCACTTACAAAGTTAAAGACTAATTCTCCAGAAATCAAACACTACCACACCAGAACAACTGCCATGGTTGGAAATAATGTGGAGCAAACACTGCTCTCATTATCATGGACTGTGCTCTTCACTGACCATTTTTAAGCAAGCACCACAGGTACAAAGGTAACCTGACATTCAGTGCTGAACAGCAACAGCTGGTATGCCCCCAACTTTGAGAAACACTAGAACTCCCATGAGTCTCATGTGCTTATTTACCTGCTACGTCAATAAACACTGCAAATATTTCTACAGCTTTCATACATGTTTATTTATGTATTTCCAAACACATTTTTAATAAATTTGTTGCATCACATTTAGCAATAACTTGCAGGGCCAAGACTGCATGTTTGTTATACAGAATTACCTACTCAGTTCTGAAGAGGTGATCTCCAAGCTTCCTCATTCAAAACAGAGTCGTCAACATCATTTACTGTTGGCAACTGTGGCTTACATACAATGTGTGACCAGTCAAAGAAGCCCATGTGTCTTGGTCAGCACTAACCACTGATAATATTTTAATATTGTGTGATTAAGATCTGCTGAGAACAAAACAAAACAACTGGCTACTTAAAGATGGTAGCAATCCCTTTGGATGAGGGTGCAAAGCTTTTAATGCCAGTTCCAGCAAATGCATGATGGTAGCAAAATAAAGCAATAAAGAAGTTGGGGGGGAAATCCAACACAGGTGAAAATTATTGGCCACAGCATGCAATTAAAAATTTAAAATTTACCACACTTGTAAGAGACTCAAAACATTCTGAATGTCCTTCTGCCACTTTTTCTTCCGAAATTACACCTTAATTTAGCACATTCTCATGTGCTTCCCCTTCTGAAGACAGTTCACTCTGCAGAAACTGCAAGTGATAAGTACAGCTAATTTACACAAGCTGCTGCCCTACAACAGCAGTGATTAACTACAGATCATCTACGACCACTCCAGTTGCTCCCCGGTGCCTTACCTAGATATTTTCGTTCTGGAAGAGGAGGTCTGTGACAGTGACAGCACACTATGTCACCTGTACAGGATACCGCAGCCACAGTAGTACCATCACTCAATACACTCCAAGGCTGAACTGCATTTACTCCTGAGCAAACAAGTCACGCAAAGGGACAAGACTTTATAAAGGAGAACACGCAGGTGGAGGGAAATGAAGGGCATCTCAGTTATAATTCGGGGGTCCCTTTCCCCCAAGAGGGAGACCTGTCAGACCCCACAGAAATACACCTCGATATTTCTGCTGTACCAGCTCATCACAGCGCGGTTAGAGCTAGACACCCAGGGTCCTTCAGAGCTGCTCTTCAGCCTCTCCCCAGGTGCCCAGGCGCAGCCGGAGGCGGCGCAGGGCCTGTGCGGTGTCCCCGGTGCTGCCGGGCGCTCCCGTCCCGCAGCGCAGGTGCGGGAGGCGCGGGGAGCGCGGCTGCCCTCAGGCGCGGCTCCCCCTTCCCGCGCNGGGCGCGGGACGCGCGGGGGGCGGAGCCACCGCCGCGCGAGCGCCGACGGGTCCCTGCCCGGGACAAAAAAGACAGAGACGGGAGCGACACGTGGGTGTGCGTCAGGAAATACTCGAGGCGCGAATAAAGAGCCCAGGGCCGGCGCCCGGGCGGCCCTTCCAGCTGCGCGAACCCGCCCGTCAGCTGCTGCTTTAACGGGGAGCGGGCCTGCGCCACGGCTTCCGCACGGCCCAAAATAGAGGCTCCCCTCAGGAGCGGCCTGGGGTGAATAGCTGTGGTGCCACAGGTGCATGTGCGCGTTTGTGCGAGTCATGCACACGCGTCTATGTGTGTTTTTCTACAGGCATAGATTTCACAGAATACATTTAAATATGTACACATAAATACACCAATATGTGTATATACACAATATGTATATACACCTATGTGTGTATATACACACACACTCTATATATATCTACACACATCACTGTATGGGTATATGCATGTGTTTCTACTTGAACAAGTTTTGTAAAATGTACTTTTAATGTTATGTCACCTCTTAGTCGACTATTTTTTATGTTGCCTGAAACTTTAATTTAGGAACCATGGTTCCAAAGACAGGTATAGGCTCTCCTTTATAAATTCTTACATTTTCTAAGGATAGCTATTAAACATGTCTATTAGAGTTTCTGCCACTAACTGGAATGGTTACTCCATATTTTTTTTCAATACTAACAATCACCTGCTATAAGCATGCTTTCTTCATTTATCATTTCTGGCTACCTGGCAGAAGTTGGATTACTTCTCTTTGTGACAGTGTTTCCCTTCTACTCCCTGACACAACAAGTACACAAGATTAAAATTTACAATCTTCATATGAATTTACATGTATATTTTATATTGTCCACTTTTTGTGCATTTATCTTTCCATTCTTTTAAAATACAAGTAGTATTTGGTCGTAACACTAAAAACTGTTTTCCAGAATAAAAAACTACATAACCAGTTTGTTACTGAGTGTGTTGCATCTAGACAACCTTTCTCATGCCTGGACAGCACATCTAAATTACTGCTGTTTCCTGGTGGCTCAAAGAATACTTGGAAAATAAAGAGAAGACCAAAGTCCATGATGATAGCTATTTAGCAAATTATGGCTAACAGGAGTGCAAAAGAAAGTCATGTAAAGGAAATCAAGCCTTCCAGGTATGCTAGCTCCATCTTGCCATGCGAAGGTTGGGTGGTTTGGTTGCAACAAGACACAGAAATTGTTCCTGCCTTCCCAAGACATTTTTGCTTTAAAGAAATCCTTTTGCTCAAGGAAAGAGTGTTATTCTTGGACATCAAAACACTGAAGCAAAGGAAAGATTTCATGTGATGCATTCAAATGAAAACTGAAGGACCCAATGGGTCAGCATAAAAATACCACGATGGTCTATGTCTGCTCCCTCAGCCCTTGTCATTTCCTGTGTGTGGGTTGGGTGTTAGTCCTAGGAAGCTGCACAGTGAGTCCTGCTCATGCAGGACTGAAAGAAGGGGACTTTTGTCTGTCTGCATCAAGGGTAAATCCACTGTGTGTTTCCTACTCTACAGTGGGCAGGATTAATCAGTTTGCTCTGGTTATTCTGACATATGGACAAGACTATCCGCTACAACTCATTGCATCCCTTAGACACGTAATCCAGCAAGGACAGACAGGTCCCCATGCTGATGTACGTGCCAAAGCAAGGGCAGTCAATGTACAGCTCCTGCAGAAAGCACAGCCCAGCCTCAGTGCTCAGAATGCTCACCTGAGAGCCTAGAGGCTGAAGTCTGAAGCCTAGAACTGCTACAGGCAGGGAGGAAAGTCAAGGCCTGTTCCTGTGTGAAACCTGTCGCCTCATTATCCAACTTACTACACTGAGAGTTGCTTAACTGAAAGAAGTGTGTACAAGCAGAAAGTTTGGATTTATTAATTCTCCATCTTCAGGTATGAAAAATGTAGGCTGTTTTGGAGGGCATGTACCTAAGGAACTGAAATCAATGGAGCTACTCCAGGGGTGCATTTGGACTTTCAAAGAAAAACTGCAGAAATCATAAGACTGTTTGAGGCAGAGACCTCATGCAAGTCATATGAGCTGTTATTGCAGACACAGAGGGATGAGGAGGAGCAAGGAGAAAAAAAGAGATACAGTTTAAACGGGACAACATGGGAGACATGCTGTGTGTAAGTGCTGTCAGACCAGGATGCAGCAGCTGCTGTTCAGAGAGAAGGGGCTCCCAACGAATCCAAGGCCTTCAGCACATGGAAGCAGTGACTACAGCAGAGGTATTTAATATCACATTGTGATGCTTCTGCATTGAGATAGGCTAAGTCTGGGTGCTTCCACTTGTGGTAGTGCAAAGCTGTCACATTTGCTTCTAGACAGTATCAAACTTTGCAGCTTCAGGCTTGTGAAGCTACTGAAAGAGGAATCTGTACCTTAGATAACAATAAATGCCTTTGATGTGATGAGCAGGGAGAAAGATTGCACGCCAGTGAGTTCTATGCCAAGGAGAGATTGTAAAACAAGGAGGCAGCCAACAACCTACAGTTCTGGAGGAGGCAGCATGCCACAAATTGCAAATCCTATGTTGTCAAATTATAATCCATTCAATATAGCTGCTTGGGAGGAGCTTGAAGCCTGCTTGCTGTTCATTGTTACCTTTTTTATAGTTGTGTCGTGTACAGCACTGTTATGCTGTATGGGCCAAATCAACAGGCTATGTAAATTATACTATGGTGAGGAAGGAGGTGAGGAGTGACTGATTAAGGGGGAGAATACATAAATGTAAACTTCTGAAATTTCACTTCTGCATTTGGTTTTTGGTCCCTGCCCTAACAGGTTATTTAGAGATGAATAATTCAAGGATAAGGGGGAATAACATGCATTTAGAATGATGCTGGCAGAAGTACCCTCTGCAGTTAAGGCAGCTTTATCTTTGTGTGTTCTGAGTGAGTGCTACCATTTACCAACACAGGAACACACACAGACAGTCGCTCCCCTTACAGACAGCACTGGAGATCTATGACTGGTAGAAAGAGACATGAAAATGATGTGCATTGCTCAAAGTCACTGCAGTCGAGGAGAAAGAAAAACTCATCAGTAGAATTGTAGTTTGCCAGTGACACAGTTTGTCCCCTTTTCCTATGCCAGCTGTTAGATGTAACCACAGCATCCCTTTCTCTACCCTCTCTGCAGCCCCTGCAGCTCTACACCCTCCAGAGCTGGAGGTACAGGACACAGTGACCTTGGAGTTACACTGATTCTTTCCAGGAGCAGTATGTTGTGGAGAGGTTCAAATGGGTGAGATGCAGTGTCCACAGAGCCAGAAAGGAGATATTTTATCCTATGGTTATGCCAGCCATGAATCAGTACTTAATTACTGAATGATCTGCTAGTAGCTTCTTGTCCTACCCAGCAATCTAAAACACATGCCAATTTCTTCATGAAGCAGAGACAAGACATCCCGTTTGGAGCTGCCACATCCTATGTACCTCTAGAGAAGCTGTGTGAAGGATCCTGTGCAACTGTGTACAAGGGGATCAGCAGGTGAGCAATATTGCCATCCCAGTGCTTGCTGAGAACACCTCCTATGGGAGATAAAGGCAAATCAAAAGTCCAGTTTTGCCTTTAACCAGGATATTTGCAAAGCCCCATCCCAATTTTTCAGGGAACTCCTCCACTGCAGCCATGGAGGCACCACAAAGACTCTGATCCACAGCAGTGTGCTAGGTGATTGTCTGGCTGAACCAGGGAGAGAGCAATGGTTTTCCTTGAAGTGAGGGATCTCTGCATGATTGAAAAATTGGGCATGATGAGGTCATGCTGCCATCACACAGGGGCAGGAAAGCCGTGAGAAGGTGGAGTGGGGCCACTGCTCAAAGCCATGCTCTAGCAATACCTGGACAGCAGCACAGTGCTTCTCTAGCCAGGTGGGCTGGCTCCCAGCTCACTGCTAATGAACACAAGATGGACGAGGTTTGTAATTCCCTTCCGAGCTTGGCCTGAGTGGGTCAGCAAGCCCTAGAAATTTTGCTTGGGTGTTTACCTGGGAGACTGATAGTGTTATCATGCCAAGCACTAAGAAGCTTCATGTGACTTTCTACTGTGACCTGATAGGATCAACAGCCAGTTGGTGGCACTGAAAGTGATCAACCTGGAGGCAGAGGAGGGAGTGCCCTTTACAGCCATTCGGGAAGGTAAGACAGAGAGGAACATCACTCTTGAAGAGCACTTCTTTTAACCTGGAAAAGCTCCATATCTCACTCAGTCCTTTCTTGCTTATTCAATGTGCTGGCTGTCCTCCCAAAATTCTCAGTTTCCTTATCCTCTCATGGAGGATGTCTTCAGACTGGGCTGGATAGGCATGCAATGGACAGAGAAGGAACCTCTGGTGTATGCACTTGTGACAGATGCATCCATGCCTGTGATAAGGAAAGTGCCAGCTGCAGCCAGAGCATGTTCTTTCTAGCAGTGTCATGGCCCTCTTGCACCTTCTGCTTGCTGCCTCCTTCACAGTTGCTTTCTCACTCCCTCTAGAAACTACACAGCTTTTGCCACTGCTGCACTGGGCAGTTGTGGACTTGTTACTACAACCATGACACTTTCCTAGCTGATACCTGAAGCATCACAGATCCCAGCCTGAAGAGAGATACTTTCAGTAAAACTGATGGTTAATAACATCTGTCATTTCAGTCCAGTGAGAAATCCTTCTTACCAGTCGACTTTGTAGAGCACTGGCCAAAATGTCTGCAGATTTCTCAATTTCTTGGAGAAAGAAATGCTTTTGTGCAAGTGCTTGATTTTGGCTGAAAGTATTTACATTTCCCTACAGACTAAGTTCACAAGCCTGCTTGACTGAGGCTTCTATTTTCATCTGCTGTACGATTCCAAGAAGACCATAATCTGTTTTCTTCCATAAACAGAAATATGCAACTGTTGTGCCCATCTGTTTTATGGTATTAGTGAAAGCTATCAATGCAGTACAACACACATAGAGGTTTTTTTTAGTTCTTATGGTTTCACTGCACTTGTGAAACTAGGATTAATCTTGTCACGGGGATGGAGAGTCGGGGACCAGATGTGCCAGCTTTCACAGAGCAGCACTAGCACAGAAGGATTCTCACAGCAGTCAACTCAGAATAACAAGAGAGGTCACTGAATTCACTCCAGGTTTATAACTGTAATTAAGACAAGAAAGTTTACTAAGTCCTTAGTCCAATTCTGTGTGAAAGCAGACACACCTAAATATGCCTATTTAAAAAATGGCTTGTGTTACGTTTCCTATACACTCATTTGCTGTGGTGCTTTTGCTCTGCATTTACACTTGTAGCCCACCAGTAAAATAAGCTTTAAAAGCTTTATCTGCATTGAACTAATGATGCGCCAAAGATCAGCACCCCTTTAACATGCTCTACTGGACAGGCTGAGAGTCTTAGCTTCATTCATTATGGGAGAAAACAAGGGTGATCCTATGAAGGGTCTGCTTTAAGTAGGTCTTTTGTGTACTGCTGAGCTTTGCAGCATCTGACACCTCAAATTTACAATGTAAGTCAGTAGCAAAAACAAAGCACAAGATTTATTAACGCAGCTCATTCTCTGCTACCCTGGAGGAATGCGCTCCCCTGACAAAGAGACGCTTCACCCCAGGAAGCCCCGCAGAGACAAAATGCGTTTAAAGCTCGGTTCTGGCAGTAGCACCTGACACCCCAGCAGGGGGTTGTAGAAGCAACAAAGTGAGGAGCAGTTCCCAGAAGCGTGATTGCGGCACAGGCGCTGAATCCTCCTTTTTACTGTGGACCCTCTGTGTTGCCCCTCTGGAGCAATAGCTCTGGTCATATGGAATTTTTGAGGTATCACAGAGTCAGGTTATCATGTTCTGTGGCAGATGGGCTCGAGCCAGAGTATCCTTACTAGGTTCACAGTAATTAGGTGCAGTGTGGAGCATGTTTAAGGTCCATACTGCTGTGCACTGGGAACATACTTGTGGCAGTGAAATGGACTAGTATCAGCAGCAGAGGCAGTTTAGCTGCAGCGACACCAAGCTCCGTGCAAGAACTACTTTGCAATCTGCTGTTTCCAGTAGTTGTGCTGAATCAGGCATCCCTTACTGCTCAGTAGGTTCAGAACCGACACAGGCTTGGGCCACAGCTGTGTCATACACAGTGTAACTCTGGCAGTAGGGCTTTTAGAACCAGGCGAAATTGTTACGGTCGCAAAAGGCAAAGTGCTAATCCAGTATAAATTTGCTTTGCCAGCATGAAATTCTTCAAATATCTTTTTCAGATTGTTTGAAAAACAAAAAAGCAGCTTTTAATTGTGACCAAAACTCTGCCTCCCACAGCTGGCCCATGCTCTGTATTGTGTGCTTCAGCTAATTCAGCTGAAACAAGATTGTACGCCCATACCTTATTTGAATGAAATTTGTGGCACTGCGTGGTCTGACAGTAAACTAATTTGGTTTTAATCAGCAGCAAAAAGTGGGTCTGGAACAGCTCTGAGGCTACTCTGCTATGTCAGAAGCGGAACTAAAATCTCGAGTCAGGGACATCTGCTTTTTTGGGGCTTTGGGGCTTCTCTCTGTGTAGTTTGTGTTCCCTGTCTGTGAACAGCTGGGTCAGATTCTTCAGTTGTGCCAGCGACCTACAGGCAAAGTAATCCCAGCTTCACCTCTTCCCCACATTCCTCCTCTGCACAGAGTTACTGCTATATTGTCTCACACCTAAAGTAGCAAATGATTAAGCTGTGCACACTGAGAAGCTGAGGTTCTGCTGAGGAACTCCTTTCGTGCGTGTTCTGGCTGGAGCCTGCTCTAACACAGCAAAGCCTGTGCACAGCCAAAAGGCTCAGAAGGCTGCAGCTCTTGTCTTAGCTCAGTGCTCTGTGGTCTGTATGGGGCCAGAGACTCTTCCACTGCTGCCCCGTGCATCACCACACCCTGAATGTGCCAAGGCTTGGCAAAGACATGTCAGGAGCTAAGGACCAGGGACACACAGTTGCAATGATGCTTTTGGATAGTTAGGCTGAAGGAAAAGCTTGCCTAAGTTTTATAAATACAAAGAAGTTACTATTCACTCACTAACTTCACAATCTCTGTTCTTAGAGTTTTAAACTGGAGACAGTAACCAATATGCACAGAACCAAACTCAGAATTTAGCCTGTATCTACAGTGATTTCTTTTTGCAGATTTTTGCTCTGTTATTGTGAAGCTGGAAACTGGTAGAAACTCAGCTTTTCCCAGAAGTCTCTTGTAAGGGCCCTGCTGAGGGCACACACCAGGAGGTGGATGGGAGAAGGATGAGAAGCTCAGTGACAGGCTGGAGTCTGCTGCATTCTGGCTCTGGGAGCTCCAAGGTCCTGCCTCTCAGCATTTACCTTGAAAAAATTACTTCTCAACTTACAAGCTGACACCTGGGAACTGTGAACTGCTATTTCTGACAGAGGCAAGATCCCACCTCTGAGAGATGGATGGGCTCCTGCCAAGCCTGGAGCACTGATACTTGCTTCTCTGTGGAGCTGTTCCATCCTCCTTCAGGCTCAGTAGCTGCCATTTCTTACAGAACTGCCAAGACTGGACTATTACTCCCCAGTTTATTTTTGCTGCCTTGTTTTGTGCACGATCTCTCTCTACTTACAGCAACAGTAAAGTTGATCTTCCTTTTGTGTTTTCCCAGCTTCTCTTCTCAAGTGTTTGAAACATGCCAACATTGTACTGCTTCATGACATTATCCAGACCAAGCAGACACTAACATTTGTCTTTGAGTACATGGTGAGTTGATGTTTTTCTAGCTTCCTGTGGAGCTAGTACTGGGACATACTGGAAGTGGCTGCAGAATGAATTTACTGCACTATGACACATCGACAAAGAAACAAGTTGTAATGCTTTAGTGCAATGATTGATTTTCCTTCTTGATCTCCTGCTTTCCAGCCACACAGCTTTACTCTTTTCTTTCTGTATATGCGACAGCTGTATGCAAAAATAATTCCATGTCTTGTGTCCAGTGGGGTGGCAGACATTATTTACCTCCATTTCTGCCTTGCCAACACAATAAAAGTACTGTTTTTGAGCCACAGCAAGGATAGCAAATAATGATATGAGCTCACATCCCAGCTGGGGTCAGATTTGGCACTGACCCCAGTGGCTTACCATGACCAAGCTGTGAGTTGCTCTCATGGGGAGACCAGGATACCAATAAAATTCTCCACATGAATCTTGCTACTTTTCTTGCTTTTGCGGATAGTCAACCAAATTATAAAAAAAATAGAGAAGCTATGTCTTCTTATTGCAGCTTTATGATTAGTTCCGGCACAAGCATGAATTCTGTTAACCAGCAACTTCAGGTCATAAATGCTGGGTGAGATAACAGGTCAGCCAGGTCCCTGATGTGACCCAGAACTTAAGCACATGCTTTTGTGCTGCATCAGACCAGATGTTCACCTAGGTGAAATAGGCACCTTGTAGTAGTTGCTAGTTGCATGTTTTTCCATTTACAGAAGAGGCATTGTTGGTAGAGGCATTTTACAGCAGAAGCTTTGCCTCAAGTTCTTCTCTTTTATTTAGCACACGGATCTAGCAAAGTACATGGGCCAGCATCCTGGAGGACTCAATTTGTGCAATGTTATGGTGAGTTCCTTAGAAGACTTGTATCCCTTAAGGCATGAGGAAGAGTTATTTTCCACTATGTATGGTCACTGTAAATTACTAATATTTATTTATTACATATATGACAAAAACTTTGGAGAAAATCTGCTTTTGATGATGTAACAAGCTCCCTCTCAGTCTCCAAGCCTTTTTTCAGTTAGCCCCATTTCCTATTTTCTGAGCCTACAAGTGGACATTCAGCTTTTGTGAACAATGACATCTTGTGGCAAGGAAACCTATGTCTAAACAAATTTGTGTCCTCTTATTGTTACAACACGTTATTCATCTCTCTAATTAAAAACTCTCACATCTCACTCTCTTCTCATTTGGAACGATCTTCGTATTTGCAGTCATTTAAGTTCCTTTTGTTTCTCCCATAGCTTTTGGGACTGGTTGACTGGATCTGAACGCAGCCAAACATGAACCTTTACTTTATAGATTGATGTTATAATAGTCTCCTGCCCTCCTTTGTATGCATCTTCACATTTAATTATCTTTCAGGACTGCTGCTGCACGCTGGCTTATGGTTTCAGTGCAGATGTCCTCAGTGAATGCCTGGGTCCTTTTCCTGAGCAACTTCAGTTAATTTATCTTACAGCTGTCAACAATAACTTTGTATCTTATCAAACTGCCTATTCATCTGGTTTTGTCAGATCTCTCTGAAGTTCCTCACTGTCACTCGTTATCACAAATAATCTAAATACTTCTGTCATCTTCAAATGTTGCCACATTGTTCACATCTTTTTCCAGATAGTTGTTAAGCAACACCAATTCTAATGAAGTTTTTTTGGGCCTCAGATTTTAAACATCTTTAAAGCTCAGATACATCTGAGATGCAGTGTAGTAGTTCTGGCACAGATCTCAAGGGTTCTGCTACCAGACATGCTTGTAAAGCATATGGAGCACATGGCTGTAATATGTACTCACTGGCATTTCTGTGAGTAAACACTAACCAGCTGCTCTGCTTTCCTGTCTGGAATCCTCACAGTCAGCAGGAGCTGAACTGCAAAATTATTTACTGCTCCTTCAGGAGGGTCATCTAGCTTGCTTCATTTTTGCTGGCAAATGCTGTTTGTTTTTTCTGAGTGATTCCTATGGAATATGATATAAGTATGCAGAATTTTACAGGGACAATTTTCTGGTACAAAAATGACCTATGGGTGTCACTGTTTTTCCTCCTCTTCAGGTTAAACCTCTGGTGAAAAATATATTTTCTCTGGTGAAGTCTTATTGCTTTTGCTGTGTTTTGTTTCTATTCACTGTCCAACATCATACCTTATTTCAGCCCAATTTATTTTACCCCAGGCTTATTTAGACTACCATGATGGTGGGAGTTAGCTATTTATTTCTTGGCTTCCTTTCTTGCTTTGTTTTCTTCTTTCTTGCTTGCTTCATTCTTCGTATCTGATTTGCTGTATTTTTTAAATAGGTCCTCATGTTTTCTCCCAGCTTGAAGCCAACAGTTCCCATTGCCAGGTCAGTCAGTTCCCTGCTCGACTGGTGGCATGTGCAGCGGCCATGGAACTCAGTCAGCTGGTGCCATCTGGCTCAAGGGGGCAAACCTTCAGCTCCTTAGGCTTTCATTTTGTTTGGCTGTGTGTCTTTGTGTCTTTGTCTTGAGCACTGCAATCAACACAGTTGCTGTTCTGAAAGCTGGGGTCTGTGTTTTGGCAAGCTGACCTTGCTTCTGCAATCAACGGTCCATTTCTAAAGAAAAGTTAAATTTCCAAAACGTGCATTTACGGACTGCAGTTAAACTGCCCTCCTGGCCAAATATTCCACCCTGAAAACCTCAGAAAGCTGTAAAGCAGTCATAACCCACCACACTTTTCTCCTCCTCAGTGAGCTCTACTCATTTTTGGGATTTTTACTGGTTTCTTACTTGCTTTGTCTCTGCTTTGTTCCAGGGTTCTCCTAAAGTTCAGCGTTAATGTATCAATGCAAAGTCACACAAAATCATTTCAGTTTTTTGTTGGCTTTTTCCAGCTCTTCATGTTCCAGCTTTTGCGCGGCCTGGCTTACATCCACCAACAACACATTCTTCACCGTGATCTGAAACCCCAGAACTTGCTCATCAGTTGCCTCGGTGAGCTCAAATTAGCCGACTTTGGTGAGTCACAGTTTGGATACAGCTGTGTATCTGCTCAGACCAAAGCTGTAGCATGCATACAGATGTGTATCCACAGCCGGTTAAGGCAGAGAAGCATAACCTTTTCTTGAACTTCAGGAAACTATTTCTGTGGTCAGTCCAGCTTTTCTTGTATTTATACTGATAGGTGCAGGGATTAACCTCATTTAAGTCAGAGCAATTACTGCCATGTAAAACTAGTTCAATAGAACAAAGAATCAATCCCTCTCTCTGCAGAAAATAATGTCATGTGTAGAGTCCACAGCAATGTGTGACCCAAAAAGCTTTCTTGGCATTGGTTTGGGATATCTGCTTCAGTCTCAAATGATAAAGCCCTGCAAAACACAGCCTATTACTTGATTTGATCTGCCCCAGAGGCATATTCCAGAAACACTTTCTTTGTCAATTGCTTGTAAGCTGCATTGAGATTACTTGTGTTTAAAGAGAAAATAATGTCCTCTTTCCAATTATTGTCATCTATACACTGTACAGGTACTGTCCTAACACAGCATTTTTTTGTTGGTTTGTTGGGTTTTTTTTCTTTTTGCAGGCCTTGCTCGTGCCCAGTCCATCCCCAGACAGACATACTCCTCTGAAGTTGTGACACTCTGGTACCGTCCTCCTGATGTGTTGCTTGGAGCTACAGCTTATTCTTCTGATATAGATATCTGGTACTGACCAATATCAAAGCATCTGGGGTTCCCTGGGAAAAATAATTTTTATCTGAATTAAATTAAATCAGCCAGTTACAGTAGATATGGTTGTAAGTAGAGGAATTAACACCTGTGAGCAGAAAATGTGTGAGCAGTGTGGAGTTTTGTAGAAGTTTCACAGAGGGTTCATAGAAGTTTTTGGGAATGATGTCATTACATCTCAGCTATGGATTGATACAAACCTCATCTGATAATATTTATGAGAGATATGCATCTTGTCTGGTAACATGTATGGAGCATTTTCGTGTCTTGCAACAGAACACTTTTGCTCAATGCAAGTATATCTGTGTAGTCAGCTGAGTCAGTAGTAACTCTCTGCAGAAATGGCTTCGTGTAAAAGCAATGGATCCACAACTACACCATCAATTCCTTTGGCCTTGGTAACAGAATGTAGCATTAAAGGGTTTCTCAATGTGTCTGAAGCTAGAAAGGTGTCTGAGATTTTAATTATTTCTGTGATATTTTGTCCTTCTTCTCAAAGACCACATCTCAGATGCAGTCTGTATTTCACTCAGGAGAAGGGCTGTGTCTGTTAAAGCCTTATGAGCTCTACCCCAAAATCTTGATGTGTTTGGGAATCAAAAGGAAACAAGCTGCATATTCATAGAAGAGAGAGGAGTCTCTGAGAGTGGGCAGAAAACAAGAGAGGATGAAGGCTTCGGAGGTTCCCAGTGGCCTTTTGGGCTGGCTTGGATGTGTAGCTGGGCTACCTGTAAAGTTCATCAACCTTCTGGCTCACTTCTGCACCAGCCTGAGCCCACTTCCAGCAACACAGTCCTGACGTGCTCATAGACAGCGTGCAGCTCATGAACTTGCAGGAGACCTTCCTTATTCTGGGCAATTTTATATCTGTACATGGTATTGCTGCTTCACCCTTTCTTCAGACCAGTTGATCTTCTGCTTGTACCTGTCCCACCAGGACTTATTCTGAACTACTGCAAAGTCAAAGGCTGGGAAGGGGTAGGAGTGCAGCAGGCTGAAGAATGTGCAAGAGGGCTGGCTAAGTTTACAAACAGCAAAGCTCCAGGTCTTCACAGGCTGTATCTCCCTCCAGAGGTCTGCAGCTTATCAGACACTCCAGTGACCTAAGTCTGGAGGGTAGGTCAGGGAAACGGAAGTTTTTAGATTGCTTACTTCCCTAGGACTGCTGCTAATTTAATTATTTAAAGACTTCTCTAAGGAGGAAAACCTTGCTAAATTCTAATGGCTTCCAGCTGTTAAGCCAGTCTAAATAGTCCTGTCTACTACCCCCACTACCTGTCATTTTTCCCTCCAGACAGTCTCTCAGAAATGTCTGCTGAGTTTGAAGATGCCTGCCTAGCAGATTAGAGAGTTTGTATCAGGCATAAGCCTGTTGTTTTTCTTCCCTGAAAGCTGACCCCTGTCCAAAGTCAGCCATGCACAGAAAGCATGTCGTTTCTGCCTATGCAAAACCACCATCCCCACCACATAACTCTGCTCTGGTGTAATGAATAGCAACATAGGAGTGGTGTACAAAGATCCCAGCTCTAACAGCATAGTGCTCTCCATCCCACTGAACTACATCCACACTATAGGCACTTTTGTTATAATGCCTCCTTATAATAACAACATTCAAAGTGTTTGCCCTAAAGACAGATGTCACGCTGAGAGAATAGAGAGTACTTCAGTGAGCTCTATTCAGTAACTTCCTCTAACAAGAGTCATTTATTATCTTGATGTACACTGCATTTAAGTTCAATTTTTGTCTATTAGGAAATAATGTGAATTCACACAGATGTTACTTGTCTATTGGGAAGAAAGGAAAAAAACCGCTATGTCTTTTGGATGCTGCAATTTACATGAAGGCAGGTCAGAATGCCCTTGGTAATGGCATGAGACAGTGGGTGTCAAAACCTTGGTTTAAAGAAACCAATTATAACAAAATAAAACATGGCAATTCATGCATAGTGTGCTTGAGCAGCAATACTGTCAGTGGGAGGCACATGGGAAGTGAATGAGGCCTTGAATAGATGAAGAAAGAGATATAGAAGGAGACTTGGTCGCTCTTGGACTAACTAGAAAAGCTGCTTTAATCTCTCTGTATCTCTTTTCTCTCTCTTTCTCCCTCACTATCTCTTCAGGACTTTAGAAGATTCAATTAAGGGATTTCAGGGAGATTACACTGCATATCAGAAGGACTTTTTTTTTCTTTTTTTGAAAAACACCGAGTGCTTTATGCACAGCCACAATAGTGGCTGCAAACATCATGAGTGCCTTAAGATGTCTTCTTTTCAGTCAGGCTTTCTTTGTATAATCTTCCATTAAAAAAAAAAAAAAAAGGAGAGAAAAAAAATCACAGTGATCTTCCCTGGTAGATTCAAGTAGAATAGGGGTTCACATGCAGTCATTTAACATGGACCTGCCAGACTCACTACAGCCTTCTCCTCAGCCTGGTTCACAGTGCCCCACTATGCCAAACTTCGAGATATTGGCTAAGGGCTCCACTGTACAGACCAGGCTTGGTGATGAACAAGAGGAAGGATATATTTCTGGTTAAATATAAAATTGCCATCTCCTAGTGCCAACAAAAACCCCCAAACATGGAGGGGGAACTCTGGGATGCCACAGAGATATCTTAGATCTTAATCCTGATGAGAACCTTTCCACTGTGTGATGCAGCACTGCAGACTGAGGACAAAGTGCAGTCTTCAGACCTTCCCCAGGGATTGTAGATGGATACAACTGTACTGTCTGAACCAGCTCTGCTTATGCTCCCTGAATATCCCATGTAACTTCTCCTACTACTTCAGCTGTCACTGTTTTGATTCGTGCGCATATCTGGCACTTGCTGAAATATCATGTCTAGGCCTCTTCCCAAAAGACCCCTCCCTCTGCCCTATCTCTTCCCAAGGCGGTTTTATCGGACTGAGACCCTCTAAGAAACTTATACACTGGAAGGGGTAAGAAGACTTGATAAATTAATATTAGAGAGGAAAGAAGGAAAAGGGAAAAAGCAAAACAACCCCAGGTCTAAATATTTAGAAACATTTAAAAGTAAATGCTTTTGAATCATCCTCATTATCAGAATGATCCTCATAATGCTGTCAGAGCAGTAACTGTAACTCCCAGAAGGAAAGCTGAGGCCTCCACTGCAAGGCTAATATGACTACCATTAGTTTCCAAAGTTCCTGCTCTTGCCAGTCTAATGGCCCTTTCTAGCTAGGATATCAGAATGAAAACTGTGGTAGAATATCAGCATCACTTGTTCCAAAAATACAGAGACCTCTTTCTCTTCCTCCTACAAATCAAGAGCACCTGAATTGCTTTGACCATACACAGTTGAACTTGTGCAATGCAATCAGCCAATCACAGCAGCCCCTGTGGTTGCAAAATAGGGTGAGCCATTTGGGCATGTACATCAGCTGTAAAAACAGTGCTGGTATGACACTGGTCTCAGTAGAATCTATCTGTGGGCTCCAAAGTAATGTCTAATCATGTGGTAGTGCTATGAAACACCAGAAAAACTCTATGCTGCAAAAGCTGTGGATGAAGTTCTGTGATGCCTGGACTCTGTAAGAGGATATCAGACAAGCAAAGAATCATCTCACAAGACTTACCAAGGCTAGGGTACCGGAAGCTAAGGGAAAGTACAGCAGAGATGTTTATGAAAACAGTGTTAGATACAGATCTGCAAACAGGCTTGGCACCACCTGGTGTGCAAGGATGACCAAAATAAATACCGCAGATGAGCTGCATGCCAGGGTTTCAACTGACCACAGCCAGGTGGGAGAAGCAACTACAGTATTGCAAAAACACAGTGCAAGGGGTAACACAGGAGTACAGATGACCAGAAGAGATTACCAGTTATTGCTAAGCAAGTGAAAATAATACTTGCAGAGCTTGTAAGACAAAGCTGGGCTTTCAAGAGTTGAGCTTAAAGCACTCAAATATGATATAAACAAAGAAAAATGAGACTGAAACCTGAAAAGTTGCAATGGCATTTAGTGAAAAGACAGAAAACCTAGAAAAAAAAATTTAAAGAAATTATTAAAAAGTAAATGAGTGGAGTTTTACACCATACAGTAAGAGATGGGAACAGTTGCGGATAGGCAAGTCTACCTTGATCACAACTATTTTATCATTACTGCCATGAGGACTAATCCTTTACCTTAGTAAAATGAAGCAATTTGGCAGATGTTGGAGGTTTTTTTTAAGCTGGCTGGTTTGTTTTGGTGCAAGTGCAGAGCAGGGAATGACATAAAAATAAGAATATTTTAACTTGTTGTTATGACCAAGTTTTTTATGCTATGAAATCTTGCCTTCAGCTTTCCAAGGAAGAGCTAATTGCTTCTGAAGGAAAATGGCTATAGTAGTTAGTGCCTCTGGGTTCTTTCTGCATCTAATATATCCTTCAAGCCAATGAAGTGTGTAGTACCTCCCTGTTTATCTTTCTTACTGTAAGTACTCCAATTTTGTACCCTTTTCTCATGGGAAGTAACCTTGTACTCCACAGGCTTCTGCCATGACCCTTTTTTCACATAGTTTGTATCAACAGGATTAATGGACAGAGACCTGAAACAATTTTTTTGGTACTGGAAAAAAAGATAGTGCTTAGTGGGTTTCTTTTCCAAGGACATCACCTGTCTTGTCTTGCTGGTGAAAAGTGAATTGTTTTTTTTTAGTGGGTGGTGCTGATGAGAAAAAGGAGATGGAAACAGACTTGTATGGAACCTTGACCCCTTCGGATTTTTTTCTGAAATCCTGGAGGCATGTGAATGTAACTTATCTTTGGTCTGCTCCCATTCTGTTTCACTTGTGAGCTTATATCAAGATTTCTGCATTTACAAATCAGAATTTCTAAATTTCCATTCTAACAATTATCTCTGCCTCTCTCCCTGCCCATCCTAACAATCAGATTATATATATAATTTATGTGAATGAGTTAATACCTTGGGTTTCTTGCAGGAGTGCAGGTTGTATATTTGTGGAAATGATCCAGGGTCAGCCAATATTTGCAGCAACTTCTGGTACTCATGAACAGCTGGAGAAGATCTGGGCGGTGAGTAAAATACACCCTGAAATGGAAGAGAAAAAGAATCCATTACTTCAGCCTGTATTATTTTGAAGTCCTAAGCATAGGTCCTGTGAATAGCAGAAATAATTTGGTCTAATCTGCCAAGTTCATAGCAGACTTTGTAACCCATTTTATATTTGGCAACTTTCTTACAGACACAGGAGTAAATCAAATGACTTCCCTTTGATGTTTGTCATCTCATCAAAAATTTAAAGCCAATTAAAGTGACATCAAATTGAAGAAGGCATAAAAGGTGTGCAGGTACTGCAAATTCTGTTGCTTCTTTTTAAATCCTTTACTTACTGTAGGATAAAGCACACCACATTCTCACAAAGGAGCTCTAAGACTGCTCTGGAACTACCTTGAAAATGGCAAGATCCTGAGGTTTGTCAGAGATCCTTCTTCATTTTAACTTGGCACATTTTGTATCATCCAGTTTATGGTGTGGCTCTAGAGACTGATTTGGCATAATGGAAAGTGTGAAATTACTTTATAAAGGTAGCAGTGAGTGAGAGCAACATATTTGGGAGCTTCCTAAGCTGTTTTTTCTGCTGGGGAAACAGCAACACAGAGTCACATTCCTGGAGCACTTTGGTAGAACTGAGGCAGTCAGCAGCACTGACAGGTTCTGTGGTTCCTGACCACTCGTGCTGACCCTGTTACTGACTCAACAGCAAGGTCAACCTATGCATTCATACTAGGTCTTGCTGTGGGTATCACTTGTTCTGTTCTGCCTGGAGAAGAAGAGACTGAGGGGAGACCTCATTGCAGCTACAATTTCCCTGTGAGGGAAAGAGGAGGGGCAGGCACTTTTCTCTTCTGTGTAGTGACCAATGACAGGATGTGAGGGAATGGCCTGAAGTTGTGTCAGGGGAGCTTTAGGTTGGATATTACAAAAAGGTTCTTCACCCAGAGGGTTGTTGGGCACTGGAACAGGCTCCCTAAGGCAATAGTCACAGCACCAAGACTGCCAGAGCTCAAGAAGCGTTTGGACAACACTGTCAGGCACACGATGGAATTCTTGAGGTGTCCTGTGCAGGGCCAGGAGTTCGACTCAATGATCCTTTTGGGTCCCTTCCAACTCAGCAGATTCTGTGATTCTGTGATTCTGTGATTCTGTGATTCCGTAATTCTGTGATTCCGTAATTCTGTGTCTGCCCTTTCACATCTCCACCCAAGGATTTACTCTTATGCATAGCGTGTTTCTGAAACATGGGTGTTCAAAGGAGAAAGTACAGAAAAAATGAAATTCATGAAAATCATGAGAAATTAGTTCATACCTGTTAGACTGCATAAGTCAGAGTTTTCCAGCTTAACCACTTCATGCAGAAACACTCCTGCTTGGTAGGGTTTTCCTCTCTGCTTGTAAGTAAGAATGTGATAAAAAGTCAGACAAGTGCATCCCATTCTTAGACTTGAGTTCAGTCCATTAAAATAAATGCTGAATTTCTCTTTCATAGAGAGTGGAGGGGAGAAAGAACTATTGGGGGGAAAAAAATTCATACTTGGCCAATTAAAAAGGTTCAAAGCCAGGGCAGGGTCCAGTTTCTCAGAGTGTGAATGAAGGTTATCCTTACACTTACATCTGAAATCTCTGGATACATTTCCTGTGGTTTTGCATTAGAGGGTTATAGCACTATCGTAATTTCTCTGGTATTATAACTAATACCATGATTAACAGGATTTGTGTTATAGAAGGCAAAAAAACCCCTTATTTAAAAATCATGAGGAAGTTTAAAGAGCTATGAAATAATTAGTGCTTTTCACAGGAGGTTTTATGATATTATACAGCCTGGAATGAGGCTCTGTGTTAGACCAAGATTTCAAAGCTCCTTAGAGGCTTTCAATGTCTAGCTTGAGATATTTTGCTGAGTGTGAGGTTCAGCATGGGGATTCCTTCTGTTTTCTGATAGTCAGTTCTTTTCATGTACTAGTAGTAGAGGCACCCTGCACTGGTAGAGAGACCATCTGCCTTTGTGTGTGTGAATCTGTATCACCCAGCATGCTCATCTCCATGTGGGAGTGTTGGTTCACACACCATATAGATACATGGTTGGAAAATCCCCATTCTGTGAAATGTGTTTGTCCTGTTGAATCATCAGGACTGACTGGCTGTCATTTTACCAAAAATTCTTCTAGAGGCAAGTGCCACCTAAAGCAGTCTCCACCTCCCATCTCTATGCCTGGCTGCTCACTGCTGCTCCTGTGCCACCTCTCAGGTGTGGGACTACATGAACTGGGGACCCTGCAACTTTGTTTGACCTCCCTGGCTTACTCTAAATGAGAACAGCTTCTCTGCCCTTCTCATCTTCTGGTTGCACCAACAGTAGCCCTAAAGAGCACTGGTACTCATGAAGGCATGGCACAGGAGCAGGGCCAAAGGCGAAGGGAAGGCTGGCAGTGTTGGTTATGGAAGTGTGGCATGAGTGAATGCAAACTCCAGCGTCTCCAGTTTGCTCATGGCATGGACAGCAAACAAACCTGACAAACTCAAGATCCATCTTTCAAATTTTGAGAGGCCAGGCATAGGATTTGCATGCAAAAGCTCCATCTTATTGATTAATATTGTGCTGAGAAGGACTTCATGTGGGCTGGATTAGGCTACAGAATGCCACCAGGGTGCTTCTGTTGCTGAGCCAAACATTGTACCAAATGAATGACTACAAGGCTTCTCAACACAAAACATAAAATAAGACTTCCCAACAAAAGTAAGCAAGATCAGATAGGTTGATACCTTCAGCTAAGTCATCACAGAAGAAGCAAGCAGTTAGAGGGCAGAGAGAAAGAACAGTGATTTACACCATCTTAAAGCACTTGCTGAAATACAGGCACTGTAAAAATGTTTCTGGCTGAAACTGTGTCTTCTCAAGTGGGCTGAACTGACCTGCACCAAGACCTTTCACTACAGAGAGAAGTATAGGGAAGTTGCTTTGTTTTGTCTGATGGCATGGACCAGAGTTAACATCTAGATTTAGGGTGGATACACAACAGGTAAAACAATTGTCAGAGTATAATTAATTTCAAATAAATAACTGTAACACATTGTCTGATTTGGCAAGAAATCTCACTAAATGTCCAAGGTGGAGGAAAAAGAGAAGAGAAGAGAAGAGAAGAGAAGAGAAGAGAAGAGAAGAGAAGAGAAGAGAAGAGAAGAGAAGAGAAGAGAAGAGAAGAGAAGAGAAGAGAGAAGAGATCATTTGCCCTATTACATTGGAAAACAAAAGGAGATGCAAGTTTACAGGTTGGAAAAGCATCTTTTGTAATGAAAAGGCTCAGAAAATGCAAATATAAATTCATATGGCATTCAGTGATTGGTGCTCTGAATGCTTTCAGTCCGCAATGCAGTAAAATGTAATATTTGCTGTAATCCTTATGAAGAAAAGTATAAGCACACACAAATAACTATTTCTTTAAATTCTCCACCAAAAGAAGCAGAATACTGAGCTGACCCTGGCAAGTATGATTTTACTATGCACTGAACTTATCCAGTTTCCTCTGGTGCCTGTAGAACTGGTGTTTGACAGCTCACAAGAAACCTTGAAGAATGAAGGTCCACTGAGCAGGGCTTCCTGGAAAGCTAACAGGATAGCAAAAAGAGAGCAAATTCTGGATTCAAGTTCAAATTCCAACACTCTCTTTCCTGTGCGTACAGAGTTTGCTTTGGGCAGACTTGCCCTACTCACATGATACACACACCAGTCAAGAAGGTATCCTCACCCAGGGCTATCAAATTACCCTTGGTGTGAGCCAACTTCCATCATCCTCAGCTGGCTGAACACTGCAAGACACCTTCTCTTTGGGGACCTTTCAAGCTTCCAAGGCTGATTTCACAGGTGAGCAGAGACAAGGATCCTTCCCCTTAGTCTTTGCTGTGGCAGGCTGAGTCCATAAGCAGTTTGGAACCACGTGCCACAGCAACTCACTTTGCTTCAGAGGCCACTGTGCACACCCTGCTTGTGGCTGTCTCCTCCAGGTAGCTGCAATTGTCTCAGCTGTTTCCCAGCTGTGAGTGAGAAAAACAATCAACTACCTGATGCTTTACAACTGCCACAAGCTGGCTTTATATTTCTTCCTTCTTTAATGTATTTTTTCACTGATGCCTGTTTTCTTGCAATCTTAATACAAATTTTTGGGATGCCAAGTTCCCCATGTCATATATCTCAGCTTACATTTTAAGGAACAGGAATTGTCAATCATATGCAAAGATGCGAGAGAAAAATGCGAGACAAATCTAGTGCTGGAGAACAGAAAGTGAATAAAAACCCTGAAACTTTTCATGTTGAAATTTCACTGCTTTTTAAAGAAACCTGATCATTCTGGGGATTGTCTGGATATAAGCTTTGAATGCTTAGAGCTAGCAGTACTGATTTATACTACATTTCACATGCTGTGAATTCTTCTTAAATATGTGGTTTTACCTCTTTAGCATAACCATATCAATAGGCACAGGGCACTTTGCATGTGTTAAGTAATAATAACAACACTAAACATCCGCAACTGCAGAAATCTAGATATGCTTGATCTCACACGTTTCAGCAACTACCATGAAGTTGGAGGAGGCTTTACTGGCCCAGACTTTGCTCAGTGAGCAGCTACTGCTGAAGCCCACAATCCCTAATAAAGGCCAAAGACACCGCTGAAGCTCTGTATCCTTCAGACTGAGGCTCTGCACTGCTTTCTAGCTCCAGCTACTAGACCCATCTGCCAGCTTTACTGCTTTACCTCAGAAAGTGAGGGTTTCCTCTCAGAGCTCACAGCCTGTGCTGCTGCTGAACATACCAGCTGCTGCCAGTGCAAGAGGGCACAGTAAGTCCCCAGCGCAGCTCTGGTGTGGGAGGACACCTTCAGCACTGAAAAAGGCTCAACTGTGAGACCCCTGGGCTGGCAAACACAGGCAGCAGTGGCACCTGGAAGTGAAGCTGCATATGCCTTCACTGATGTTCCCAGCAGCAACAGCATTCAATCTCAGCAGGAGCCTTTCTGCTACATAATCAAGTGCCAAAACGTCCGTGTCCTTTATGTACAGTGGTAGATCCAGCACCAGCCAGGGCAGTGTAGTTCTGCATTGGTTTACAGGGAAGGCCAGTCACTCTCCACTGAGACTGATTCCTCCAACTCCACACCAAGGCAAAGAATGGGCAGAAAGAGGTCATTGTTCTTCTCACTCTCTTTCTCCTTTTGCAGGTATTGGGGGTCCCAACTGAAGACACCTGGCCAGGACTTTCTAAGCTCCCCAACTATAACCCAGGTAGATTTAACTCATGAGAAGGCCAGCTTTTTCTCTGAGCCACTAGCCACTCCATTGTTGGGCCAGTAATTCTTATTATGAAAAATCCTGTGCTTCGGTGTTAGTAAATCCCTTGAGCTACTTAATGACAGTGGTGTTGTAGGACCTACAACAACACTGGGATTGGCTTAGTTTACAAACAGAGGTATATGTGTGGCAAAGTTGCCTCACTGAGTGCTGGTGTATGTAAGTGTAATGGAAGATTTCATTGCTCAAAGTCTCACAGTGTATTTAGTCTCCACTCCTCAGTGGAGTGGAGCAAAGGACCACTGTCTCCTGGTTTAGACTGGAAAAGCTGACAGGCACCTGGAGACACAGTTTATCTGAACTTTCCTTATTTTTATGGAGATTGGTTTGGGGACCTTTAAACCTCAGCTTTAAAGGTCACTGTCCCTGATTTTGATGTGGGCAAGGTGAGAAATCTGTGTGATTTACAAAGCTGGATTCTTTTATTTCCACATGGGCTGGTAGAGAAGTCTGTGTCCTGAACTTCAAAGGGCCAGTTGTCTCTTATTTTGATGTGGGCAGGTTGAGAAGTATGCTTTGAAAAGCTAGCTCAGTCACTCTCCCTCTCCCTCTCTCTCTCTCCCTTTCTCTCTTTCTCTTTTTGTTTAATGTTTTCTCCTGGGAAAATATATTCAAGTGTCAGTGAGGGGGAAATGATGAGCACTGATTCTCAGCCTCTCAGCAGGATCATTCTGTAAGAGAAATATTAAAGTGAAATATTAAAAACCCTAGAATGTGAAATTCACCCATCCACAATCTAGCCATTCTCTCTCACTTATACCATAGGAGAGTGGTGGGGGGAGCCTGCCTATCTGGACGGGAAGAAAGAACAGAGGGGAGAGGAGGAGGGAGAAGACGTGCTTTGAGCAAGAGGTTTACAGGTTTAGTAGAGCATAGTAACATCTTTTCAAAGAAGTGGGTGTTGCTCTGTGACCCAGTCCAAGATGCCCCTCCTTTGATTCTGGTGCATGAACACTAAACAGCCCCCATTTTCACATGGTAGCCGAGATTGGCTGAACAATAACCTGGTCTCACAGTCGAAAGGACTGGAATCTTTCACACAATTAGCTGAGACACATTAATCAAACCAGCATGAAATGGGAATGTGTCGCTGTCCACAGCACGTTTAATTTGGATAGCAAGCAAGCACAGAGCAGACAGCTGGAGGAAGCATTTTCTTCTCTAAGTTGTAGAAGGCCTGGCTGGGTAGTCTATGAGTTGAGAAGAGTAGTCTGGGAGATACGGAAATGCTCTTGTGTGGGAGGAACTAATTACAAAGAATTTTTTTATGCCGGTCATCTGCTAATACAAAGCCTCAAACATAGAGACATACAAACTCTGAGAGATCATGGTTAGGTATCCTGGTGCTATGTAGAGGGACAACCTAAAAGTGCAAGGATTAAGGCTATGTTAGCAAAGAAACTTGCACAGACAACAGAGAATGTGAGTGCCTAGAACTGCTCTGAGTAGTGATTCCCTCCTCTCTGTTTCATCTGAGTAGCAGTCCTGTCCTCTGTGCTGTGGAGGGTGCCAGTGGCAGGGCTGGGAGGGAGAGGACAGGCACCTGAACAGCAGGGCAATAGCCCCAATGAAGTCGAGTCATCATAAACAGTTTTCAAGTCTGACTTGCTTTCAGACCTGATAGAAAGTTTTCCTAGTGGATTCCAGAGGGGCAGAATTGATCTGTGCTGTGCTGTGATACTGGGATGCTGGTGCCTTTTGTGGCTGGACCAGGCAGAAATGCAGGACTCTGAGGACACTTCTGTTGAAGCTGGAAAACACATGGAAGAGGGGTGCTGTGTCAGTGTTTGGGGTAACAGCTGTGTTAGCTGGAGAGGCAATATCCTTTTCCCCTCTTGAGAGCCTAAGGGGCTTCGAGCTGTTCCAGCCACATACAGGAACCAAGCACTTGGCTCACACCTGGAATACACAAACCAGTCTGAACAGAAGAAGGCTAGTCTAAAGTTGGACTATTTGCCCTACTCATGAACTAAATCAGTTCACTTTTTGATGGGACTGCTGGTAAGAAGACAAATTAGTCTCTTCGTTTAAAGCTAAATGTTTAAAGCTTCCCCTCTCTTCCCTGAAGCACAAATGCTGTTTCCCCCCCAGGACATACTCAGCCCAAATGCAATCTGTGGAGTCAGCCTGAGAAAACCTTCTCTCCTGAGGTTATTCCCAGACCATTTGTGCGAATCTGGGTGCCTCGGTTGGTTCAGATAAGCAAACAAACTTTGGAGCTCTTCCCCAAATCTGATAGTTTTGAATTCTTTTAGCTAGTCCTATTGATGTTCACACTGAGCACAGGCAGCAAACAAACAAACAGGTTCCTGCCTGCGGCAAGGAATGAACACGGGCAAAACAAAGCACTGAGGTGTGATCCTATTCTCATTGAAGTTGATGGCAAAACTCCCACTGGATTCAGCAGCGTAGGCTCAGCCCCAGACTGAGATTGTTACTGGAAGGCTTCCTGGGCCAGGTGAGTTAGAAGGAATCTTTGAAATGAAAGCTGGAAACCTTTAGATGTTTTCCTATCGCTGCTGTGGGCTTGAGCACATCCTGCTGCAGTCTGAAAAGGATACAGCATGGACTGTGGTGTCTGTGAGTCAGGCACACACAGGGCAGCTGGAGGAAAAGCAGCTCCTCTGCCTCCTCTACGGGCAACTGGCAAGGGATGAAATGTGCAAAGGAGTTTTTGACTACCCTTTGCCCTGGTATCTTGCACAAAGAAGTTCAAGAACAGCCTCATGCCCATTCCCTACATTTGCCAAAGTCTCAACCTGACTCCAGGTGAATGGGAAGGATGGGTGAGTAACCCGTTTGTGGCCAGCCCTACAGCTTGTGATGTCACCTTCTCTCTGCAGGAAAGACACTTGGGGTGGGGAATTATGTGCAGGCAAGCAGGTTGGAGAGCCATTCCCTGGAGAACATGAAGGACTGGGAGAGCTCCTGCCCCACATCTCAGCACACTCACTGGCTGTCTCCCTGGCTCCCCGGGCTTACCAGCCCTACCCATAGTGACAAGGCTTTGCCCTGTGTTTGTTCATTTGTTCTATTCCCTCATTTTGCTTCCCCTGAAAGAGGCAGTTGTAGCTCTGTTAACACTATTTTTGAAAGCTCTCATGCTGAGTGAGCTCAAATCCTTGCATTAATCTACTGCTGTGTTCATTTCACTGTGCTGAAAAGCAGTGAGTTTAAATCCCCTCTAAACACCATTGGTGACACCAGAAGGCCAGTGTTTTGATCCAGCCCCATTAATGGTTACAAGTTTGAATCTAGACAGCAGGGGTCAAGGGCAGGAAAGGATTAGGAATCTCAGCCCATGACATTAAGCCAGTGCTTTTGCCAAACTGGGAATACTGGAGCATCCAATGTACCAAGTTAGTTTTTGTTTCCTTTTTCTGACGTTTGGATTCCAAAGACTGGGAAGCAGTGCATATCTATCTATGACATGATGAACTGAGAGTGAGCTTTACTCCTTGATTTATTGCACAGGCTGAATGATGAACTTGCCTATGCTAGGTAATATCACCTCACAGAGCAGATGCAGGTTTCACACAAGGCCTTTTCAGATGCAGCAATGACTTTCAAATAAAGCCTAGTTTTTCACGTATCTGCAGGCTTTGGTATGCTGAATGAGATTTAAAAGCTTTCCAAAGTCAACTTGTGCTCCCAGGTACGTGTTTTCAGTGTCTGTTGCGTTTCCAAAATGTCACCAGCAGATGGAGGCAACAAGCAGCAGGCCCTGAAATGCAAACTTGCCATGCCATTTGTGAAAATGCAGATGAAGTCTGCATTCCAAGTGCTTTTTCTTTTTTTCTTTTTTTTCTTTTTTTTTTTTTCTGTAATCTCACTTTTTATGTTGATGTTTCATTTAACACATGGGATGGTTGAAAATTGAATTCTAAAATGATTTTTTTTTTGTCATAATAAACTGCATGTGGCTTTGATCTCAAAGGGAAGGGCAGCACTGTAACTAATGTGCAATGTATGCTAGCCAGGGTGTAGAGAAACTTCCCATCTGTGTGGCAATGGGCACAGCCTGCACTTTCCAGCCTGCCACACAGACAGAGCTCTGCTCCTGTCCTGAAGCCACAGAGATTTCACTAATGAGAGAAATTTTCTCTGTGAGCCTGCAACCCCACTGCCTTCATCCAGCAGCATCCTTGGCATCCTCTTTCTCTCTCTTCATCAATTAGGAAAGTTTAACTTTTGTCCTTTGGCTTGCTTGCCTCATTATCAGTTCATTAGCCACTTCCACCTGGGTTTTCAAATAGGACGGTATTTCCTCATTAGCACACTCTACCTTGCATAAGGATAGAAAATAACAAACCTATGTGCTATCTTTCAGATCTACTCATACTGTTAAAAAAGCCAATCAGCCCTACACAATCCCATCATTTTATGTCTACATCATCATTGTGATTAAATTAGTAGTTCATCCACTTTTTTGAATTATCTAAATATTCTTTATCTCTTACCTTTATGGAGTAGCTGTTTACAGTGTTTTACAATTTTAGATTGGTCTTAATCTTACAGTAGGGAAAATATTTACTGCTCTGTTTTTACCCTGCTCAAGACAATGGGGTCTCAGCATTCTCTAAGGATTTGTCTACATGGGGTCAGTCAGGAGATTAATCTGAACTGATTTAAAGTGCATTAGTTAACTGCATTAAATCCTTGAGCAGAGACACACTGTTCCCTTACCTATATCTTCCATGTGTAATCAAAGCTCTGTATACTCAAAGTGGCAAATTTGGCAGTCCTCAATCAAGTTGAATTCTTCACTGAGAGATGTGTTTGGACAGGGACAGGAGTAGTTGGCTCAGTGGCTCTTACACTACCCCTTGCAGATAATTATTAATCTCCAGGTTACATAAAAGATAAATTTAAGATTTAATTTAAGAGGCTTTCTAAAGAAAGCAAACACTATAATTCAGGTATTCCTCCCAGTTCCCAGTAAACAAGCTGATATTTCTATTTCTAATGTAAAGAAAATCCTATTTTTTCTTTGGAATGTTAATCCTGAAAAGGCACTCTGCAAAAACAAAGTGACATTTCACTAAGATATTATTGAAACATTTTGCCCTGCTGTTACCAACTGAACATGCATTTTTAAAATTCCGTGTTAAACTCATTGAAGCATATTAATGTTAAAAGATTTCAGTAAAGTACAGTACTTAAGTAATCGGCATTTTTATAAATATTTAATGAAATTGATATATTGTCGTAGAATGTTTTCATCTCAGAAATCAAATTTTTCTCAGAAATCAAATTTTTCTGTTTTCATCTCAGAAATCAAATTTTTCTCAGAAATCAAATTTTTCTGTTTTCATCTCAGAAATCAAATTTTTCTGAAATTTTTACAACATCTGAATGTTTTTGGCCAGCTCTGTGAAGAGGCAAAAATTTCTACCTCATACAGAAAAGTTTTTTGCCTTTCCAAACCATTTAAAAAATTGTTCTTCTTCTATTCTATCTGGAAACTTTACATCTCTACTCAATATGGGTAATTTATTTCTACACTTTTATTACAGTCAAGGGGGCAAAAAGAAGGGAAGATGATCCAGTGAAAATGTTACTAGTGATCCAAGAGGAATGTTCTGCCAATCTTGGTGACTTATTTGGGAAGGGAGTATTCAAGATGCTAATATATAACTTCTATATATTGGTGATATTCCAGTGCTCTGGCACATGAACAGCCATGAATCCCATCCCAAGTTATATTCCCATTTACTGCTCTAGAAATTACCTTAGTATTTGGGTGTAGGAGAACAATTCAATTCTGAACTTACTTACCCTGTGATAGACAGGTTTAACAACCTGCTAGCCTGGTTTAGTGGTGCAAGATTGCTGCTGGAAAGGTCAAGGGCTGGAAGTTCAGTCATTTGCACTTTTTCAAGTTGTCTGTGCATCAGCTGATGATCAGACGCTGAGTCTGGCACTCTGGAAATGGCCACGCAGGCAAAGGCAGAGGGGACTCCCACTTGGACTGCAGCAGGCAGCTCCTGTCCCTGAATGAAGTGCCTGGTGCTTCCAGGCAGGCAGGGAGGGCAGATGCTCTTGAAGGGTGCAGCATTAACCCCAGCCGAGCTCTGAGTCTGCTGGCAACAGACCGGTGGTGCTTGCCTCCTGGTGGTCTCACTGCTGTGGGGAATGCTTGTCCAGGCTGAGCTGGAAGAGAGGTCAACACCACCCTTCCTGCTCTCCTCCCCATGACTTGAGTGCCACTGTTCATTCTCTGCTGTCAGAAACAGTGCTCAGGAAAATGTAGGTGGGTAGAAATTGCAGCCTTTCTGATGCAAAAAAATCTCTCTGTCCATCAGCTCTATGGGGAAATTTTCCAGGCTTAAGCCATTCATTTTTATCTAAGCCTGAGAAAATTCATGCTTTACAATAAAACATTTGAGAAATTTATTCCTCTATATTTACCACAATGTTTAGAAATATGTCCTTGAAAAATATCAAGAACACAGACTTCACAAAACTGCAAACTCTGCTAAGTTCCAGTCTGATAGAGATCACAATAATCAATGAGTACAAAGCCTCTATGAGCATGGTTAACTGGACAAACAACAAACTTAGTGAGAGCTGTGGGCAAGAAGAGAGTGGGATCAAAGTGCCTTGTCTCTGTCCCCAGTCTTACTGCTGCATCCATGTAGAAAAGCCCCATGTACCCATGGGGGCAATATGTGAAGCTCAGCAGTCCCTCAGAAAGTCAAGACAGTTGCTGGGGATTCAGGCCTGCAAAGTTCTTTTTGCTTCCTTTGTGTGAAGGCTTTAGGGACTGATATTGCTTTTATTGATGTCAAAGCTAAGACTCACACTGTAACAGGAGGAGATCCAAGGCCTCTACTCACCGATATATGAAAGGAAAGGGTTACAGAACTGGAACAGCCTTATTAAGATCAATGAAGGTACTCAAGTCCTATAGGAATAGCATATATTTATAAATAATGACAGATTCTATAGGGCCCTTTGAAATTCTGAGCATGTTTTTTTGTAGGGGCTCAGAGAATGGGTTTTGGCTTGATTTTCATTTAATCTTGTGATTGCATATTACACTTTCTAGAACTGGTTGCTTCCAGGAGACCTCAGAGACTCCGAGTCATCTGTGACAGGTAAGCTACCTATAACAGCAATGTCAAAATCGCCTCTGGGTTTATTTGTTTCTTTATGCAATCATTTAACTTGAAATGAGCTCTTTTGGCAAGCTCAGGAAGAGCAGGGTGGCTCTGTAGTAACAAGCAGATCTAACATCAGTTAAGCAACTGATTTTGAGAGATCGCAGCAAAGGTAGACACATAGTGGGTTTATTATTCTCAGAGGAGTAGTGATTATTCTGAGATAAGCAGTGATTCAATGACTTTGTGTGCAGCTTTTTGTGGGGCACAGTTCGATTGAGAAGGTCATACTTTCCCAGGCCCTCTTGCCCAGACTGAGGACAGACTTCACCCTGTCCCAATTTTCATTTTTGAAAACAGACTGTAGGAATGTTGCTCAACAGCAGTAAGGAAGACATGCTAGGACAGCATTTTCATGAGACAATGAAATAATCTTGTGATTAGTTAGGAGGGGAAAAATCACATTCTTAGTGGCCAAAGCTATGAGATGAAGGCCATGGTTACACACGCAGCTTGACCAGACACATCAGCACTGCTGAATCACTCCCCAGTGTGCTAAGGGAAGGGATAATTTTTTCAGGCACACACACACACATGCACACACACACACACACACACACACACACACACACACACACACAGAATGTATATATGTATCAGTGAAAGAAATTTATAATCAGACAAAGTGCCCTAACCTAGCTGAGGGAGTCATTCAAATCAAATCCCCCTAAACTGATTTTGAGGCACACAGCAGGTTTTATAGATACATAGGAAAAGACAAGACGGGATTTGTCCTCAAAATGGTGTACATGAAGATGTCAATAATCAAATATCCTTTGAGGACATAACCACTTTTTTCATTGCTGTTTATTATCTGTTCAGCTGATTGGTTAGGATCCAGCCCTGCTAGGAGGGAAGTGTGCTGCCCTTCAGAGCAGGATTTCCCAGATGCTATTCTAAATGGCTGAACAAACATGCTAAAGTTTTCAGCAAAGCACAGGTTACTGAAATGCCAGCTATTGTCACGCACAGCTTGAGAAACACAGAAAGCTCAATATGTCCCTAACCCTTACAATGCAGGTCCTGGAATAGAACAAATCCTCTCTCAGCCTGAATAAAGAAATAAGTATATTCCTTGCAACTGTGCTATATTGCACTTCTGCTTTTTGGCCATAATCCTTTGGCAGATCCCATTACAGGTCAAACCAAGGGGCTGGCCTAGCACCTCTGTGGCAGAGCTCTGGGCTGCATGTGGCCCAGCTCCAGCTCTGCCTTCAGAGCTTTCATGCCTCTGGTGCTGCCATGGCCAAATAACTGCCTTGGAATGCTCAGCCTGGGAGAAGGAAAGAGCTGCTTCATACAGACCGCTCAGCCATGACTCTCCATGGACAATTGAGAAATCAAAGGGAAGCTCTCCACAGAGCTTGGCCACCACCAGGAAGCCTGAGCCATGGTGGGAAGCACTGAACTGTGTTGCTGCCCAGAGTGGGAGCCTGCAGTAGCAGGGATCGAGGGGGCAGAAGGTCTCCAGATAAATCCCTGCCATGGCAAGGGCAGCCTGTCACGCAGCTCTAGCAAGAGGCCTCAGACTGGATGCTTTGGCTCCCTGTCCCATCACTGGTCCCCAAGGAAGCAGGGGCTTGAACTGTTTTTCTGGAGGTGAAAATTCAGCAATTATCTACCACAGTGAGGCCAGGTACCTTCTACAAATTTGTTTCTCAGGGTCTCTTTCTCTCCTTCTGTCTTGGTGTTTTTTCCTCTTCTTTTATATTTTACATTTTATCTTCTCAAAACAAAAATGTCAGCGTGTCAAATGTCCTGTATAGGGAGGGGGAATGCAGGGGCAGGGGCAGGGGCAGGGGGATCCCAGCCCCTGATGTCACTTGGAGGGGAAGCACCATTGGGAGCCAAGGGAGGAAGCACAACAGGCCATACTCTGAAGCTGAAATGTGATCAGAACAAACAAACAAAGTAAAAGCTGTAAAACTAAATTACTATTTTTATTTGTTTCCTTTTTGGTTTGTTTTCACTCTTCCACTTCCTTGTCCCCAGCTGTGTGCTCCTCTAGGGAGCAGCCACTTGGCATTGGTATTTGCTGGGCATGGAGCATATGTGTGTTACATTTATTTTAAGCACTCATCCTGAGAAACAGATTCTTCTCTGTGAAGCCCCAACACATTTTACAACCAGCTGCACTACTGGTACTGGGGTAGGAGAAGAGGAAACAGTATTTTCTTTAGGTTTATTAGGTTTGACCTCTAGTCTTCTCAGTGGGCCAGTCACGTTATTTTCTACACTTGGATTGTCACTATAAACTAGTACCACCAGACTCTGATATTAGTTACATCACGTAAGATATAGTCTCCTCAGCATCATTCCCCCTTTCACTTACAACCTTCTTTTTAAAAACCAGAAATTTGTTTTTAAAATTTGTCTGTAAACATGAGTTTGAGCTCAAATCCTGGATGCATATACCCTAACGTAGTCAAATTCAGATGGAAAAGCAAATGTCCTGAAAGCTATATAGCTGGGGTGGGTTTATCCAGCTCCCCGTGTCCCTCCACTATCTTTGCCTTAAGCTGAGAAGGGCTGGGTCATGTTCTGCTTTCTGGCTCATCCTCATCTCCTGTGCTATTTTTTCTTGTTTTCCTAGGATGAGCAGGGTGCCAGAAGCAGAGAATTTGGCCTCCAGGATGCTCACGGCCTTCCCTCGAGGCCGTATCTCTGCTGAAGATGCCCTTCTTCATAGCTTCTTCAGCCCTCTGCCTCCTCAGCTCTATCAGGTTCCTGCTGGTAAGTTAACTCTCAATTTCATCTCACCAAGAAAGAGCTGCTGCATGTGCTATTTACTGTGAGTTTCCTCTCTCTTTTGAAAGTCTCTGCCATTCACCCAGATATCTCTCTTTTCTGCCTGCACTCTCTCCCCACTCCTATATGCTGCAAAGTTTACATCCTGTGGCAAATTTGACAACTTGTTTTTCTGTTTTCTTCTACTTGACCACTGTGTTAATACTAGATGGGGACCTTGATGGGCTGCTACCATGGTCTGTCTGTCTGTATATACTTTGACAGCTCACCTCTCCCCCTTTCTGTAACCCCAAGGGCCTGGACATTTCCCCGGCTCACACTCTGTGTTCAGTGTAACTCACCTGCTGGCCCCTCCTGATGTCCTGAACTCCCATCTGCTCAGCATGGTGTGCTAGCCCCAGTTCCCTTGGACTGCTCCTCCTGCTCCCTTTTGATGTTGAGACAGCTGTTCCTTGTACCCTGTCACACCAGTTCTCCCTCAGTTTTACCTGCTTTATTTTCTTCTTCCCTTGCTCTCTTCTCTTAAGCACACAGCTGCACACACAGTTGTGCCTCTCCTGGCCTGAGCTGACAATAAATACAGGGTCTCTCAAGCTGCAGTTCTGCTCCTCACTAGGAAAAGCTCCCTCCTATTGGGCTGCAGGCCAAACGGACCTTGCATTCCCTGCTGCCTCCTGGGCACCCTGTACTCTAGTTAGTTTGATGGTGTTTTTTAAGATAGGGGCAATTAAGAAAAAGCCTTCATGGACTGTGTTGTCAAGCTATTGGAAAACCAAATTTCTGGCTCCTGTGACACATCCCAAGTAGAAGAGCAGCCAGCTAGCATCTCTCCCAATCCCCCAAACTGCTGCCCTTCAGAAGGTGCTCTGTGTGTATGTGCTTGAGTGAGAGACATCTGCATTCCTTTTCTGTTCACCCAGCCACAGAGCACAAATCTACTTTGACACTTTTAGAAAAATGAAAAGATGGAATCTCGCAGGAGCCTGCCTGTGCCGGCGGGGGAGGAGGGGAGCATGCACAGCAGGAGGGAAGTTGACTTTTCTTTATACATATAGGGTTTTTTCCATGCAGAGTTTAAATTATGCCTGATAAAAGGAGTTTCGTGGATGTTTCAGTTCTTTCAAACCCTCCTGGCTTCCTCCCAATTAAATGAGGTTTGTCAAAGCCACAGGGCTCTGCTGCTGCCAGAGAGGCGGACAAGCACTTCCCGCAGTGACATCTCCAATCCCCAAGGGAGAAGATGAAAGTGTCAGTGCCGAGAGAGAGAGAGAGAGAGAGAGAGAGAGAGAGAGGGAGAGTGGAAAAAAACAGGTACAGAGACAGACAGTGTGAGAGAGAGAAAGGGAGAGAGTGAGGAGAAATAGAAGGAATGAGAAAACAGATTGGCATAATGTGTCAATCTCTCCGATATGCTGCCAGCAAGGGGATAGATTCATTTCACCTGGGTTTAGGCACCATCCCGTATTTATTATCCCCCATATTGCAGCAAGAAGTACTTTGTGGACAGGAAACTGCATGGCGTTATCATAGCAACCAATGTGTTGAGAACAGAATCAAAGTGCACAGGGCTGAAACAAGTACAGTACGATCATGCAAGACCATATTCATGAGTGACTCATTAAGCCTGTAAAATTTAGGCTATTCTGAATAATTCTCCATGTAGCCATTCCTATTGCCATAATTGTTTAAGACATTTGCTCTCGTGTCACTTTGGCATAACACTATTTTGGAATTTAACTGTATCATTTAAAAATTCTTGTTGCTATGATAACAGTGCAAATTTTAAATATATTCTGTACCCACTTTGTTCTGGAGGATGCTGGCTATTAGTTGCCATCCTCTGAAAAGGAAAATTAAAGCAGAAGGGCAAAGAGTGATCTGGAGATGCAAGGTGAAAGAAGAGGGGCTTAATCCCAAGGTGTGTGAGATAGTAAGAGGGAAACAACATTTGAAAAAATAAAAGGTTCTCATAAGAAATTATTCTCTGTTTTTATGAAATAACTATATCCATAACTGTCCTTTTTATAAGTTGTTATGACAAGCGGGAAGCAAGAGGATGTTTTTCAAAGGTCAGTTCCTGGGAAAAAATAATTGGAGAAATCACTGTTTTGAAGTTAAGTACCCCTCCAAATAGCATGTTTGTGATTACTAGGGGGAATGTTAATGGTTAGAGGCTGGCTGCTGCCCCTGGGAAGGGGGAGCGGGAGCACAGGGCTCTTTGCTTCCTGGAGATCAGCTCCTACAGAGTGGAACAGGTTGCTGTTGCTATGGTCATCTGAGTGCATAGTGCTAGAAAAAAAGAGTAGCCTGTGCTCTAAGGGAGGAAGAAGGCTCTCTGTCCTCTGAGGGGGCTGGCCCACAGATGGGCCTCTCCTACAGCTGCTCACTCCTGTGCCTTTAGCTCTAGGAGGGGATTACTGAGGCCCGGGTTCAAACTTTGCTCATCATCTTGGTGGACTTAATTCTACATGTGCCACCAGCACGTCTGGATATAAAAACAGAGAGGGGTGCAGGGGTTTCTTCAACTTCCCTTCAGTGTGGGTAGTAGCCTAAGAGGTGGCAGTGATGACCTTTTGTAAAACCGGAGCATTTGCTGTCCTTTTTCTGGCTGGAGCCAATCCTCAGACAATTATCTTTGTGCAGTGGAGCCCTGCACAGCAGCAGCTCTGATAAAACTTCAGTCTAACCCTTTGCCACCTGCTAAAGCAGAATGTTTTCTGTCCAATTAATCCCTCCTGGAAGAAAGATGAGATCCTTGAATCAAGAAAGCATGAGCTGTGCTCTCAACTCAGTGTCAGTCCTGAAGTGCAAAGGGCCTTCTGAGGAGGTATCTCACTCTGTTGTCAGACAGGTCAGACACAGTAACAATTGCAGCTTATTATTCTTAGTTATAGATTTGGTTTATTTTCCCTCTCTTTTGCCCTCTGATGCTTAGAGCAGGCAGGGAAGGTAAGCAGTAGGATTTGGGGTTATCAACAGTGCACTCCCAAGAAAACACACTGCAAGAAGAGCTCTGGCCAAATCACACAGGCACAGGAGCCAGGGAGGCCTGAGCTGGCAGCTCAGATCCTTTCCCCACCAGACCAATGTCCAGTCTCAGTAGAAATCTTTCTGTCAGTGTAGGAGACGTTCAACCCTGGCCATACCCTTGGCACAGCAGTTAGTAAATTCCAGTACAAGCTCCATGAGGAGGATTGTGTGTTGCATGGATGGGATCCTGGCTTTTACTAGGCGGTACTTGCTCTTTTTGGGTACAATTAGTCTCTAATTGTTTCCTCCCCCAGCAACACAAAACCAGTGCACCAAGTGATGAAGACACTGTACCATTTCTCCTGAAACAGCCCACTATTCAGCCTTTCAGAGACAAGGAGGAGGAGAAGGGAAGCTTGATGTTGACAGTCATTTTAATGTCTGTTGCATCTAAACTAAGACAAAGCAAGTAAGCAAGTGTGGGCAATGAGGAGGTTAAGGCTGCAAGCCACTGCCTACCAAAAATCCCATTACTGTTGGGATTAACCAGCACTGGTAAATGTTATCACAGGGGACATATAAAGAAGAGCTGGCATTCATGACCCCTTGTTTGGGTTGGCTGGTTTCCCTAGGTTCTCCTACATAGCTAAAAGATTCATACAGTCACTTGATTTTTTAACCACTCTGCTTTGTGACCTCTATACACAGCAAATTGATATCCTTCACTGTAAGTCAGATACAGACACCTAGAAAGGTCCTACCAGGTGTATGAGTCTGGTTTATAATGTGTCTTAATCAGGAATAAACCAAAGCTGGTGATGAGCAGGAAATCAGCTGCCCCTCCAAAGCCAGAAGCATTCTTATCTGTGAGGTTATAAAACAAATCTTCACTTAACTCAGGAAAATCACCCCTCACTTCACCTGGTGTGATCCCCACAGTGGTGGAAGATCTGCTTCCCTTCATACTGACAGGACATGAAAGTTTTGTATTCTGTCATTAAGCCACCACCCTAGGAAAGAGCTGTTGCAACATCACAGCAGATGCTTGCCAAGTGTACAGGGCTCTGGATATGTTGCCCTGTTTAAGCTCTTCCCCTCATGCTGTCCTGGGGCAGGCATTGTGCTGCGCACTGTTTAGGAGCACAGGGAAAAGGGGAAGATGGGAAAAGAAGGAAAATTTCCTTTGCTCACTCCCCAGCTCCTGCTCTTGCAAAAGCAACTGGCGCAAAGTTTGGCCCACATGACTTGTGGAAACAAAGTCCTACAGACATGGATCAAATGCTCTGACTCCCATTGATCTCAGGCCAGAGAATCTCTATAAAGGTCTTATTGTTCAGGGAGACAAACCACTCTTGGGGGAGTGCTGTTAATACCGTTCGTTTGTGGAGGCAGACACTATTGCATCAGAGGTTAGCAGATGCTTTTCTGTGTTTTGTCTAATTACAAGTTTTGGCTGAGGTTTATTTAACTTCCATTTTGCCCTTGACACTGTAAAATGCAAATCTGAGAAGATTTAGTTGTCTTGTTTGCTGTGAAAAGACATGCAGACTGGAAGTCTCACATAGTAATTTCCCATCCTCAGGTGCACTTCTGACTTCACTCAGAATAGAGTAAATGGGGAGGTACTGATCAGATTTCTAAGGCACAAAAGTTAAAGCTGAGTTTGAGATTGTGACAGCAAGCAACCATGAGCATAGGAACTCAATTAGCCTGAAAGACAACTATCTCATTATCTTTCCTAAAATGATATAAATACATAAGAATATAAAAATTTAAAATAAACTCTCTATTGACTGTCTAGATGACTGAATTTCACTGCTCAATTTCTTTAAACACCCACTTTAGTATTTATTTATTCTAAGCGTGAAGCAGCTACGATAATTAGACTGTCAGATTTGGTAAGTTAATGAGGAGTCACTGGAGTGGAAGGTTTTGCATTTGTGAGATTGCTGAAGGAGAGAAGCTCTGTGCCTTCGCTCTATCTCTTTTTTCTTTTTCTTTTTTCCCCCTCTGCTGGGTGGGAAGGAGAGAGCTTGGCAGTGCGCAGATCCATTTGAATCCTTTTGATTACCGGGTTGCATTCCTACCACTGTTCTACCAAATAGTATTTTGCTGGTTGGTCCAAGAAAAAGAAAAAGAAAAAAGAAAAGAAACTGCAGATGAGATTTCTAGAGAAGAGTGTCTGGATTAAAGAAATAATTTTCCAAAAACAATCAGAAGGAATGCAGCTGTGAGAAATAGGATCTTGAATTAGTTTATATTGCAGCTAATGTCACAGGAGAGCATTAAGAAAGTAGCACAATGAAGGAAAAGGACCCTTTTGCAGCTTTCTCTTTAACCTGATTTTTCCACAGGACAATCAGTGCTCACAGTTCCAGGGGTGAGACTGCAACCTGAAATCTGTGACCTGTTTGCTTCTTACCGAAAAGGCCATGTCTCAGGAGGTTCGAGCAAGTTTTGGTAGAAATCATGGATAATTGAATAATTCTTGGGTAAGCATATAGTTGCCATTTTCAAAGCTGCTGCCATCACCCTAAGTGCATAAATTCCTTCCTGTATTGAAGGTGGGAAAATAGATCTGATACTCAGGGCTGGATGATCACATTCCAGGGTGAGAACAAAGTGGGAAATCTCACATTCAGAGAGAAGAGATCAGCAAGCCAATGGCCCCCAATGAACAATGTTCAGTGGTGTCATGGGAGGTTTGGATTTGTTTTGTCATAATGCCAAGTCTCAGACCAGTGCCCTCTCCTCCAATGCCTCCCCAGTCAAAGTATTGCTTCATTTTTCCATTGCTTAAACTGACCAAATTGCTTTGTTCTCCTTTGTCCTTGCCTACTGAGTTCACATTTCATAGCTTACTTGTTTTGATTTCACACACACTGGAACCTGAGCAGAGCTAGGCAAAATCTCCTTATCTTGTAATATCCTTGGTTTTAATTAATCACTATTTTAATGTCACGTTTCAAAATGATGCTTCAGCATCAATATTTTTCATCTTTTTGTTACAGAAGACCAAAAGCTCACTTAAAACCACTGTTATTGAAAGAAATTACCAGAAAATATCCTTTTATTATATCCTGTCTCTTTGTTTACCTTGTGCATTTGTTAGCAGCATGTGTCCTGTCAGTGTCACCGCTGGGTCTGTGCTTGCAGGGCAGACCTGGAAACTGATTTTGAGGCCAAATTAGTTTGACTGTCTTATTGTCTGCCAAGCTAAGAGGCAACCTTAGGATAGCAGGACACACCTCAGCTACCCATCTGTGCTTTCAAATGCATGTAGATGGCATGTATCTGCTATAGGATCAGGTCCCAGCACTCAGTGCTTGGTCTCACAGCCTCTCTACCCCTTCTGCCCTCATCATGTAGATGACAGCAGGCAGAGAGGCCATCCTGGAGTCCTTTAAAGAGTGACCTGACATTGCCAGTGCTGTGACCAGATTGGCGTTTGGAAGCAGCCTGAAGGCCTTCCCTGCTCATCTGCTCAGCTGAGTGCAGACAGCATGGCTGTTCCCTCTCTGTGATCAGAGAGGAACTAATCCTGCCAGAAAAGCTGGCTGTCAGTTCCACTAAGGCTTCTGGGACAACTCACTTGAGGAGGGCACTCATGCATCAGTGTTCAATGAACTTGGATTTGGCCCATTTTAAATGATTTAGAGAGCATTTCACAAATATATCATTTAAAATAGTGAAATCTTGTAACTAGTAGGAGAAACCCTTAAACTTTTTTTTATATATTAACCTGTCCTAAAAATGATTGTGTCCATTTTTTTTCAGCTTCTTACAAAGCATACTAAACAAGCCTAAATGTCAATTTTCATCTGCAGTTCATTACAGAAAAACATTCTATATGTGATGGTGTTCATATTATTAATTCTGTTTTTTAAAAAGGCATCTGGATTCAGACATGCAGGCAAGGTTATAAATGAAACAGTAATTTTTTTGTCATTTTAATAGGCTACCAATGGAAAGCTTGGGGTTCTGTATGCTTTTTCAAATCTAATGAGAGGTAGATAGGCATCTAAAGCACAACAGCCTCACGCTGGCACATGAGAGAACGGAATTTCCTGGGAACATAATGAAACTGCCCAGCCTTCCTTCATTTGCCAACCTAAGTTACAAAAACAGACAAAACCAAAAAGACTAAACATACCAGGCTCCATCTTGAATCCATGGGCCCTGAACAACACAGCAAGGGACAAAACATAATCACAGACTCCTCCTTGTTCTCCTTCTGGTTTCAGGAAAAGATGAGATGCTGTCAGTTGTCTATCCCAGAGTGATATATACTCCATGCCAGCACCCCACCCAGTTTCTACCCTATTCCACCCACCACTTTCCCTCTACCTGCTGAGGAGGAACATATGGGTCATTGGAATCTGCTACTGTTCTCATTCTGCCTCTCAAAATAAATATTCAGATAACTAATGCTGTTCCTTCTACATGTGTGTGATACTGTACCAGCTAAGTGTGGTTGAATCTACAGGAAGGGAAGAGCCTGTTTTAAACCAGCTTTTAGCAAGCAGGATAACTGAAGGCACTAGCCCTGCAGAATATTTGTAATTGGGATTTATTTTTCTTTTTGATACAGGACATAGGCGACGGATTTTTACTCTAATAGAATTTCTCTGCAATAGGTGTAGATTGTACCCTCCCTTACACCAACTCCTTGTATTGACAAAATGAAGAAAAGTCTTTGAGATTATAAAACAAGGACACAGTTTGAGGGGTGGGGTGTGTATTTTTCAAAAGTCACCTTTCAGTACAAGGGAATGAAATTGTGCAGATGTCCTGCCTTTTGTTTTTCAGAAAGCAATGTCAGAAGGATTGACTTGGCAACGAAGAGGTAACAGCACAGACTGGACACTGGACTGGCAGAATATACTCAGCCATGTGTCACTTAATAGAGAACTCCCTGGACCAGAAGATCGATGCACAAACAGGACAGATGGGGACTGACAATTGAAAGAATGTAGAGGCTCATCCAAGGCTTACAGAGACCTGTCATTCCTGGGGTATGCCTACAATCTCCTTCAACAAAAGAGCTCCTGAGGGAAGGAGGGGATTAGTCAAAAGTTGAGTGAAGTCTCCAGGGAAGATGGTTTCTTGGATAGAGTTGTCAACAAAAGGAATTGTTTAAGACTATTTGTGATAATTTCCTAGAGGGAGCTTCTGCCATTACTAACAGGATTACCAGCATTCTGGTTCCACACCAGCAGAGCATTAGACATGTGCATTGCAGACTGGTTGCTTAGAGCTGAATTCAGGGGTCTTATACAGCATCCCAAATGTGTGCAGGTGTTGATGAGCAGAGGGGAGATGGCAGAGAATTAAGATGCAGCCAAATGCAGTCCATTTTTGGTCCAGCTGTTGTAGAGAGTCCTGGCTCATTAATGAGTTTCCACAGTGTTTTAATCTCCTTGATCTCAAGGCTGCTGACAGACTATAAGAAGGAAAGCTAATCTGAGGTGAGTGCTGATGAGGATACATGGGGAAATCAGAGACCTCTTTCCCAGCTGCAGTTACTGTGAAATTTCTCATAGAATTCTTCCTGGAAGAATTGGGAAAGCAAGTAATTTACTGTGTTCAAGTACTAGTCTGCTTGGTTTCAGTTATCTTGGATACTTTTTCTTAGCTCTGGGACATGGAAACCAGTAGCCTTGGTGTAACCTCACAGCACATCTGGGAAGAAAAGGAAGTCAAAGATAAATCACTGAGGTGCAGACATACAAACCTTCTTGAATATTTTTATTCATCTGAGTAGTGTCACTGGTATGACTGGGAGAACTTCTCTGAGCAAGAATTATGCAGAGCATTGAGGCACTGGAACAAAACCAGTCAAGGAGCTGTGGGTGGCAGCCATAGAAAGAGCTGAAAGGTGAGCTTTTAGTGTAAGACAGCTGCATCTCCGGCCCCACTCCAGTCCATCATTTACCAAACACACACTGCAGATCTGGGCAGGAAGCAGCACAACTGTTTATGTTCCCCTTTGCCCTTGCTACAGACATAATTTCAGGAATGTATAGATTAGCTACATTAAGGGGGACATAGACTATCTGCAGGCACTGCTCAGTTAAGAGGACAAGATTTTCCTTAGGTTATGTTCCTTAAAATTCTCAGCCTTGATGAAAAGGCAAGCTATGTCCCAGAAGACTTTCTACCTCTGGATTGCATGGACTTGGCTCTCCCAAACGTCAGCCACTCTCAATGACCTGACCTCCCTTTGCAATACTGAACAGAGCAGCTGTACATGATGCCCAAGTGGGGATAGGGGTTGTTTTGCATTCCTTTTGCATTCTTGGAGATGTCTGGACTAAGAGCAGTGAAGAAGCAGGATCTCCAGGGCCTGCAGTGGGGTGTTTGTGGCTGAATGTCTGCTCCTAATTGAGAGCAACTAAATGTTCAAGATATGTTAAATTAAAGGATTTGTTATGCATGGACAGTGAGGGATCTAATGATGAGAACTGAGTCACTTGTACTCATGGTCTATCCTGAGCATCAATTGTAAATTTCTTCTGCCCTGGAGCAGTGGGACAGAATGGCTTTGCTGTTTTACATAGCTGCCACCCCCGTAATGGCCATGCCATTGCTAAATTTAGCCATATGCTAAATTGCCAAAGAGTCAAATGATACCTTATAATTCTGTATCTAGAGGGGCAGAAAGCCAGGAAGACCCTGGATATGCCACAACCCAGCAGTCTTCATTAACTCAACATTGTAGGCCCAGTGCCTAAAACATGCCAAACCAGAGAGAAACTGAACTCAGAACCACTCCTCTCCACAACTAATGGGAATACTATTTACATCAGGAGTACTATCTCAGTAGATTTTCCATCCCCTGGCCTGCACAATCTCTGGGGCAACAGCTTTTGGGGAAAATGGATGTAGTGTTGTAATGAGTCAGAAAGAGTAACTAACAAGAAACATGTCTGAATTCATGTACCAAGTTGGTGCCACCCAAAAAGGCAGTTCTGCTTCCCCCATTTCCCTCCCAGCTTCAAACTTTACAGTCTTTCTCTTTTTCTCTCTGGCACCTTTGTAGGCCCTTGAAGAACTGATTTAATTCACTAAACAGATGGAAGACTATGAACTCTTTTGCTGAGTTAGTTTTTCATTGTTCTAGTGAGATGAATCAGATTATGCAGGGAGAAGAGTACCAGACTTCATTCATGGATGAGTGGGGAGTAGGAAAGGAGGAGGTGGAAAAATCCATGAAGTTCATATTCTCTTATCTCCAGCCTGCTCACATCTAGTTCCTGTGGGGTGACCATCGCCTGTTGCATTTGAATGTCTGATTTTGTTTTGAGATAAGAACTGAATGAGTTCTGGCAAGTAAGTGCTCAGTACTGCTGTCATTTATGTGGCCCCATCTCAAATCCAAATGTTTGCTGTTGAACACCTCACAAAAAGTCCCAGATGTTGGCAGAGAGGTGCAGGACTGAACTTTCCTTTTTTTTCCAGAAAATACTTTCTTTTGGCAGGGGAAGGATGCTTTGGTAAAGCAGGTGAGAGTTTATAAAGTGCATATAAATGGAGATCATTGTGCTTAAGGGTCATCAAACTGTTTCTTCTCACCACCTAATAAAAAACCAAAAACAAATCTGAGGTTTTTGAGAAATCCTTTAACATCTTCCTTTATGTAAAGAGAATTTAACATCAGACTTAAATATTTGCTTTAAAAACATCTGGAAGTAAATGAAATAACTTCTTTCCCAGGCCAGGATTCTGTTTTGTTTCAGCCTGGAGCAAGTTTGTCGGCCAAATTATATATGCCCAAGAAAAGATCCAAGGTCTTTAAAACTAGCAAACCCCTGTCTGTAAAGGTGCAAGTGGGCAATGCTCTTTAAAGTGTGTGTGGGGGAGGGAAGTGCCAGGAAAATCCCCTTCACAAGCCAGAACTGCATTTGGGGAGCCCAGATGAAAGCTCTGATGCGGGTCATGTGACAGGTGTCACTTCAGTAATGATATTGGGGCAGAGATAAAAGTCCTCGCCGGCTGGTCATGTGACATCGCTTCATTACTGGCACAGCAGGTGGTCGGAGAGACTCAATGCCTTTTTTTTTATTATTTTTTAATTTTTTTTTATTCTGTGATAATGAGAAAATGTTTAAACTTCCATCTCTGTGTTTAAACACTTCTTCATGCTGACAGCAGCAGGAGATCCCTTGATCAGCTGTCAGATGGGAAAGTGCAATTTTTCTGGAAAGTAAACAGCGTGTTTGCCAGTTGGAAATCATTTTCTGTTTGTTGGGACTGCTAGTCGTGGTGTGATGGAGCCATGTCACAGCATCTGACAACTCGGGAGCGGGGAATAGAAAACAGGCTGAGAAATGGGGTTTAGACTCTGCCTCTGATAACAGCAGCTTGAGATTTTTGACACTTCGTTATTGTTACTGTGTGGAAAAAAACCCACAACTTTTAAAAGCAGCAGCTCAGTGCCAGTGTGAATGTGTGGGACCTCCTAAAAGAAGCTCCTGCATTTTAATAGAAACATTTCTAGGAGAAAAGCAAAAAGGACACAAAGGAACTGAGTAGGCGTGGAGATGTGTGGGGGTGAAGGTGGTCAGATCTCATTCCTGGCTTGCAAGAAGAAACAAAAAAAAGTCTTCTTATTAGAAACTTTACATGGTTCTGATGTCACATAGGCTTGGGTAACCCACTGGGAATTTCACGTAAGAAAAGGAAGGTAAATGTGGTCACAGGGTCATGCAAAAGAGCTCAACCCCACCCTGAGCCTAGCTGAAATCAGAGGTGTTATGGTCTCCTTCGGAAGTACCCTGGAACCCAACTAAGTTAACTTTAAATGCTAATCACATTTTTTAAAATTTTCCTGTTAGGCAAATACCTTCTCAAAGTCAATTCCTATTGAGAAAAAGGAGATACAGATATTATACACATAATTCTAATTAAAATTAGGGTTTGAATATGCCTATGCAGAGCCATACACCACATTTTTCCTAGGCAGACACAGACAACATCTCATGCGCAGAATCAACAAATCAACCTGATTTCAACACCGGGGAAGTTAATTACTCAGAGCATGGCTCGAATCACTAAAAAATATTCGCAGCAATTATGTTACATTAAACCCTTGGTAGCCTCCCAACAAATGCTTTCCTCTGCTGGCTGCACTGCAGCATTCTGCCTCTTCCTAAAGATCCCTAATAAAAGCTTCCTGCCTGTTACACCGGCCGGTAGCTCACCCACGCCCCAAAAGCCCTGGAGCCGGTGCGTTGCCTTCAGTGCCCGGCTGCAGCTCTACTGAGGCCGGTGGGGCTGGGGGCGACTGCCCGGCTGCAATCAGGGGCTGGGCCCGACCAGCAGCAAAAACCATCCCAAGCGAAAAGATCAGATCAGAATCTGGCCCGTTGTTAGCAGTCATTAAAAAACATTGCACTTTTAATAGGAGCTTATTCAATTAGCAGACTAACAGGCTCCATCAGATAAGCTGGGGATTTCCCTGGGAATCTGAGTCACATACGGTGAAGCTGCTCTGCACTGTATGGTTAACCCTCTCCATGCAGAACCAGCATCAAGAGGCCAAATCCCAGGAAAGGGCTTATTTTTGGGTTTTTAAGAGAGAAGAAGGAGCCCTCCACTGCGCCTCGAAGCCCCTGGAGCTGCCAGTGCCGAGTGAGTCACACACGCTGGAAGGACCCAGGAGGATCATGGCACCAAACTCACTGCTGCAGACAGGAGACTCGCCTGATCTCCGATAAACACGCTGACATTTGGCAGCCTGACAGCTTCACAGTCCCATAAGAGGCTTCCTAATTAGAGCCTGGGTGAGAAATAATCCACAACTTGAAGTTTGTCTCTAGCTTCCTTGCTGTACTTTTTTTCTCCTCCCTTTTTGTGCCTTTTTTCCCTTTTCAGTGTTTTCTCTCACACATTCTCAATACATCCCCTCCCCGCAGGCGGAAGCAGTTTGAAACACCAGGCAGGATAAAGGGTCACTTTTGCCTGTCCTCTCAGCTCAGAACAGCTCCCAGCAAAAGCACCCCTCTTACATTCCAGCATTGCCCTTGAAGGAGACGGAGAGATAAGGCAGGGGAAAGGACAGTACATGGTGAGGTTTATAATGAGGCAAAGTAAAACCAGTCTGGAAGAAAACCAAGCCAGTCCCATTCATTCCTAGTCAAACAAGTAAGGCAAAACTAGTGCTCCTGGCAGCAGGAAAATAGGGACTCTGGGGCTCTCGGTCTGGATCCAACCCTGAACTTTGCTTTCCTCTTCAGCAAGTGCCCCAAACAGCAAGTCATGGCATCCGCAGCCTTTCAGCTGGAGCCAAGATCTGAATTTAGCATTGCCTTCAAAATGTACAGTACCACGATGCTGTTGTATCATAGTAAGACATTCAACCAGCTGGCCATATGATGAAATATATTTTTTAGCGATATGTACTGGTACACAGCCTGACCTTTTTAAAGAAAAATCATATTCTACTCAGTTACCCCATCACATGTATGTTTTCTGAATAGTTCCAGAATAGTTCTTCAAATGCAATAACCTGAATTGAGATTATATCCATATTGGCTAAGATAAGTATGAGTCTTTTACTGTATTTATCTCTTAGAGGATTATTTGCTGATAAGTGAGATTGACTGTTTTCTATTTAATATTCCAAAGTCTTTTCCAGGGTAGTGAGACAAGGCAGCAAGGCTCTTAAAATACAAGTCATTGTATACACTGCAACAGCTTGGATACAGATACAAACATTAGAATTCACTTTTTATTAGAGGGTTGTTCTCCCACACTGTCCTCCTCACTGAATACCATATACCATGGATAGCCACCAGAAACAGGCAGAAACTTGGGATTCTCCATTCTTGGCCATACATTACATCAGATAGCTCTGTATGTTACCAGTCAGCAGGATTCACGATGATGACATGGAAAAAATACCTACAGGTAGTTGACCATTAGCTCTCTCCAGAGCAAACAGACTTCATTCAAAATACGCAGTTGAAGCTATTTCCAGGACAAACATATTTAATGCTGAGATACACTGGAAGATCTCCATCTAACATCACTAGAGTTCAAAATGTGTCTTACCCAGAGGACTGGGTAAGTGGGTCCCTGGGGGAGTACCTTCCCTTAAAGTTTCGCTTTGGGGGCTTGATTATGATTGCTGATGCCCAAGTGCTTCATGTGTTGCAGATGTCTATGTATGGTGCAGTTGTGAGAAAAGAACTGTGGTCCTACACCTTTGTACTGAGGAGAACAACCTTGCACAAAGACCAAAAAAGACCATATGATCATCCTCACCTGTAACGTCTGTACTGCTACAATGCTGAGGCTAAGAAAATTGTTTATCAATTCCAACAAACAGATATTATACGGCATATTATGGTATTTCCAACAAACAGATGCTTGCAAAGTAAGCAGAGATACCTTCGGAGGATTTAAGATTAATAAGTTCTCTGAATAGATTGTAGCTGTGTGTTTTCTACCATCCCTCCCTATAAACTGAAGTATGGATTAGTACGCACTGTTTATAGATCCCAGCCCACCCACTTGCTTGGAACACCCCTGAAGATGTGGGAGATGTAGCTGCATTCATAGCCAAATATCATCTCCAGGGTCCACATAGCATCATGGCAAAATTCTGCCTTTCAGCATGGTAGAAACCATGGAAGACATTAGATGTTGTACTGGACCTAAAATATCTGGCTCCATTCCTGCCCTGATATGTTTTGCATGACAAATGAGTATAGACACAAAGAAGGAAGAGGGTATAGAAAAGGGGAAAGCTCTCTGGGAGGACTGAGTGGGGAGGAGATGAGGCAGAGCTGTCCCTGAGTGACTTGTTCCTTGGGTACCTGTATTTCCTTGTGGCTGCAAAGCAGGCATACTGGTCCAAAGAACAGCATTATACACACACATGCCTGTTTGAGATGAACCATTTTAAAATTCAGGAGAATCAGATGCCAAGAGCAGGTGTAGTAGCACAGGAGAAAAGAAAAACTGTGATTCTTTCCAATTAAACCTCATATTTCCTGGGTTTAGAATTTCAGTCATTTAAATCTATTTTAGACTAAGTCTTAGAAATAGAAGTTGGCAGCCTGCAGGAATTAATTTTTTTATAATTTTATTTTAAGAGATTAACTCAAGTTGATAGATTTAGAGCATATTTTAAGTTTGTTGGTTTCAGATGTTTAAAAAGAAATTTAAAATAAACAAACACATTTCAGTAGAAAATTTGGCAAGGGCTGAATCCTTTGGGCAAAATTTTCCCAGGAGAAACATAGATCTCTGATAAGCAACAGAGGAGATGCTGTATTTCACAGCTGCAATGCAGATCTGAGGCCTCTCCAGAGACTCCCACACGCTAAACAGGGATTTCTTTAGTTTAAATGCCAGATCCACTTTGGTCCCAGTGAAACTCCAGAGGGGCATTATCTAGGAAAACGGAGCATGTTTAATCCACTTTATCATTAATGCAAAGAATAGTCTCAATATTTGTGAAAACCAAAACCATGTGTTATGGAAGGTCCTTCATATCTTGAGTGGATTAAGCTCTACTTGCCAGCCTTGGCTGAGCAGCTGGGCCATAGCTTGTCTGTTTGCACTGTCTCACGACAGGGCTCAGTAATGAAGCAAGCATGAGCCAGACTGCTGGTCTGACTGGGCACTTCCCTGAAGGATGTGCTGAAAAATTTATTTCAGTGACTAAGGCTGGAAGTACCACAGGTGCCAGAGGAAAATAACAGCTCTTAGCAATGCAGTCTCACTTTGGCTTCACCCCTCTCATCAGTAATGGTTGTTGCATTTTCTTTGCAGAATTTTCTCTACTAATTAAATCTGCACCATTTCACATTTTGACTGGATTTAAAACAAAAAGGCTGAAAAAAATTATGTCTCTGAACAGAGCTCTTGAGTTTATCACCAAGTGACAGTACTGCCAAGGTCAACTATCCCCATGATGAAGTCTGGGAACAATTCTTATGAGCTAAACACAATGCTGTTGCACAGACCACCATGCTGGTGAGCTGAGGGTTGAGCTGCAGGACCTGCGTGCTGCAGCTGGGGAAAAGCCCCAAGCCCACACCATGCTTCAGTGGGTAAATGCTGAAGGCTTCTCTCTTGATTAGATGTCTGTTTTATACAAAACCCTCTCAGAGCCATTCAGCTGGACACAGACCTGGAAGATTTCATGACATTGAAAGAAGACGGTCTGCAAGAGACCTGGGAGCAGGGATGCTGACCATCCATTGCAGATCCTGTGCAAAAAGAGATGAAAGACAATTGGAGATAGCTGTGAGCCCCAAGCTTGGGACCATATTTGAGGCTCCTGGAAGTAGAATGAGGCTATCTTGGAGGCTGAGTGAGGAGGCAGTCTGAGAATGTCTTTGAAGGTGGCTGAGAGAAACCCAGGAAAGCAGCTGGCAGAGGAGGAATCTTTATCATTTGGACATGACCAGTGGTTAGCAGACAGATTGCTAGCCATCACCATGTCTTCAGGGAGCTGCCTGTATGTGCCTAGGCTGCACCAGAGTCTCTGCCAGGGCAGGCTTGCTTGCCTTAATTCACATGAGGAAAAAATGGCAGGCCTGGAGGGAAGCAGTCTGTGAGCACTGAGGGTTGGACCCTTCACATCCGGCAGTGCCTGAGGCAACTGCAGAGAAGATAACCCTGAAAGGGCTTCCCTGGGGCTGTGGCCTGGGGGAAAACAGCCCCTGAATTTGACCTCATCCTTTTCTACCGTTTCACAGCAGGCACTGCTATGCCAAGTTCCCTTTGGTTTGCACAAGTGAGGGAGAAAGAACATAGCCTCATCTTACAGATTTCCACCCACCTGCCCTGTGGCTCCAGATCAAGTTTTGGAAGGAAGTGGAGCAGAGAAACCTCCCCAGTCATGAGTGTCTCTGGGCAATGCTCCCTTTTGCAAGGGGTGCAGAACTTCTGCAAAGCTGCATGTCTTTCAGAAGGAAAAGCCGTATCATCCCCTTGAGTTAACATTCTGCTTCCTTCAGACAGATCACCCAACTGCCACTGAAAGGCAGCCTTGGGCACCTTTTTGAACCCACCCAACATGATCACCACATTTACCAGGCCTCCAAACTGCTTTCAAGGGTCTGAAGATATCTTCCACTGCTAGTATGATTACAGCTCTAATGAGATTAGGAGCAAGCTGTTTCTTCTAAACAATGGTGCTATCTCATTCTAACCCATTTAGATTATAATCTGCTCTTCCAGATATTAATATTTTCATATTAATGTAGATCCTTTTATCCCTGTAGCTTAGCACTGGGTTCTGATTTATTAAATAGCTGGCTCCCTCTGGACTAGAGGAGCAGGATGCTGTGTTGTGATGAGCTTAATAACTCACTGCTCCCTATTAGTAAATCACAGACTAGTGCTTCAAATGTGCAGAGAGAATTGGGTTGACTTTCCCTTCAGTCCTCAAAGCATCTTAGTCCTGTTGTGCAAAACTGCCTACTAACAATCTTACTTAAATGAGCCAAGTGCTCTAATATGGGTTCAGCCCACTCAACTGAACTTTTACCAGCAATTTAGGGTGTGAGGGCAAGAGGAGAATTAACAGATTTCACTGGCTTTTCCCATCAAATGGTGCCAGGGCACTTTTCTGGAGGCACCAGCAATATAACATCCAGCAGAATTAATGTATTTATTATTTTAGAAGAGGTCATGTTTTTTTAGTATCTCCAGGTTTGAAGCAAAGGTTGAAAGTAAGGGCAGCCTATTTGCATTGTGAATAAAGTTATCTGCCTCCTCCACCCCTACCCCAGCATCCCCCCCGACTGGAATATGCAGAAATAAATGCCTTCTAATGATCCCTGGGGGGCTGAAGCTTTGATATGGATCTTGCCCGGGCTATAGTGGTTGGGAGAAGTTCTGCCAGACTGAAACCCACATGGTGTGGGGGAGTAGGCAGTCTTCCTCTGAGTGGGAAAGAAGGGAAATTGGATTATCTTGCTAGCAGTTGGTGTTTTTCTGTCTGCAAGAACTTACAGATGAGAGGCCCCAGCTGGGAAGTTAAATTCAGCCCTCTGCAGACAGCAGTGTGTGTTTTCATCATCTAAATAAAAGAGATGATCCCATCCAAGTTCGGGAAAGTTTTTTTTCCTGCTTTGGCTGTGTGCAGGGCAGGTGGGTAGAGAAGCAAAATTGCAGGATTTGAATTTCAGTTTGGTGGCTGCTGAAAATGTTGACTCTGTGTGGCCATGTGTTTGTAAACACAGATTACTCTTTGGTTATGACATCTGGCTTTCAAGGAGCTCCCACAGTAGGCAGAATCACAGGAGTACACACTTCAGTTCCCTCAGACAAATCTACTGTAGGACACTATTTTGCAGTTTACAGCACAGTGAATAAGCTCAAAAAAACCCCAAATGCAGCTGAAGCCCCTTAATAGAGAAAACCTGTTTAAATGGGCTGCTTTCTGGGAACAAATTGTTGAATAAAAAGAACACCCTGGCAATGGGAAAGTTTTCTGCGTTGCCAAGAGGTTCCATAAAAACACTATTTTATAGCTGTAACCCATTCCCTGTAGAAGCCAGAGCATATGCAGAGGATCTCATGTGGCTGGGAAGCGGCAGAGAGATGAAATACAGCAGCCAGGAAGGGCTCACAGCCCTGGGCAGCGGCTGAGGTGGGGGGATGCCTCGGGGATTCCAGCTAGGATGCCAGACCAAGCATCTTTTCCCCTGGGGTGTAGACACAACACCTTCCTAACCGAGGGAGATACCAGGAGTGTTGAGTAAGCTCCCAGGCACACAGGATGTGCCTGGGAAGGAGCAAAGGGAAATACCAGATTTTTTTCCTCACAGAGAAGGACAGAGAAGAAAGGATTCTGCAAGAGAGCTATTGCAGACAGAAAGGACATAAAGTGCTGCTGCTGTTTTTCAGTATCAGGATGCCTCACAGTAAGTTTCCTAAGGCTCCAGCATCCTTATGCATCAACTGCAAAAACCCAGTAGCAGCATTTTGGGATGATTTGCACTGATTACTAAAGAATTCCTGAAGGGTTTTTGAGAGAGGCATTTATTCCCCTTGCTCCTTCTGTGCAAACTGTAGGTCAGGCCTGGCACATAGGAGAGCACACTGGGCAGGCTGTGGCAGTGTTTTTGGAATCAGGACTACTTACATCATTTCAAGCAATCCTGCTCCCCTTCCACTCCCTTGCTTCCTAGCCCATACCCAGCACCACCAGCTATGCCAGCATGCTGTCTGTGTAGCACATGGTGAATGAGACCAGAGAATTCATCCAGATAAAAAACAACTCTAGGAAAAAAAATGTTTATTTTTCAGCTGGATTGGTTCCTGCCCTGGGTCACTGCACAGCAGGGAGACTCAGGGATGAGAGCAAGTGCTGAGGATGGAATCTGTAAACTGTCAGTCAGTAAAGGTCCACACCATCACCACAGCTTCCTACCCCTGTATGTGGTGGATTAGACTTCATTTTATGTAGGGCTTTTTCTTTCACCCCAAGTTTAGTTTTCTAACAGTTGCAGAGATATGATTCAACCTACAACAAGAGCTTGAGAGCCTTCTTAGCTCACATAACAACCTTGGAGTGTCAGACTACATCTCACTGTATGGCTTGCTGCAAGGATCCCCAGGATCCCAAAAACTTTAAAAATTTTGGGGAGATTTGGACTATATGGCCTTTAAAGGTCCCTTCCAACCCAAACTGTTCTGTGGTTCTACCTCCTGCAAATAGACTTGTTCATTTATTTGCCACCATCCAGCAGCATTGTGTGTAAATCCAGTCACAGGAACAATAGAGCTCTCTTATTAGCATGCTGTACAATCCAGCTCTTTCCTTTTCAGCTTGGTTTCTGGTCACAGGGATGCAGCAACTCTGCTCCCAGGTCTGGGATTAGTGACTTTTGGGCAGTGAGTGTAAGGGTCTGCCCCATTCTCCACTGCAGGCAGAAAAACACAGGTCAGTTCTCATGAGGCACCTTCTCACCAGGCTGCACGAGACTTGTCTGCCTTGTATTGCAAGTGGGCTACTTTTAGCACCAACTGCTTCAGTACCAAAAGGTGTCATGGAATTTTAATGGCCACAGATGGCCACAGCTTCTGTTTCATGTCTTATCTGAGCCCCCCACCCTCAAAGCACCAGCACAGCAGCACCATGCTCCTCTTGGGACAGGCTGGGGAGAGAGTGGACTCAGGTGGGTGAGAGCTGCCAGTTCAACACCTCTGCTGCCTGCAGCTCAGCCTGGATTTTCCTTTCCTAATACAGAACCTGTTGGCTGTATGCAAATATGATGGAGTCGGGCAACAGAAAACTGTAGGTGAATATCAAATAGAATAGTTTTGATCCATCTCCTCGAAAACATTCCAAATCCATGTCCTTAGGGTCTTTGAGGCACATATAAGCTGGAATACCTTCTTTTCATACTGAATTATTAGATTCCCACATTTTTCCATAGGCAAAGGAAGCATGCCCAGATACAGTCCATAGCAACTGTGCAAATTCATTTTAAGCTGTGGCCAGATGTTGGCAAGAAGAGACTGAAGAAAAGCTCATGCTATTTTCTCATTTAAGTATATAAGAAAATGGATCCTCCTATCCAGCTGTGAGCTGTTCCAGAATACGCCCCAGAGTGCAGCTGATGGATGTGCCTCCCACAGCCCATAGGGTTTGATGCTGTTCCAGACATGCTTCATGGGGAGTATTCCATTCAAAATAATTATCAACTTGAATAGAGTAAGTACCAATCTATGCAAAACCCACTTTGTCTGCTGCCTGGGAAGAGATTACAAAGCACATGTGGCTATTGTGTGCATGCTTGTAAATTTTAAAGTCCTGGGTGAGATCTCTGTATCTGGAGAGAATCAGAGGATCTTGAGAGCACTAAGGAAATGTGGAACCCAAATCTTTCTACTTCTTCCTCCCAAAGGAGTCCCGACTGTATTCAGTAGAAGTCACCACAGCTTCAGTAACGCCTAATAAATCTTACACCAGCTTTAGATTTGGAGAATCCACACAGGAAAAACCTGCTCCCAAACTCTCATCTCCTGTCTTGGTTACATTAATTTCTCCTTGCTGTCCTTCTCCGACATCCATAACGCTCCAGCTCCAGCCCGGACAGATCAGTGTAGTGCAGATCTGACTCCCTCAGCATTGCCTCCGCCTTGCTCCCAGTCCCTCCCCTGTGGCACCCTTTTCATCACACCACGTAGCAGGGCCCTCAGGCTCCTCACTAACCCTGCTCTCTTTTGTTCTCCCAAGAGATCTTCTGTTCCACTGCCAGTGGGATGCAGCTTTGCTCCTCCAGTGCTAGTTGCTTTTTTTCCTCATCAGCCTTGGACTTCCAGCCACTGCGTTCTTGTTTCCAACTGCAACTCCTTCCCTCAGCACAGGCCTGCTGTGGAAGGTCTGCACAACACCACCTCAGTTGCACCCTTCCTGGATACCAGTATCCTTTGCAGTACCATAACAATCTGCCTAAATTAGTCCCAGTTCACTTTGCCAGAGGTTTTCCTTAAAAGAACTGGAGCATTGGCTTTTGAGGTGCATCTCAGTTTTAAGGATCCTGTTGGCAAATAAGACAGCAACCTATGTGTAGTTTAAGCCCACAACAGACTCCTTGAAGACACAGTGGGTTGAAAAAGTCCCTGCTGTGCTCTGAGCATGCTGCCAGCTGAGGTGCAAGTACAGATTCCCCACATGTGGTTGAGGTCTGCAGCCTGGGCCACAAAGTTTTGAGACTTAGGCTGCGGTTTGATTATAAAATAAATCTAATTCTGTGGTTCACAATATTGATCAAAAATGCCACAGCCATATGACATGAAACATGGATCTAGCACTCCACCAAGTTAAACACATTTAGAAAATTTAGACAAGTCAATTTTTTCATGGCAAAGTGTTGGAGTAGACCAGTTCCTACACCACACTACTGTCCTGCCAAATCAGCTATAAACTGTCTACCACATGTAGCCCAAAGCTGACATAACAGCATAAAGTTGCATAAATTCTGTGTTGTGTGCTTAGGCTAGTTTGACAGAAATGCACTTGTGTGTATGGGATTGACCCAGGTTAACTGGGGACTGCTGGGTGATCTGTCAGAGCCCAGATTCACAGCGCTGGTAAAATTTTACCCTTCAGCACATTGTGGGGTTATTTCTTGCAGGACAAGGCATGATTTTCAGTGTTTGCAGCTGCATGGTTAATCCTGCAGCAAAAGCTGATGCAAAGAGGCTTGTGTGGGCTGTAGGCAACTTTGAGATTCCAATAAGGATACTGGAGATGGCAGCTGTTAACGCTGAGAAATCTCCTTCTGAGATGAAAACTCTTTGCAGGCAGACTGGCTGCTCTAAAGCACATCACAGACAGTGAGTGAAACTGTGCTGTCTGCAACAAGAATATTGGTAACCAGTCACAAACACAGGCAAATGTGAGAGTAAATAAGCCCTGTGCCAGGAAACAAACACAAGCAGCAGAAGGAGATGTGTTTTAAGTATGGGAGGGGGAGTGGGAGGAGGTGCCCAAAGCAAGGGATGTTGCCGTCTGATGGGGTAACTGGAGGAAATGGGGCAGCCAGGCAGAATGGGCACTCAGCTAGGATGGGATACCCAGGAATATGGGGCTCCAGGGTAGGATTGAGCACTCAGGAGGTGTGGGACTGCCCAGAGGGGATGGGGTGCCCCTTCTCCATTCCCTTGCAGCCTGGAAGAGGACTGCAGAGCTGCAGATACAGCACTTACGTCTGCGGGGAAAGGAAGGGGTTAACTGGATTCAGATACCCCCCTCTCTGTTGAACTCATTGATTCATTTTCTCTGTTTCTATTTCTTTCTCTCACTTTCTTCTTCTCTCTCTTGCAGACTGATTAAAAACTCTTTGAGTTTGAAGGTTTTTGTGTCAAAACAGCTCAGATGCCAGCTGGGTGCCAAGCAGTGAATATTCATGGTATTTAAATGTGACAGTGCGGTGGGGGCTAAAGGACGGGCTAGTTAGCTCTTTTTAGATGGAGATTAGCTGCCTCTTTGCTCCTAATCACCACTGTTGTTGAAATATTACAGCTTCTGTTACAACTATTAATGTCCTAAATGAAGAACAGGCTCCTCTGAATAACATCAAACACAAAATGGTCACTTCCAATTTTAGCCTGTTTCTCTCCTCTTTGCTAATATGTGTTTTCATTTCTGTCTGGGGACCTGTCTTGGTACCATACGGTTCAGCTTCAAACCCTGCGGGAGAGGAGCTAGCCTGAGCCCGAGGGAGCTGCTAAAAACCAAAGGAGCATTCATGTCTCAAGAGAGATCAGTATTTGGCCAGAGGCTGTTATTTAGCTCATGAGGGTGGTGGCTGCTTGGAGTCGGGAATGGGTACCCAACTGCAGGTCAATCCTACATGGAGAGGCATTCAGAATCTGTTACTCCAGGTGAAGTCCCAGCTCCCTGCACAGGATGGACGAAAGTTATTTTCCTGCACCAAACAAGAGTCCAGGGAAATGTGAGCGGAGGCCTATCACTGGAGTGATGTGCAGGAGGGCACAGTGCTGTATTGCTCTCGGGGCTGGTGTTTGCCAGGGGCAAAATGAAACCCACACCTCTAGCTTCCACCAGGAACATTGTAAATGGTGAGGTAAGCAACAGGCTCCTATTTGAGCTTCACTCAGATAAAACTCCCACTAAAGTCAGAGGCTGGATAAAATCTGTGACAGGGTGGTGTGAGTTGGTCCTTTCACGGCAATATCTGGAGGGAAGCCTGATGGAAAATACTTTGCAGCAAAACCTGCCCAGATGTCCAGTGCGTGTTTGGCCATTTGGAACCTCTCTGCATTCATCCCCAAGAACTGCCTGCCGTTATCCAAGAGCATGCCTGGCAGTGTGACGAAGAGGAGGGAAAACCCATGTGTGGTCCTTAGGCTCTGGCAAGAAATAGCAGAGCAGAACACCAAGCTATTGATTTCATGTTTGCTTTAAAAACAACCTAAGTGCATTCCTGGAGCAAGGCTGGTCTGGAAGCCTAAATAAAATAATATTCTTCAGCCTTGAAAACTGACACTAGACTTCAATGGGTGCTTTAAAGTCCTGCCCCCAGACTAAGACTTGCACATTTCCTAAGCTCTTGTCTACACACAAAAATGGTGCTACTTTAACTAGATCAGTGTAGCTAAAGCAACACATCTCTCCTCTCTTCCATCCCTTTCTCTTCCATGCGTGAAAATTGTTGAAAAGCATCCTTATTTGACAAAACCTTCCTTATTAGAGGGAAATATCTTTTTACTAATACAAGACTTATTAGTGTCAGCACATCTAAGTAGGACTAGAGATAGCACTACTGTTTTGGTAGCAAAAAATCACATCCATATAACAGCATGCTTAGTCTGTCTCAGAAGGGATGCACAGAGCAAGCCTACGGAAAAAGGCAAGCAGAGCAGGTCTAACGCATCTTCCTGATGACAAGGCTTATGTCCTGCACTTCACAAAGTGCAAATGATCCCATCTGATGTAGTCAGGGACTTCTCAGACTCTCACGAGGCTGTACAGTGTCTGGATAAAATGTGTGCACAGTATTTATAATGTACAGGAAACACCACAGAACTCAGACCTTCCACAGCATAAGGAGATCAACAGAAACTGCATGTTAGCTAGGCTCACTAGAAAATAAACAAGAAATCCCCTAACAACCAAACAGAGTCCACAATGCATTCACAGACAAAAAAACCAGATTTGCACGCTGGTCTGTCAGAAATGCTAAGTTCTATAGATGTTATCAGAAATATGTGGACCTGACCCTTTGAAATTCTTTTCTCAGGAAAATTGCATTGGCTACCACTGGGCTCCTGAAGAAAAAGAAAAAAAAACATATAGGATATAATATATTCCCTTCTAGCAGAACATCAGGACTATGGATTTCAACAAATTGCATTTGATATTCAAGATACTTTTGAGCAATGCAGTTGTACAGGAAAACCAATACGATTTCTCACTGGTACCTCTGTAAAGGCAGACTGGTAATAATAATAAGAATCATCATCATCATCAAACTTCTAACTTCTGTCTTGATGCTCTCAGGATTTCCCTGCATCAACCCTATTCCCACTCCAGCTGAACAACTTCCCAGATTTCTAAATGCTGTACTTCAAGTTTCACCAGTTCTGATATCCTCAGTAATAATCAAAGCTTCAGGTGCCTTATTCATTGAAGTTAGGATGACCTGAATAGCATTGGATTTTCCCTTCAACAGTGGTTGTTTCATACTTTATAAGTAAATCAGATGGTAGTTAGTACTTACTCCCGGTGGAAGAAAAAACTAAAGACAGATGGATGTGACTCCCAACAGGCAGCAGTTTGAAAACATGGCACCAAATACATCAATAAGGCCAGACTGTTCTTTGACGTATTGGAGTGCCTCTTGCCTTCCTCAGATAATTTTCTTCAAAAGTGTTCAGCCCTGACAAATTCTGAGCTCCAAAGTGTTGGAAATGGAAATATCTGCAATACAGCCATAACTGAGGCTGTGAAGTGGCATAGCAGTACAGTCAGAAATACAAAAATCACCCAAATGCACTAATGCTGGTGAAAATAAATGTGCAGGCACTGTTTGTCAGGAAAAGTGAAGGTACTGGCAACCTGGCAAAGTTCTTCTGGAACAGCTCTTCCTTGCTGCAGGGTTGGAAGCCCCATGCTCAGAAGTTGGGCAGCATCACAGAGCTGTGGCTGTCCGAAGCTCTGGGTGTCCAAAGCTCCGGGTGCCCAAGAGGAGCAGGTGTGCTCAGAGCTGGTTAGCTAAACTGCAGTAGGACAGGAAAATGGGGGAGCAGTTCCCTAAGTCAGAAGCAGACTTGTCAAACTCCATCATGTTCCAGTATTCTTACTTGTTAGTCAGGAACCTGAAACAAAATGAGAACCTGAACGGTCAGGGCATGCACTATCAAATTCCTAACAACTTTCCTTTCTGACACCAGTGATCATGGAGAAAAAGACATCTAACTCTGATCAACTGTCTGACCCCCAGCAACCCTACAGGAAAAAAGGACACAGAGCAGTAGGCACTACTTCTCTTTGTTGCAAGTGTCTGAAGGCATCTTCTTTCCTTCACAATTCTGTTGTTCTCTTAATCGAGGGTTGCTAATGCTGTTAATGAGTATTAATTTCTCAGCTACTGATTGTAAGCAAAACAAACTGAACATGCATATCCACATCTTTCTTTCACTACAGCTATTTCACTCTCTCCCCACTTTCTAGTTCACCCAAACCACACAGTTGCCTTTCCTTCCTTACAAGTCTCATCTTGCCTCTCTCCACTCCATCTGTCCTTCTTCAAGACTTCAACTGCTGACCCCATGCCCTGTTCAGTGCCTTCCCCTTCCTCCCTTTGTGTCTTTTCAGCAATTCTGTCTTTATCATGCTGATCTGCCCTCCTCAGCACAGTGCTACAAAGCCTTCCCCAGCTCCTCCAGGGGCATCACTCTTTCAAGCAATCCCTTCTCATCACTAGGATCTCTCTTTATCACATGCCTCTTGAGTGTTTGTTTCACCTGCCTGAATTGATAGGTGCAACCAATGTCCAAATTTGATTTATGAAAAGATTAATAATGAAGAATTTTATTTTTATAATGTGCATGGCTGTACATTACAACAGACCTTCACAATTATGAAGTTGTCTCAGGTTCCCACTGTCTCCTGGTGGTCCAGGTAGCCCAGCTAACAGAGCCTTTCCTGTCCCATTTGGCTAGCAGGTAGATATCTTTTCTTTCCGCTCTAAAGCTGGCTACAGACTGGGTACTTGCCCTGCACACTCCAAGCCCAGATGTTGGCTGAAGCAAAACCCAGTTTAGCTGGGAGAACTCGCAGAGACCCCTTGAGCTCATGGTGCTCCTGCACTGAGCAAGCTGCAAATGGGCTCTGAGGAATACCTCAAGAGTCATCTCATTAAGTCCTCCCTCTGAGACTGTCTCCTTTTCTAACTTCCAGCAGTAAAAAAACCACTTGGCTGACTGTTAGCAACTGCTGGACTACTTTAACATTGGTCTGATGCAAGTTAAAGCAAGGGCTGAGGGCACATGATACAGGAAATTTTCCCTTTAAAAAAGCTGGAGGTAATCAATCTCCTCCTAAGTGAAAGCTGACTGAGAATAGGTGGTAAAAATACAAGCACCTCTCTCCTTTACCCACAGCTCAAAGCATCCAGTTGCCTGCATTCCTGCTAATCCTGGCATCATGCCTTCTCCGTGTGCATCTCCAATGTCCCCGCTGCCAAGAATGTTGTTCCAAAGTGACCTACTGTTCATGCACTCATTTTTAGAAGTATTTTCATGAGAAATCAGAGAATAGAGGCTACACGAATGAGTATTTCCAATCATTCACCCCCCACCATATTTTAATTTTCTTGCCTTAATCACTCCTTCTGGCTGTCTGGCACATGTCTTGCCACAACACAGACTGGGGAAGGCCGAGGTGAATCCTCCCTCATTTACAGCTTACCTGAGAGACTGAAAGGACTTTTCTGTATCGGAGCACATAAGATCAGCAGTTCTGTCTAGTCCATTCACCAGAACAAAAAAGGGTATGCCTCACACCCAAAAGCCCACCTAGGTGTCTGTGGCAGAAGGCACAACAGTGACAGAGGTGACCAGAGACCTCCCTGGTAGCTGCTTGTTTGCTGACTCTGATTGTGTCTGTTCTTCCCTGTGCATGGACCCTCAAACCTGGCCCTTCCCACCAATTCAATGTCCAGCTCCATCTTCATTTTCCAGTCTCTATTTTCATTTTCCTCTTGCTCTTACTTTCTTCCCGACTGTTTGGTTACTTTATAAACTTATTATTTCAATTTTTTAGCAGAGCTTATATCCCGCTATGGATTTGTTTAATAAAACTACCTGCATTTGCAGGAGCGCCAGTTAACTTCTCAAGGCACTGCATCACCACAGATCTGTCAAGCAACATCAAGCAAAAGCAGGAAACCGAATACAGGGTCTGGATTCTTAAGGGCTGGCTTTTCTCCAGGGAATGCAATGTCTCTGCATGTCCTTTCTGCCACTTGGACCTACAGTCGGGCTCTGCAGGGAGGAGCTCTGAGTGAAGAAGCCCTGCTAGCAGAGGGTTAGTAATGGCACCTTAAAGCAGACCCAGCTTCAGGATCTAAACCCTGGACAGGATTAATTACCCAGCAAACAGCTTGTTAGGATCTGTGTTGGCACACAGATAAGGGGAACTGTAATGGAATCTGCCAATTAACCAGCCAATGCTGAACTAAATGTGACCCCATCATTAATTGTGGTTGTTTCTCAGCAGTTTTCTCATCACATTGGGCGCTCAGGAGAGGGGAGAAAAAGAGGGCTTATCCAGGTGCTTAATTTATTTCTGCTCACAAACAGGAATCATGGGAGATAAACTTCATGACAATTACATGGCAGAGCTTTAAATCTTATTACATCTACTCTTCCTGAAAGAGAGGGGAGATGAAAGTCTTGGAAAAGCAGAAAAGAAGGAATCCTCACGCTTTTCAGCAGAGTAAACAGCTGTCCAATATAATGAAGCTGCCTTAAAGTAGTTTACCTGAAGGTAAATTTTCTATATGAGTGGTGTGTGAGAGGAATTCCTCTCACTCTGTCTTCCACATGGCCTGTGGCCCATCTGCACCACGCAGAACAGGGCCGGTGCTCTCAAAGAAAGCTGACATGAAAAGCTCAGGATGGCCTCGAGCTACAGCTGTGGATCTGGCTCCAGACTTCCCCTCAGTTCAGAGGTGTTTGAATCTCAGCCCCTTGCAGAGCTTTTGAGCCAAATGGAAGATTCAGGAATGAGTTTTCCATAAAAGTTCAAGAGGGTTCAAGAGGTTTTGCTTTAAATCCATCTCTAGGGATGACCTAAAGCAGTCAGTGATGCAGAACAAAGGTCTGTCTTCTTGTGGCTGCTTCCCTAAAGGAAATGCTTGGACAATTCTTTGTTAGGAATTAATCTCACATGCTCCTGAACAGCTAACTCTTCCCTGGAGTAGGACTGTATTGAAAGAGTGGCAGTCACAAGAACTAGTACATTAATTGCTAAGTGTGGCTTTGCTTCCTGGAGGACATGGAGTCTGCACTGATCTAGCCACAGCTAGACCCCTAACACAGCCTCTGCCATATCTGCCTTGGACTTTAGGTCTGTGTTCTTCTGCATCCTGTCTGGGAGTAGCCCATGTGGCATCTTAGGGCAAAACATGGGAGAGGAACAGGATGGAAGTTCCCCCACTTTCTTGCAATAGAGAGCAAAGAAACTCCTTGAGCTGGAGGTTGCATCTGCATCCCAGTTTAGCATCCCTATTTAAAATACTTTCACAACTTTTCCAAGCCCTTTGAACTAATTTATAAACATGTCACTGACTTGTGTCCTGTGGTAACCAGTTCCAGGTTTGGCCATGCATTGATAAAAAAGCTGTTCTTTTCTCTTTCCTTTAAACTTTTTCATTATAACTTTGTTGCTTATCCCCTAGCTCCCATGCTGTGATAAATAGTGAATGATCATTCCTTATTCACATCTCCGTGCCCATCACGACTTGACCGATCTCCAGCGTAGCCCCCTCAGCTGTCACTTTTTTAAGCTGAAGAGCTTGGTTACTGTCCCTTCATAAGGGAGTAATTTCATACCTGTTGCCTCAATGTTTGTCCCTCCAGACCAACAGCTCCTCAAAATTTCACCCTGTGGCTGCTCCCAGCTCAGTCCCTGCCTCTCACTCCCAGCCAAAGCCCCCTGTCACCCTGCAGGACTCCTGCCAGCACTGCCACACTTTTTCTCATTTCACTACATCCTCTCTCAGGGAGCAACTGCAGGCAGCATTCAAGATACATATGTACCATGGATTTATACAGCAGTATAATGATGTTTTCTGTTTTGCTGCCAGTTCCTTTCCCGGCTGTTCCCTCCTCTCACCTCCAGTTTGACTGATGCTGCAGTTTTCCTCCCCAGGATGGCTCCAAATCTCCCTTCTGGGTGGTAATAGCTAATACATACTCATCCACTTATCATTGTTTTTCCCCACATTACTTCTACATACATCAACATAGAATTTCATCTGCCATCCTATCACCCACTCGCTCTGTATCCTGCAGCTCTTTGTTCATTGCAGCTTATTACAGCAATCTCATGGAAAAACAAGCTCATTACAGTCGAGAAACTCACGCCTTATTCTGCTGACTGAGGGGCTGCCTGTGTTGGAGGTGGTGCTGACTGCTTGAATTTCTTCCCAGCTATTAACAGAGGGCCCAGTGTGCACTCCCATCCCCTACCCAGAGGGGTAGGACTGATTGAGGCTCCTTCATCAGCCAAAAGGGCAAAGGATCACATGCACAACACACCATTATTTCCCTACTGCTGGCAACTTTCTCCCTACAGACTGCTAATGGCAGTCACCTACCCACATTCCCCTCCAATGCTACCCTTTCCCAGCACTACAGCTTCTCAACAGAGGGAGAGAGATCAGCTGAAGCACGACCCTTCCCAGCACAGCCCAAACCTGCACATTAAGGATCCACATGGAGCAAGGAGAAGGGAGGTGCTCTGGGCAAGGCTATCAATATTTATCGTTACAGAGAGGTAAAGAACAGCAGGAAAACCCAAACTCTTACTGCAGCAGCTACTTGGACTCATTAAAATGGAAGAGATCAGGGCCAAGGATGTTTTCTCCAGCTGCGTATGCCTCGCAAAAGCACTTCCTCACCTTTTTCCCAGAGACTTGTCTGTGGGGTAACCTGGGGAGAAGTGACCTCATATTACTGTCAGTTATGTTTTATAATTTTATGCCACTATTTCTGTTTATAGCCTGTTATAACCACCTAAACTATTCCGTTGCCTTGTGAAACTCACACCTGGCAAGCACATGGACATATATAATCTCATTTTTTCAGGCTCCTTTTTATCTATGTTGCCTTTTTTTGTCATTTCCCTCACCAATCAGCCTCTCCAGTCCTACAGTACTACATCTTAGTGCCTCCCCCTGTATCCTCATGGATTTATCTATACCTTTCTGCTGTGACACAGCCCAGGACTGCAAGCAGTATATTTTGTTCGGGATGTCATCAGGCACTGAGAGGAACCAGTGCCTCCCTCAGCTGTGGTTTGATGCCTTTTCATACATAGATAACAATCTTGTTAGCTACTTTTCTTTTCCTACCATAACATACTGTAGACTCACATGATTCAATTTGCTGTCTACTATCACACACACATCTCTTTTAGCAAAACAGCTTTTCAAGCCCCTCTTCCACTAAATCACTCTGGGCCAGCTGACCGAAATGGTGAATTGCACCAGTTAAAGATTTGGCCTTTTGTTTTGCATAAATCTTTTTGAGGCTAACCAACCGTCTTCATTTCAGGTCAAATCTCATTCCACTTCTTGCTCCAATTGCTAATCTTTGCAGTTTTTGTGGCATTTTTCTCAAGGGAATAGTCATAACTCCCTCCTCTGATATCACTTGTGCATTTCCACCCACAGAGCCCAGGAGATGACTGAGTACCAAGCACCTCTAAAAACTTTTATCCCCTAGAATACTGTATTTCAATTCCATCTGTTTATACACCGTCTGTACATTGTTTACTGCCACTCAGCAGCCCAGGTATGAGAATTGCTTTCCAAAATGACTGGAAATGTGTAGTTCAAACAAAGCCATACCTGACTTTCCACTTCTCCACTTCTGGTTTCAGTGGTGGCCAGGCCAGTGTGGAGGCAGATCCCATGAGTGTCACAGCAAGGTCTGTAAGAGCTGTTCCACAGCCCATGTCCACCTTCGCCACAAGGTTTCCAGCTTTCACATTTCAGCCAGTCCTATAAAACAGGGCTAGTCCTACAAAGCCCTTCCAGAACTAGCTCTGCAGTGCACGTCCCTTTTTGCCAGATGCCCAAAATATTGCACAAGAATTGCCAGGATTTAGACCCAGATAACAAGATGATCTCAGCCTACATCTCCTTACCAGCAGTGGGAGGCTTCAGGGAAGTGGGAGACTTGTCTCATTGTGTTGCTGACTGGCTCTTTGTTGCTGTGAAACCCTGAGATTAGCTCAGTCGATTAGAGCATAGTGCTAATAACATCATGGTCAGTGTTCAATCCCCACATGGGCCATTCACTTAAGAGTTGGACTTGATCCTTGTGGGTCCTTTCCCGAGTATTATGTGATTCTGTGGAAGGATGGGATGTTATAAGGGTCTTTTACTTGCTCTTTGGAGGACTGGCATTCACAGATGAAGTGAAGAGTTTGGTAGAGCCTCCTAGCCACACAATACAATAATCAGATGGCGAGCTGGCTGCAGTGTGAAAGAATAATGGGGGATGACAGAGGGGACAAGTATCTGATCACCTTCTTACCATACTTGCCTTGAGAAACAAAGAGAATCCTACCCAGCCCATACAGTAGCCAAAGATATGTTATCCCCTCTATATCAAAGAAACACCCAATCCTGTTCACACAAGCTCCAAAATTTTGTGTTCGTTTTGCAAAACAGCTGCTGCAGATGTAATAAAGCATATTGGTTCTGGGTCAGGCAGAGGGGTTAGAAGAATCAGCAACCTGTGGTGCTGGCAGGGCAGGGCTGAGAGACCTGACAGGGTGCCTGCAGGCTCCTCCTCCTCCTGAAAATGAAGGTTGAATGTACCCGTTGTCGTGGCTTGTGTGGCTCCTGGGGAGAATGTCACTTGGCTTTGCAATGAAAGACCTGAGGCAGGCAAAATTTATTTCTCCAGATCTACTCTTTGTATTTTCAGAGTGGCTATGTTTAAAAGCAAGTAAAGAAATTGATACACATGGGTTTGAAATGCTAAGCCTGACTCTGTGAACAGCTTAATCCAAATAAGGCAGCACAAGGGGAAAAAGGTGCCTTTATACAGTCATACATTTCTTAAGCTGTCAGAAGCTTTCTTGGTCTTTGCTGAGAGCTAGGGCCAGCAGGAATTGATCACGTTCATTCTTGGCCTGCCAAAGTCCCTGTGAGCTCTCCTAAACTAAGCAGCACCTTAGCTGTACTTGCTGGTAACTTCCAGGGCAAGTCAGCTGTATGGGTTTATTAAGGAATTCCAGAGATTCCTGTTCACATTCCTAATTATCATTCAAATCACCTTAACAACAATTAGCACAGATAAGACAGGTAGTGTGGGACAATAGATTTCCTCCACAGATTTCCTTTATCTTCTGCAAAAGGTCTTCGAGACTTTCACACCTCAGTGTACCTCTTTAGTCTGTTCTCAATATCCATACAAAGACAGTGCACAGTGTTACTGCTCTTTACAGCAGCTGGTGGAAGGCCCTGCAGCCTGTGCCATGAAGTTGTTTCAGGATCCAGACTCCCACGTGGACTATGGCTCTACAGTAAAGCAGACCCTGCTGGACCACTGCCAGTTTAGTGTGACGCACTATATACCATAAACACCTGGGATGTCACTTGCCAGCTCGAATGTACTCAAAAAAAAAAAACAAAACAACCCCAAAAAAGAGAATCTTGTCCCCATAGACTTGATGCTGGATCAGGCACTACACTATTTCCCAAACATCCTCCTCCTTCCCTGCAGCTAACTACCTAGGCAGAAAATAATCTGGGCTCCCTCCTGATGCAGACGAAAGTCGTGCAGCCTCGGGAGGCATTATCGAAGGTACAGCCAAGCTCTTAAACTAAGCACCTGCATGCTGTGCAGCTGCACTGGGCGGCTCCTTCCCCATGCTCCCTAATGTCCCCAACATGTGTGATTGCTTGGTAGCAATGAAGGGCTTCATCCCCTTCACGATCTGGCTCCTGCCCCCAGGGGCTTAGCAGAACATATTTTAAAAACCCTCCTGGGAGCTCACTCAAGCTCTCTGTTTACACAGCAGATTGGTGGCTTCTCGTTTGAAGTCAGGATTTAAGCTGTTCTTTCTAATTACAGAGAGACGCTGAAACCTGAGAGATCTCTGCTGGTGAAGACTAAGCAAAGAGGAAAAAAAAAACCCGTTGCATAGGCAGAATAATGCTACATCCAAACCCTAGAGTTTGCTATAAACAGAAGGCCCCTGCAGCAAAATAGGACATATGCTGTTATTCGTCCCCTATAGTCTCTTTCCATCATGCTGTTTTCTGTTCATCACCCCTGTTCCTTGCAAGTATCTCCAGCACTCAAGGACATTTGTTCCACTTTGTCTACTACAGATGATGAGGGATAGTAAAAATATCTGAATCCCAGTGAACTTCCCTAGACAGATGAATGAAACAGGGTATTTCCATCCTCTCCAAACTGACGGCTGCCATGGGACATAACTACATTAACAGATTATACACTGAAATTCATTTGAACTGATCAGTCACTAATGTTTCCATTAGGACAATAAAAGGGAATATATTACCACCCCATTTCAGAAAGGCAGTTAGTTTTTAAATGATTATTTTGTAACTCTTGTGTCTCTAAGAAGCAGAAAGCGATGCCCCAGTGCCCCCATTCCTCTGTGGGTGTTCCTTCACTCATCCTTGCAAGGAGGACAGGATGAAGACAAGATTTGGGGCAAGGTGGGACAGCAGTGTTCACTCCCTCAAGAGCCCCTTGTCCCTGAACAGTGCAAGCCCTTCATCTGACGGCATCCTGAACCTGCCTGGAGCTTCCAGACACTGCTATCAGCTGTGCAGAGATGGGACACTACCTCAATTCCTTTGCTGTCACTAGCAAGTGTGATGTTTTGGCAGTTGACAGAGGAGGCAGGAGGTGAAAGCAAGGTGAGAAAAGATTTTGGGAACTTTCCCAGCATGTCAGAAATAGTCCTCTAGCAGCACAAAGCCACAGCTGGTTGGTTCCCAGTTCACCTTGGGAGTGTGAGCCAAGTGGGGAATACGTTAAACAGAACGTAGAAAGTAACATGTTTGAAAAAAGCCGAAACACACGGGTCTAATCACGTTCTGAAAGCAAGTCCAGTCTTTTCCTCACCTGAGTCTCCTTAGCAGAAGAGAATTGCTCTCTGTTGCCTGAGGGCAGTGCTTGTCCCCTTGGCTCACTCCGCACTGAAAGGCCAGCACTTCAGTAATCAGATTAAGAGCCTCAAACAACAGCTGTGTTTGTTCTCTGATTTAAAGGCAAAATAGTTATAAATTATTGTTTTCCTGTAAATTAAAAGACTGTTTCCTCTCCTCCTGATTTCCAATTTGTTCCCTGAATAAATACATCACCACATTAACTGCTTGGATCATATGATCTGTGCAGGCTTCATAACACTTACAATCTCTTATCTGAAATGATTTAAGGGAAGGGGGCCATAAATCCCATTGAAAGTTAATTCCTTCCAGTGTTATCCACTATTCAAATGGATATAGGCTGAATAATTGGACCTGATTAATTAAAAGCTGCAGGGCACCAGTGGGAAAGACTAATGTAGGTCTTCACTGAACACCCTCCCCCCAGATTTCTGCATTATTTTAAAAGACACAACCCCCACTGCTCTGGATTCATCTGCTCCAGACCAAGTGACACCAGAGAGGGATACCTGTGTCCTGTGCTGTGCATTCCTTTTGCCCTGCAGAACAAACCTAGCAATCGCCACGCCACCATGCCAGCACACCATTGTGGCATGGGCTCCTCTTCTCAGTTTAAGTGACTCCTTGCACATACAGCAAGTGATACATCTTAAATGCTTCTCCTCTTCAGAGCATCTAACCAAAAATCATTATATTAGCAGCCAAAAAAATTGGCCAAACCACAGGAACTTACATTCAATGTCCCATCCAGATGACATGGTGGACACAGCTGCAATACCATCTTCCTGCCCACTGGTATGGCCTGAGACATGTCCCTGCTGCAGAGAAAACACCACGTAAGTGTAATGGTATTTATGTGGCTGAACCAAGGTGTGATGGTGAGAATTTGATGCAAATTTTCTGCCCCATGTTTTGATGTCATTTGGGTAGCAAAAATATCAGTGAAACAAGACTGTGCCAGAGACAACCTATACAGGCAAGATAAGTATGATTTGATGGGAAGTAAATAAAAATAAAAATTATCCCAATTCTCACACTCAGGGTCTTATTTACTTCTATAATCACTCTCACCTCTTTCCCTTTCACCATAGGACCAAATCTCAGCCAAATCTCCCATAGGTGTTTGATGACTTGGCAACAACTGAGCCCTTTAGGAGTTGATATTAGAAGCAGAAATCACCACTGTGAAATCTGACAGTTTTCACACATACAGTGGGAACAGAAGAGCACAGGCTGAGAGGAGCTTTACCAAATCTGCAGTGTAAGTCATTCTTCTCTGGTTTCTAAGTTAAGATCACCAGCTTTCTGGCCTGAATATTAAGCATGGAGCAGCAGAGCAGCAGTGAGACTGCTGTGGTGACGAATTTTTATTTCTTTGTTAATGGGGGATACAGACTCTGAAGGGAAAATAGTGAATAAGGGAGATAGGGGAGAGAGAGAGAGAGGGGACGAAAAGCTAGTAGATGTTTCTGGTGCTGAGAAAACTGTTCACACTGAAGTTAATAGTGCGAATTTTATTTCAGAGGAGAAAAAGGAAAATTACATCTGCCCTAATGCATACACACTTCACCACAGCCACCCTCTCTCTTGAACTGAATCTGCCACATGGAGGGAGACCCGGGGACTATGCCCAAGGTGGGGGACCCTGCTGTGGAGAGCAATAGCACTGACAGTGCTGACACTGGGCAGCTTCTCCATGGGCTCCTGTGTCTCACACCATAGTGCAGCAAGTTCTGCTGGGGTAAAAGCCTTATTTCCTTGCTAGGGGCTTCTCTGCTCCTGTGTATATATATATACACATGTGTATATATATAGTCTTAGCTGTTCAACTTCTAGAGAGTTTTACTTCAAAATGCCCAGCAAAAGAAAGATTCAGTTACTCTAATGCACTCAAGCAGACAACAGCACTCAAAAGGACCCTCAGCTCTTTGGGTTACATTGAGATTTTTAACTACCTGCCACAAAAAATTATTAGGAATATATAAAGGGGAGAAATCCCCTTTATTAAAGTTAAAGCAAGGCCAGTGTCAACACTTCTGTTAGAGTAGCACCTCCATCCCATACCTGGCTAGCTTGACTTTAGCTCACTGATTGCTCCTGAGGGCAAGACCTGTGTTTTCTTCATCTGTATGTATTTCTGGTGTTCAACAGAATAAATCTTCTGCATTGACACTGTGCTGAAATCCCCAAAGCTAATGATCTTCATGTTTCTGGGAACTAGTGATTGAAATCTACATTTTAGTAATGTCCTCTGCAACTCTTTCTTGTTGAAAATCACCTAAAACCATTTTCTGTTTCTGCTGTCACAGAATGATCAGACACATGCAAAGAGGTCATCAAAATAGAGAATTTAGGTTCTTAATCCATGTGATACACTGGTTTACAAATTAGGTAGATTTTTAGAAGTTCCTGGCCCTCTATCTCTTGCTGTTTCTTCCCAGGCTATGTTGCAGCTCCCTGCCTCCACAGTTGTTACAGAATATAATAGTTCATAGGCCATAATGCAAATCAAGCACAGAATGATCTAGGCAAAAAAATAACCTTTTTTTAAATTAGCTTGAGTTATTTTTTCACAATGAAGTGTCTTTCTCCTTTGGGATAATATAGTTTCCCTACACAAGTCTTACCTTGCCACAGTACCAAACAATAAAAAATCCCACAGATTTATTTGAAAGTGTTTTTATGTCCAGAGAGTAGGAGGCACAGGTAGGCCATCAGAAAATGCCAGCCACACAGTCAGTGAGAGCTTTCTTTGGGTAAGGACTCCAGAGCTAGATTCTCAGTGGCTGACTACAACATCTGCTTCCACCCAAACCTGCTACAAATTGAACAGTATTCCCTTAAAATGATAAAAAAATGGTCAAGCTTCAGCTCCTTGGGACCCCAGTGGTGATGGCTGTCATAGTATAAACTTAAAATCAGAGAATTACTTGTCTGACTCCAGTGCCAGGCAGGTGTCCTGAAATTTTGTACCAGGTGAGGTTCTATAATCAGGTGTGGTCTCACACAGATGGAGGTTTCACTAACAGCCCCTGTGCCATGACCAGGGCCAGTTTCCCCCTCCCAGGCGCTTCAGAAGGGAGCCATGGGCTGCTCTTCCCTAAACAGTCACAGGCCACGTGTGAGAAAAAGCATGGATTTGAGGTGAGATGAATAAAACCCAATTCCCCAGAGTATGAAGGCAGTTCAGGGAAAGGTGAAGCCACATCAGAGCTGAAGGACAGAGAACTTTTGGTCAGATGTGAACCAAACACAAGCAGAGGAAGAGAGCTCCACTTTCCCTTGAGAAAGCCAAAGGCAAGACAGTGTGTTGAGAACTGGGCTAATGCAGAACAGCATTAGAACAAGCTCTCTTTGCCTAGCAATGTTCAGGACACAAAAAGTACAGTAAAAAATTGTATCAGCACTGATAAAGTTCATGGACTGTACAGAGTGGGCAATCTGTTTTGACCATCCCCTAATCCTACATGTCCTAGGAAATACAGCTCTTTAGCAGAAAACTCTGAGGCCACTAACAGGAAATAAAGAGGAATGCTGTTTTCTGAAAGTGATAATAAAAATTCAAGAGTTTTTCAGGCACTGCATTTTGTCACAGTAAAAGCCAAGAAGCTTTGTAAAATGAAAATGAGTCACGTAGCTGTGTGCTTTGTGGCACTTGCTGAAATAAGGATGCCAGTCATTTGTGTGGGGGAAGGGAAGCCACAGTTGCTCTATTTCTCTTCTGCGTTTGCTTAAAAAGTCGAGGGCATGTGATGAGTTGATTGTTTCCTATTTAATGACTCCGAATTTCCCTCTTCTCTAACATTGTAACATCTTCTTTTGGGGGCAGTCCTTTTCCAGCTCAGGTATTTGCCAGTTTGTTCTCCAGAGGCGAGCAGTGAAGGGCCCCTGATTTGCTGGAGGAATACAGAGCTGTACAGATGTTTTTGCAACCATTACAGGGACAACAGGGCCGTGCCACCCAGCTTTCTGCCTCATCAGCTTCAACTAGGTCTGTTGCTCTCTACTGCCCAAAGAAAGAGCATTGGGAGGGGAATGCATGGACACTACACTGAGCCTTTTCTTGTGAAGTAAGAGAGCATATAGAACACTAATACAAGGAAGTGGAAGGGGATGAGTAACGCTGATACAGAGGAAAATAGAGGGAGACAGGAAAATGTGTGCAAAGAGCTGGAAAGTGCTAAAACCTCAGTAAGAAGTTCTGAAGCACATATCAGCCTGTTTTACTCCAGAGTGACCCAAAGACAAGCCAGGCTGACACCAGGATACAAACACCTGTGTGGAGAAAGGGCAGATGAGCCTTTTCTGGCAGATGTGTGATAGAGATGACAAGGATGACATGCTGCCATAAAGACAGAGAGGTATCACAGGCATCAGGGCACGTGGTGCTTTCATTCCCAAGTACACCTCTTCAATTTTGTAGCAGACCTATGCAAACACTTTAAAAGTAGCCAGGAAAGCTGCGCCCATTCAGAAAGATCTCTGATTCTCTTCTCTGAAGAATGCACACCACTGAGGTCTCAGTAACCTGGCTTTAACTTGGGACCATTAGGTTCACGTCCTCACAGATGCCAGAGGGGCTTTTCAGCATAGTGCAAGAAACCTGAGCTCTTAAATTACCAAATGGAAAAACATTAGGAACTTTGTAATGAGTTCCCATACAACAGCAGAGAAACATCATATTCTTGTGGCTCATCTGCAAACATCTGAAGTCCTTTTGCTGTGACCCTGTGCAGGTACGAACAACCTGTGCAGGAAGCAAGAAGTGCCCAAGTACGGAAGCTGTGCCACAACAAAGCCCCTGACTCCAGAACTGATCCTCCAGGGCCCACTGTGACTCGGGCCAGGCAGAGAGCTGCTGGGGTACAGGGACAGCACAGCAACCAGGCAAGGCTGGAGGGCCCCAGAGAACAGGGAGGCTTTCAGAGCACACAGGAGAGAGAGGCTGAGGGAGGCAAGGCAAACTGTGAGTTAAGGTAATACATCTTGAAGGCAGTCTCCCAAAGCAGTTAGCAATAAAGCTACTGAGGATAACTGGGATTTGAGTGTAATCTGCAACACTGAGGCATGGCTAAGCTAGCATCCTGGTTCTGCACACCAGGGGCGTGTGGAGACTGATGGGACCAGTTTATGCAGAAACAACTACTTTCTAATTCCTCTCTTTTTAGGAGTGAGATTTTCTGCTCTCTGAAACTATAGATAAATTCTCATCGGCAACAACAATATCAACAATTAACACTCTAACATATTCAAATCCCTGGATCTTATTGTGCTAAACATGGCTCTGCCTCTTCAGCATGTTGGTGGCTCGGTAGACTTGGCATAAACAATTGGCGTTGGTGAGATGTCACAGTAGGGCATCTTGTTACTGCTCATCAAATATCAGCAGCTTCCACTGTGTGCCACAGGAACAGGCAGGAAAGTGTCTCATCTCATCCAGTTCTTGTGTGTGATTGTATCAGCATTTTTCTGAGATGCAGTTAGTTGGGTTCTAGTAAAAAACTGTCACTCCACCTTTGAATAGATGATAGTAACATTTCACCTACCCCCAAAGAAAGAGACACTTGCTAGAGATTAAATCATAAACCCTGTCACCCTCCACCAGTTTTAAAGTGCATGAAGTAATAAACCTTGCATCTCTCTGGCAGTAAACAGCATGGCAATTAGCGCAGAAAACTCTCCCTGAAATACTTCTTGTAAATTAAATGCCTGGGATCTTGCCTCAGTCTAAAAAGTATGACAGAAATAGACAAAAAGGACCAAAGGCTTTCCAGTGACTCTTTCCTAACCTCTCCACACAGCCCTTTTCCTACAGACATGGGAGCGGGAAGAAGAGCACTGAGTCCCTGCCATGGAAACCTTCTGCAGTGCTCTGTGCCCCAAGCAGAGGAGAAGAAGCCTCCTGTGAGCTACCAAGGGACCAAGACTGCTTTGATTTTTGCTGAGGCAAATGTACTACCTCGATAGCTCCCACACAAGCTCCCTACAAGGGCTGCACTGATTTTCCATGAATCAGATAAATCAACACCACCAAGAGGCTTAGCCCATTGCTTCCCTCTGCCCCTGGTTCTCGCAGCCCAGCACAGGCACAGCTCATTTTGTTTCTGCACTACTTCTAAAAGTGCCCCTGTGCAAAATTACCAGACCCTCACAGTGCATATGGGGTGCTGGATGGCATCTAGATCCTACTTCCTCTGGTTTTCTTCTTTTCAGGGAGTGATCTTCTCTTTTTCTGGCTTTTATTTTTTTCTTTATTTTAAATCAGCCTGAACCTGTGATAGATTTCTTGCTTAACACAGAATGACCACTGAGTGTTTTTCCATGTTGCCTTGACATGAGCTACTGCATTTTGGTGGATGACTTCTTCTACCCTTATTATTTCCAAATCTCAGTACATTTGTCAGCAGCTGAACATACCCCACATGCTAAATGGCTTCAGAGTGAGACAGAAGAGAAGTTTCTAAATATGGGTTTAGAAGCCACCTTCTAAAATGAGTAGCTGTTTTACAAACCAGTTTGAGTGTCTGTAAGTCCACAGACTTCCTTCACACTCAAAAATATGCAAAGAAATAAAAAGAATTAGCAGTTGTGATCGCACTTATGAAGCAAATTCCAGAAGGTGGAAACAGGCGTGCTGTGCTGAAGAAGAGCATGCACCCTTTGAGAGCTCTACATGTGATTTATAGCATTTGTCTTTAATTCTGCAACAAATTTCAGCTCCTAAAATGTGTAGTTCCTGAGAACCCCAAGTATAGCAGCAAACAGCTGGGCAGAAAGATTAGAAAAGCCTTCCTACAGTGTATGTCATGCAAATGAAGCAACTGAGAACTTTGAAAACCAGAAAAATACATCAGCAGCATGGGGTGTCCTGCCAATGCCACTGTCACGTGGTATCTTAGACCCTCTGCCTTCAGATACAGTACCTGAGGCCCAGCCCTGGGGTGCTGAGGGAGCTGAGAAAATAATCAGCAAGGCAAGGCTGGCTCCCAAACCTACCTGTGAGCAACTCTCAAGAAGGTAAGGATCAATTAGATGGATGGTGGATGCTGTAGAGATCTGCTGCAAGAGAGAGGGCTACAAGATTACAAGATGTAGTCTCAGTAGTAAAGTGCTCATCAGTTAGAACAGTTTGCCCTCTCTTCTCATCTGCTACTCCCTACTTTTATTCTTGCTCCTGTTGCCCAGCTCAGCCTTTCACAACTAGCCATAGCCCTTAGGCTACCTGCCAGTGGGCTATTCTCAATCACAAGGAGGTAAAGAGAAGGCACAAAGCCAGCCAGTCAGAGGCATATTAACCAAGCTTCACAGGCAGCAAGTTCCTTTCTGCGCCGCCCCCCCCCCCCCCCCCCCACCCGCGAGTCTATTCAAGACATGGATTCTTGCTATGCAGAGAAAGACCTTCGGTATTTCAAAGCAGAAAAGGCATCTGTGCTTTCTTTTGTCTGGGGATTTAAGCACCAGTTACATGTTTGTCCCAAAAAATTTAGCCAACAAGAGCTTTAGTGAACAAAGAAACACAAGCCATCCTGGACTGGAATGAGGCTGGAAGGAAAGCAGATCGGGTTTCCAAGGAAGTTATATAGGAAGCCATCATTAGATGCTGTGAAATGCTCTCAGAATTTCATGTTGGAGCTGAACTCAATATAATCAATACCAGCTGTTCCATCAGTTTCAATAAGATGCTTGTCAGGCCCTTTGAAATCAAACCATAAGCTGGCACCAGTTTTTCCTTTCTGAAAGCAGCTGATGCTCTTTTTCCCTTCTAATAACACAGGTTCTCATTTTCTGATGGATGTTAGGCTGATAGCAGGGTCCTGATGGTAACTGGTCTGTTGGAAAACCTAACAAGAGACAAAAGAGGAAAACCTGGCTTTCCACACTGATTACTCCCAAGTGAGTTGCTGAGACTCAGGGTTTCCAGGAGCTTACCTGGTGCTCAGCTTTCAAGAAGATTCAGTGGGTGCAATTCACTCTGTCACACTACAGCACTTACAGTAACATCACCAGTAGTGAAGATGAGAAGAGTGTTATCAGCAAAGTAACCAACCAAAACCGGTTGGTTTTGAGCATCCTTTCCAGGACACTAAGGCTATCCTGTCTTTGTTACACATCATGGAGTGGTCCTGGTTCTTGCTAAGTAAAGCAGGCTGCCTGGATGGTGCAGAACTTCCAAGCCCTATGCTCTGTTTAGTTTCCCTGCCAAGAGAAATGCCTGGTAGCAGAATCTGGGTTCAAACTGATGTGTATCCAATGTGACTAGGGCTGAGAGGCTGGAGCAGAACAGTATGGATGCACCAAGTCACCCAGGACACAGAGATAAAAGCAACATTTTTTGCTTGAACTGCAGAAGCACAGGAACAGATGCTCAGGCACACTCCAGTTCTCCTGTGGCACAGAGTTGGAAATGTAGCCAGATCTCCACTCCTAGAGGAGAAATCTTTAAGATTTCTTTAAGAAATCTTTAGGAGCACCAGCGGCTCTAATACAGTGTTTGACGCAGGCAAGATGTGCTGTGGGGCTGAGGAGAAAGGATACCTGCGGTCGAAGAAATCACCTGAACCACCTCTGTAAAATCCTGCCACTCTGGACTTTGCAGAACAGGTTTTTGGACCTGGCTGTGATAAGGAGTGGTTTAGTCATCCTGAGACTGCTAAATGACAGTAGGATTTAGCAAAATGCTACATACAGAAGCTCTGCCTGTGAAATCTCTGTTTCCAATTAGGATAAATGTTGAGGTTCTTCCCCAGGGCATTCACCCTGTGATTCTCATAACAACTTTTGTGACTGCCTTTTCACAAAGACTCAGGGATTTAGGCACCTGCTCTACTACAGATGTCTGAATTCCTATGACTTTGGAAAATCTCAACCACCATTGCAGTTCATACAGCACTGAAAAGCACCAATTATACAGACAACTTAGTTACAGATACAAATTATATTTGATGCTTTAGCCAGGCAGACTAGGCAGTCTAGGTTAGAAAGGCCCCTGAAGAAGACCCTCACACCTATTTACATCCATTCTGTATGGGTAAAAAGGCCTTTGAATTTTATGAAGGAGCTATTTCCTCTAAGAAGGCTCTGAGTCTCACAGTTCACAATGGTTGTTTACCCAACACTGCTCACTGGTTTGGTCAGAAGGGTGCATAAAATAGACCAGCCTTCAAGCCAAGGCATTCAATAAGGTCAGAGTAGTCACAAGGATTTAATAATATAATTAAAAGCTAGTTTGCTTTTCAAAGCAGTTTTACCACTACTACTCCTAGTTTAGATGCCACTAACTCTTGTTTCTTAATCTCTTATCATAAACAGGCCTTAAAATCCTCTTCCTGCCTAGCTTTGTGCTGGTCCTGGGCTCTTTGCTTCCACAGAGTGTATGTCTGCTGCTGAACCTTGTGCCGGGGAAGGAACTAAGAAGAGCAGGCTTAGCAGAGTGCCAAGTGTCACAGCCAGAGAAGAAGCTGGTCACTGATAGGGACGAAGCAAGTCAGATGGGAGCTGGCAGGGCCCAGCTGCTGTGCCAGCTGCTGAACAAACCCTCTTCACTTCCCTTTGCCGGGCTGCCTCCCACACGCTGTGCTGACAAGGGCTGCATTGCCACATCCAACACTTCATTCTGTGCTTTGAAAGTCCAGAGTAATTGAGTGACAAAGTCATTCTGCCTTGCATCTCAGCAGAGGGTTTTACTCTAAAGACCCTTTCATCTTCTGACCTTCTCCTCTTTGCCCTTCCTGAAGCCTGGCTAGCCCGAGGCCCAAAAGGGCACATGAAGGGGCAACTGAACCTTTCCCAAAGTACATCCTGTGCTCTCCTAGCCTGAGCTCTGCCAGTGCAGTTGGTAGTTGGGGGAAGAATATGGCTGGGAACCACCAGCATATTGAGGCTTCCTGAGCAGAACCCACCCCCTCCACAAAAACAGTGCCATGCAAGAGTTGTCCTGTTCACAGCACCCCCCATCAAAGCACAAACTCTTCTCATGCTCCACAAGCAGGTCTGGATTACAACCACTTCAACCAATCCTGTTCCCAAAGGCAAAGAATTTAGGATCTTAAAAAAACACTTCAAGCACCTGACCTGGCAAAGTCCTTACCCTTCCCTGCTTCCAGATTGGACACAGCATTAGGCAAGCATAGAACAAAAAATGGAAATGGGAAGGATAATTGTTCCAGGAAACACATAACTCAGGCTGCCCATACTGATGGGCGTTACATAAGTTACTTGTCCAACTTCTTAGTTCTGATGAGGCATTTTCTTAGAAGAATTAAGAGTAATAAAAGTTAAAAAATAATTAAAGATACAGAACTGTCACAAAAAGTTAGGGGAATCTAGTATGGTCCGTAGGTATACAGCTCCCTGAATTTAGTATTAATGCCAATCTTACTAGAACAGTAGACCAATCCCTCTTACAGGGCTTTGATTTCATAAACTTTATCATTCACATCACTTACACAGAACTCTCCCTGCAGTCTTGCCATCTCTTTTGACATATGCTCACATGGAAGGGAGACAAAAAGTAGGAGAATTTTGCAACCATCATGATTCCCAGTGATGGATGCCCACGTGTTTTTTCCTTAGAAGGCATGCATTTTCCTTCCTAATCTGCCCAAGTATCCTCTCCTTTCTCTCATGATCCTGTATTCTCAGCAGTTCAGCAGAGAACAGTCCTGAGGTTGAACACACAGAAAGCAGAAACAAGCAGTTTCTGAGATATCTCCCAGTTGGGCTACTACTGATTCACTTTGTGGTGCTTTCCCTCCACAACACACAGGTAACCTCAGGAAGTGTTTTTTTGTTTGTTTGGGGTTTTATTTAAAGAATTAAAAATGCCCTGTTGAAATGCTCATGCCAATATGTGAGATTTCTCTCTGCTCCCTGAAACCTCCCATGTCTCTTAAACTGATGCTTTCTTTGTTCACCTTTACTCTAACCAGCCCAATCCACCCCGTAGATCATCTGTCTTCCAAGGCAGTTCCATCTGTTCTGCACCTTTCCAGTAGCTGCCTGGGCAGAGCAGAGAAACACCGCAGGAGTAAAGGACAAGTCTTCCCTGTGCCTGTGAAGGGCTTACAGCTCTTTCACAAGGGAGGAAGAAGGGGCTGAGGCCATGTCTCTTCCTATGCTCAATACAGAAAGCAAGTGCTCTTTAACTGTTACAACCTGGGTCCTAAAAGGCAAGGCTGGACTAGCCCAGCCTCAGCTATTAGACACGATTATGACACCAACATAAACTCCAGAAGTGGCTTCATTTCATGGAAGACATTATAGATTTTACCTTTGCAAATCTCTATGAAGAAAAACATGGCATAAATATAAGTATAAATTGAAATATACCTTTATATTTATGTCTTATGCAGCACTATATTAATTGCCTAATAGGTATGTATGCATAATACATACTGAATATCATACAATCATAAATGTTAGAGATAGAGCCAACTAATGTATAGACATTACTTTTCTCTTGCAATGAAGCTAATTATTATCAGGTGAAATGCAAGGGTTCTTTTTACTAGCTTATACCCTTCTGGAATGTGGATTTTAGTCTAAAAAGTGATGGCAGGATCTGTTCTGAGGGTATAAGGCTACTTTGCTCCTCATACTTTATTCTGTGTAAGCATCCAAAAGGAAACCATCTGGTCTGAAAGATGGCTATGCTATCAATTATCTGTGAGGATGTATTTTCAAGGGAAATTATATCCTTTCAAGGTTTGGCTAGTTTGTTTAGACAACTTTACCAGTGGAGAATTTGCTTTTAGGTGCCTTAAGTGTGTAAAATTTCAAGTCTGAATATTTGTGAAATAACGAAGTTTAAAAGGTCAAACAGGAAACTGAAAGGCAAGCTGGCTGTAGTCTGTACTATCAATGGTGTACATTGTTCTGCCAGAAATCACTAACTGGGAGGTATTCAAAGCCCTAGATAAGTATAGAGAGAATGCCACAGAGAAAGACAGGTCCCCTGTTAAGTTCCTGAAGTGCAGAAGCCCACAGGGCAGATGGGGAGACTAACAAAGGAAAAGTAGAAATAAGGATTCTGCTCCTAGATGCACTCCTGGGAACTGCTCAAGGAGTTCAAGTGCTAGTACAGCCTCTGGGTGCAGTAGCCCAGAGACAGTCCTCCCCAAAACACGGCCAACCTCGGTTCCTTGGCTCCAGCATCTACAGTCACAGTTGAATGATGTCAGGGAAGAGAGCATCGCATCTTCAATATTGACTGCTGATGTCTCATCTTCCTATCCTCTTTTGAAAAGGACTGAGAAGCTGAGGGCTTCAGCACAAGCACAGCTGGCTCAGCTGGACCAGGTAACAGAAAAACGGAGAGTTTGAGATCAAGAGTCAACCTTGCGTGTTCTCCAGGGTGCCATACCTGCCTGTTGGAAATTCCCCAATTCTGCATCTCTTAGTATAATAAATAAGGCCTCTTGGCCTGAAGGTAGAAGGATTCCTGAGAAGAGTTCAGCTGAAATGAAATAACCAGTTCTTGAGATGTGCTTCTGATCTCTCACAACTTCTGCCAGGGTCAAGTCCATTTCTCAGTTTGCACTTGAATCTTTCATTTAATATTTAACTGCTTGGTTTTATGTCTCTATAAAACAATGTTGTTAAAGTAGTTGCCTGAATAGACAGTTGTGGCATTCTTTTCAAATGCATAGAATAATTTTTTTCAAACTTTTAGTAATTCTGATCTCTTTTTTGGTTGTTTGATTTGTGGGGATTTTTGTCATCATGCAGCAGTCTTCAAAACACTGATAGCCAAATACTTCTATTGAAATAAACAACCTGATTTTTAGCAAATACCTGCATTCTCACACTCTACACATCTACGGCACGCCATGAAAACTAACTGACACTACTGCCATCTTGTTCACCACCAAATGGGATTAGTCAGCTGTTGCTCTGCTCCACCAAAGAAAAGTGAAAACGAAGAGTAAATATCAGTTTTGAGCACTTAATAGAGCCAGGAAATTATTAACTACCTCTAATTAGTGATACATGTTTATACCTGGAGCTACTAGCTACAGCTGCTTCTCATTCTTGTGTCCTGGAAAAACTGTACTGCTGCCATCACCTTGGAGCAGTCCTGAGCAGGAGAACTGCAGCTTGGTAAGCCCTCTTAAACCACCTGTTATCTACTGGGAGTTTTGGTTGAGACCTTGCTGCAGCAAATACACATCTCTGTGTGCTAACATCAACCATTCACTGCACCCAGATCTTGCAAGCACAAAGTTCAGGTTCTGCCTGAAGATCTCTTCCTCTGAACACAGTCACTTACCTATCTCAGAATAATTCCCCGAGTGTGGAAGTACATGTGGTTTTAGGGCTCTGGACCAAAACCACTGCAGCCACCTAACTTAAGAAGCTGATCTAACATGAATTTACTCTTCAAGCCTAAATTCAAAGAATTGTGGAGGTTTATCTTTGTGTGAGCAAGTTTTATGCTGGATCAGGTACTTCTGGTTCATGCCACTCTTCCTTTACATGAATAAGACATCACATTTCCAGAATAAATCAGGGAAACATATATCACCAGTTCAGTTGGGTGGCGTGGCTTATTTGGATCAAATGTGTACTCTAATATATGGAGTGACCAAACTACCAGCAGTATAACCCATCATACTCCCACCTTCTGACCTAGCAATGTCCTAAGATATTGTTTCCAAAGACTGAGGTGGTTATTTTCCATGCTCACCCAGACCTGTCCTGTGAGCTTTACTGCCATTCCACCATGGGTTTTATGCCATTAGCTACTGCCACCAGCAGTAGCCATCAAACACAGGTCTGTTTGCGCTGATCAGCTTGAATGTGTTCCATCCACTGCCTCAATTCTCCATTCACTAATGGAGCAGCAGCATCTCTCACTCAGTCTTCAACCAGTACATCAGATCTGGAATGTACAGCACCTAGCACTGACCTTCACAACATGATGAGAAGCAGCATGCACAGCAGGCAGGAACAACAATACTTTACTCCTGGTCTGACACCGGTTCATAAGATCACTTTGGGAAAGCCATGTCACCCCTCCTCGCCTGAGTTTTCCCAGCTGTTAGATATGGATAATAATGTTCTTTGAAGTCTGTCCAAATCCTTTGATAAAAGACAAAGATTTTAAAACATTATTCTTGACTGCACAGTCTTCAGGACATGAATTGCATCCTTGGCATGGGAAATCCTCTAACACACCACAAGTGCTAACACTGCCCCAAAGAGAAAACAACAAACTCTGCACTGGCTTATCACTACAGGCACTGGAAAAATACACACTGGTTGCTGATACACTCTTGGATTTTGGCAAGTCTATGTGTTATTTCTGAACACAATCGCAAATTGCTTTGAGTTCAAAGAATTGTTCAGTGCTGCTCAGGGTTATCTAGGAGGCAAGTCAACCTCCGGCTGTATCACCCTGTGTCCTTGGGAATATTCCTCTGGTTTGATCAGAAGCTGAGTGGATTGTGAAGACACACAGCTGGGTTTCTGGGCATTCTCTTGTACTACGCATGCTCCAGTCAATGTATTTTACTTGCCAAGAGAGTTTTAATTTTCTTATTTAGAAGAATGAATTGTGGTAATGGGTGTCTACATTGGCAATGTGCAATCTTTTTGTTTGTTTGTTTTCTTCCCTTTGCTGAAAGGTCATATAATATTTGTACTAAGCAGTAATGACCAAAGGAGCATACACAGCTCTAACTCAGAACAGGGAGGGTCCTTCTTATGTCACTGCTGTCAACTTAGGACAAAAACTGCGATGAATAGGAAAAAATAAATAAATCTTTTGTTTTCAAAGCTAAATAGCCAAAAATGCCGCTAGAAAAGTTCCATAAAGGTTTAGCTTTCAGCAACACATAGCGGAAACAAAGCTCATTCCTCCTCTTGCTGTGCCCCCTGACCTCAGAGTTTTATATGTCACTGCCTAGAAGGCCTCTAGTCACGGCAGCCTCTGTGTATGGCTTTCCCAGGACTTTCAGGGTTTTCCTTGGGGGATGCTTGAGTCGGGGAAAAAAGGGTTTTAGCACCAGCCTTCGATTTAAAATAGCAGGGGGAGTTTACTGATTAATATTCATGAGAAGGGAACAGTCTGCTTTTTGTTACCACAGTAGTTTCCCATGCAAGGTGGGTTGAGAGGGAGGAATACATTAAGGAACATATCCTACTGTCACAAGTACCACCACCTTTAGAGATACAGAAAATGAGGAGTCTGAGCAGAGCTCAGATGGTAAATATTTAACAGGGAAAGGACTTGCCTCCTCTTTCTGCCTGTATATATTAAACTCGTTCTTTCATTTTAACAAGGGAACTGTGTTTTCCTGCTCTCTCAAACCCCCACCCCTGCCCCTCACTTAAATTCTGGGACTAAGTGGATAGCTCACAACATGCTATAAATCCCCTCCACCAGTAATGCAACTGAATGTATTTCCTTGTTTGGTTGTTTTCTAAAGTCATTGCTAGTCCTTCTCCAGTGGGAGATGTTCATTCTATTCACTGAGACACAAGGAAGAGTAGGACTGGTTCCCTTGCACTTATACCAGAAAATTTCTGGGATAACCCAGCTGAAGTCCATTACTCTCACACCCATCTAAAACTGGCATATGAAAAAAGCACAAATGAAGCAAAGTTTTTCAAACGCAGGTGCTAATTTGTGGTGCATCTGAGTTGTGGGCATTCAGCTCAAAATGCTGCTTTTCATGTGCCAAAGCACAGAGCATGGTCCTCGCCTTGACATCCTCAGTTCTTCTGCTGGAAGGATAAGCAAGGACTTCTTAGTTTCTGTGCAATCATGGGGAAAATACACCAGCTCGTTTGGCAAAGTCAGCTATTATTTAATAACTCTTTAGAGATAGGAGATTGTGGTACACCTCCAGTTCTAACATTAAAAGTGGATTTGCACAGGAGCTGACAGACCTCTTTGACAAGAAATTTGTGTCCGTGCTCATGACCCTATAATAGCAAGGTAGTAGCAAAGTAGCTGAGCATTACCGTTGGACATTTTCTCTTGCACTCAGTGAAACAAACTGTCCGGGCACAGCTACACTTCAGCTGATGCAACCAGCACCAGACTGAGCATCAGAGCAGTGCACATGGGAACTCCTGGGACCTCGCAGACAAGAATGAGCCCTGTGAGCTCATACACTTGAAAATGTTGATACTGAGCTGATCATGAACAGACTATGGCAGTGCACAAATAAAATCGTATCTGGATAACAAGACAGCATCATCACCCTGACTGTAACCGTCTCTTCTTACATCCACAGAACAAAAGAGCATTAGTGGATCCAAATGGCAACGCATGTGGCCTGTGTAGGGGCCCATCTCTCACAGAGGGCAGCAAGGGCCACACTCTGAGAGCCAGGTTAGCTCTGCCACCAGCTGCTGGCAGGGCCTGGGGTCAGGCTGGATTTGGATGAACTGTGATCCCAGATCAACCTCACTGTTTTGACAGATGTCGTTGGACTAAGTGCAGTTAAATGGATTTCACCTGGGGCAGGGATGGGGTAATGAAGAAGAGAAGAGCAGAGAGAAATGACCAGTTTCACCACAACGTCTGTCCTTGTTGCAAAGGCCCTGTCCCAGTGCAATAGCCCTCTATTTCTGCAGCATCCAGCTAGAAAATTTTACGAGCGGAAACATGACGGTTTCGCCTGTACAGCATCTCTTCCCTGGGAACTGAAACATTTCACACTGGCAAAGGACATCTACTGTCAGAAGCTTCATTTCCATTGCTTGGGTAGCAAAACTTCAGTAATGCAGATAAAGCAGATAATGAGGCCAAGAGTTTCTCACTGAAGCCTGAGAAGTAAGGTTAGGATTTGGTTTAAGGATGGCATGATGCATGAGAAGACACTGCATGGAGATGGGAATTTGATAACAGCTAAGAGGAGTTGTTATCACCATGCCAGTCAAGGCTAAGAAGAAAGGAACTTTCTGAACACGTCTGGAGAAAGGAGGGTCTCCCTGACCTTGGCTGCAGCATGCTCGCAGCCCAAGCAGTGCACGCCTCACTGGAGCTCTTGCTTTGAAGAACTGTGCCTGACTTCAAGGTGATTGTGAATGCAGAGCATGACCCATTTTAAACAGGTAGGCCAAGAAAACCTCCATCTCTCTGCCTTTAGGGATCTGTTTCAGAATACAGAGGACTTACCTTGAAAATGTTTTCCATACTGTTTGATGTTGTGGAACAGTCAGTGGGAATACTGACAGCATTAGATGCCTGGGTGGCTTATTGATTTGTTCTAGTTTTATTAAATTGGCTAAAGTTCATTCAGAAGTCTCCATTCCCCCCACACAAATACTTATTCTGAATGTTGCCTTGAGAGTAATAAATGGGGGAAAAAAAAGAAGGGAACTTTAAAGCTGAAAAATTTATTTAAAGAAATCTGTGATATGAAAATGGACTTCATAAAAAGTATATATTATTTATATCACTAGTATAGTCTTCTGGGTTCAATACCTCTAGCTCCTTAAATTCTGCAAAAAGTTGAGTTGGTGTGAGCATGATATTTCCAATGACGCCTGCACACAAATGTGTGTGTCTGTGTTCAGAGGGAGAGACTCCTGAAGAGAATAAGAATGATTCTACCAGAGAAAGAAATTTTCCTTTTGTCAACCAAGTAACTAAAGAAAAGCTTAGACCATTGCCCTGTTTTTGTAAGAAAATTGAGAATTGCATTCTTGGTAACCTATACCCATGAAGCAATGACAGACAAATTAAATGGCTGAGGTCACGCAAGACCAGTCCAGACCTTTCCCCTTCCCCCAAAAGTAAGATGAGAGCCCCAGGCAATTTCCAAGAAACTTTACAAATTGAAGTAGGAGCTGTGAAAATGGCCAGTGCTCAGCAGCTGAGAGAAGGACCCCAGGATTTCACAGGAACAGGGTGTGAATTGCTCAGGTCTGGCTGAAGGAACAGGGAGGAAGAAGAGGCGTAGTTGTCAGAGCCAAGTGCTCCGCCAGTGCAGGTGGGACAAAGGTATCCTAAGTATCTCCTTGAATCAAATTACAGATTTATCCATTCTGATGTGATCCATAGAAAACTGTCAAAGGAATGACATCTGCCAGAACAGGTAGAAGACCTGAATTTGATCCATCTCTTTGCTTCTGTGCTGAAACAGAAATTAATTTCCAAGTTACTAACCCAAATGAGACTTTACTGTTGTTATGGTCTCATTGAGACATCAGGAGAGATTTGGAGACTCTTCTTTTCCTCAAAAAACCCCTTCTACACCACCTCTGGTTTCCAAGAAAAACGCCACAGATTTAATCTGTTAGAACGTCGCTATTCTTCTCTCAAAAAGTAGTGATGTTAAAACAGCTTATTTCCTTTCAGCAGATAATTTAAAGGCACAAATAGGTTACAATTGATAACTCTTCCCGCTGTCTAATTCTGGATATATTTTAAGATGCATTTGTGTTTGAACGAGATCTTTTAAAAAGATCATTAATTGAAGCTGTCTGGCTCTGTCATCCTGCCCTCCCATTCTCCACCCAATGAATCAGTAAATTGTAACAAGAGAATCTGGCTGAACAAGTTCCTAATTCAAACGCCATCTTATGGACAAAGAAGTCTTTGAAAATAATATCCATCATCTGGCTCCTTGCGATGGAGCGGAAAGTTGTTTTTTCACTGTTCATGGAATTCATCTCTCCCTTCAGCGCTGTCAAATGTTGAGTGTGGTGCAGTATGAGAGAGTGGAGTCCAGGGAGAGGAGAGGGAAGGGGGAGGCCTCTGTTAGAGGAGCCCAGGGCAGGCAATTTCCTGCCAATTAACACACAGCTAGTGATAATACTTCTCCCAAGAATAGAGCTTGAGATAAGGAGAAATTTTATACTGGTTGATTCCAGGTTACTGATAGAGCTTCCTTTTCTAAGGCCCAGTTGTCTTCTCCAGGGAGTGACCGGCTCCAGTGCGAGCAGTACGGGGTCTCGGAGCGCGCACAAGCCAGGCTGGCTTTGATCACAGAAATGAGATGATTGGCAGAAGAGTCCCACTTCCCAACAGGAGGAGATCTCAACAGCAGCCTCTGAAGCTGAGCACACAACTTGTCATGGCTGTTTTTGTGCAGATGTCACTAAGCTGTAGCTCTCCCTGTGAGCCCTGATTGCATTCATAAGCAGAGTTGCAAAGTTCACTGTGCAGCACTACAAAACTAAATCAATTAATCTGTGTAAAATGATTCAGAGCCAAGCACTGTACTATCCATTATAATAAACTAACCAAACAAAATACTCCTGACTAGTAATCTATAAAACTGATTTCAAATGTGTTCATTAATGCCCTTATAAAGAGACCTACTCTTGGCAAGGTGGGAATTTTATATTTTTTCCTTTTTAGCTGTTGGAGTACCTGAGAGCAAAACAGCACAAGGAAATCAGAAGAAAAGACATTTGTTCTAAGTATAAATGCAAGGGCATTTTGTGTGAGCAGACCAGACCCTTTTCCTTTACTCTCCTGCATCTTGTAGCTTCTTTGAGGAGGCTGGTGGGAAGAGGTTAAAGGTTACCTAGAGCTGCCAGTGAGAGTGAAAAATGGTGGATAGTGCCCCTGTTCTTGACTGTGAGTTCCTTTATTTCCTTTTGTCATGGCAATACCTTCCCAGGGAAGGCCTGAATGTTGCAAATCAGTATTTCAGCTTATCTTTCTAATCACCTCTTCAGGTGCAATACTGAGCCAGCTGCTTGCATGAACAAAAGAAACTCTCAGTAGTGTCTGTGTATTGATATCTGCCACAAACTTTTTTTAGGCTTATCAAGTATCTGGCTCATTATTAAACAAAAACACTAACAGAATTTTCTCTCTTTTTCTGGGGAAGTAAAGATCTTTCCCTGAAACTTCAGCCTGATACAAATTATTCTAGGAAGAAATCTCAACTTATACCAGTAGATTGGAAAATGACACAATTAGGAGAACATCTGATAAAATCAAATATGTGACCTGAGCTTGAAGAAGCAAAAATTGGGTGCTGCTACAAATGAGAGAGACATGGGGCTCAAGGAGGGTGAATTCTGCCAGAGCTGTGTGAACAAGAGCTGCAGCTTTTATTTCCCACCACATGCTTCTTGGGCACAAAGGAAAACTCCCTCTTAATGGGAAAGGATGATGATTTTGGTGACCATGAGAGAAGTCTCAGGAGAAACATTCAATTCTTGTGCTTGTTCAGAAAAGAAACCTTGGAAACTTGAAACAAATTCCCAGGAATGCTGCTGTCTGTTGTGCTCAGGCTGCCTCCAAGTACACAAGTCTTCCTGGGAAAGAGAGTGCTGCCATGGAAGACTCCTTCCAGGTGAAAAAAGCTGTGGTGTTTTGCAAGAATTGTCACCAACAAAGAATTGCAGAAACTCAAAAGACAAGACAAAGAGATAATAGACTGTTGTTCAGGGCTCTATGTGTAATCATAGACAACACAACTTGAGCAGGATACTGAACGCATCCTGACAGATGGTGGTCCAGCCTCCAGCCAGAAGAGGGAGATTAGGTTAATCCAAAAAAGCCTGGCCTAAACAAACTGGTAAATCAGGAGAGCACATGAACCAAGGCACAAGATCTGATTCAAATCCTATTGTGGCGGAAAAATCTCTTACTGACTATCATCAAAGCCGACTGAACTCTTATTAACAATATAAATACACACAGACAAAACTCCATATATTTACATGGGACTTGTGGCCAGAAAAGATCCTTATCAAGCTATTCTGAAGTATGTAGTGTGAGTTGCAGTGAGGTGAAAGAGCTCAGTGCAATGGATCAAAGGGGATGTCTTGGGTGCATGACTAAGTAAAATCTGAATGGCTGGGTATGTGGACCTAGCTAGAAATGTTGACTCCTTAAAAACTAGCCTACAAGGGTTTTTTTTGTGAATCTGGCCAGTGTACAAGTTTTCATTTTCAACACTGACTGGAAAATCCTGTCACTAAGGAACTATTCTCAGAAAAAAAAAAAATACTTGTCAAAACACACCGACCAACCGACCAACCAACCAACCGAAACAGCTTTTAGGTAATAGAAAAATGGAAAAATCTTTTTTGTATTTTATTTATACTCCAGTGTCTGTGTTAGTATGGTGGTCCAGAGCAGAAAATGCAAATCCCCTGTGCATCCCCAGTAGGAACTGTTTTACTTTGCAGAGTAGTTTTGGTGTGCACCAGCCCAATTGCTCATGGGGAATTCTAAGCCAGAGCTGGTTCTGATGCACAACCAGATAAGCTCCAGCCCATAATGGAAACATGGGCGTCTGAGTCAATGCATGGTTCTTTGGAGAGCTTCAAAACACATCCTTGGTGGGAACACTTGGTTCAAGCAACCAGACTACCTTGTCCAAAGAAAAGCTCCCAAACTGCCAACAGGTCAGATGTAGGGATTTTGGAACCAAGTAGCTTCAGTGTACGGATCCACCTGTGTTGCAGTAAATAACTTTAGACACATCCTGACTGATTCAAAAGATGCCAAGTGTTTACTATTCCCTAATGAACAATTCCAGAGCTGTGATTCCAGCTCACAGCAAATTTTTACAGCCAAAGTATAATAAATAAATCAGTATTTATATGAAGTCATGAAGAAAAGTGCAGCAGATTAGGCACTTATTAGAGATTAATTTCTATAGACTGAACAAAGAACTGATGTGATACAAAAGTTTTCATTTAAACAAACCCACAAGGTTCTGGTCATATTAAGAAAACAGCTAATGCATTCTTATTGGCTTTTCATCTTTAGACAATCCTGAATAAATTTATTAAAATTAGAGATTTGCTGTGTATTTTCTATTTGATTGATAGTGGAACACTATCATTTTGCCATGAAATAAGAAGGAAAAGGTGAAATTCAAAGCGATTTTAAAAGCTGATTTCAAAATCAGCTTGGAGAGGTCTTTGATGGGTTCTGGTGCTGTGGCACCTGAGGTAATTCAGACAGCTGATCAGTTCATTCAAGTTCACACTCAAAATGGTTGGTTTTCCTCCCTCTCATAGCTTAGAAAAAAGTCACTTGTCAATGTCAGGCTTTACATGTAAAAAGTAAAACAGTCTGCACCAGAGACAGAACAGTTCTTCTAGAAGAAAGTGAATTTTCTTCCAACTATTATTATACAAATGGGATAATAAAGAGATCCTGGAAAATTCAGTTAGCTTCAGTTATTAATTTAATACAAAATACTGCAAATATTTCTTCAGCTATTATGTAGCTCCTCATCATACCCTCACTATTTTGAGTGTTTATACAGTTCAAGCATGTGCATTCACACCACGTGAACAGATCCGATGCCCACACGGGGAATTTTCTTTCCTTTTTTGCGTGTAGGATTGTTGCAGTTGCTAAAAGCTACAATCTGCTGAAGATGACCTATATTTACTGCATTATTTTACTGTATCTTCCCTGGTACACTGCTCTTAGGAGGCTGGGACATTGCATACTACAGCAGAGGTATGTAAATGTTTATATTATAGATTTCAGCAGCTTAATTTCAGTAACAGAAGGCAATAGAATGGCAGCCAGGTAAGAGACCTGTTATAAACATGTTACCTGAAAAATAAAAAACTTTTTCATTCAGTCCCAGGGAGCTAGGGACGTGATCCTATTAAGCTACATACAGTTACTTCATTTACATGAGACTGTATGTCTTGATACTAAAGAGCCTCCCTCTCTTTGGTGCAGAAAAGCTGTATGTCCAGCTGATTTCAAAAAGCACAACAAGGGCTTTGCATGTCATGGACTCAGCCAGTGACCGGCAGTGCGAAAATGTAAAAGTGGACTCTGGAGAACATAATGCAGTTTTTACCTAGCTGTCCCTACAAAATGTCATTAAGGCAGGTAAATTCTTGATACCAATTTTACACAAAGATGAGAGGAATTCAGATTTTGCTTTGTCCCAATTCCACATGCTGTAAGAGGCTGGGCTCTAGCTAAGCACTTTGATTTTCTGATTGGAAGGTGATCTCCAGGGAACTGATGCTCCTCCATCTTTTCCTGCCCACAGATACCTCTGCTGGTCTTACAAAAAGGAAAAGCTGAGAAACAAAAGGCCCTATTTCCATTGTCTCAAAGCAGCAAGTTCATGATCTGAGAGTAGTCATCTGCCGGGATGAAAGGGAGGTTAAGTGAATGAATCACATACAGAACAAAGCCAGCCAAAACTCCACCAGAAAGTAAAGTTTACATCTGAACAGAGCTGCACAGAGAGAGGAGTGAACACACTGAAGGCAGAATCCCTTTCCAGACTCATCACTAATTAATCTAATACTTGGAATATGATTTTTCTCTGTCTCAGAGAGACCTAAGGTAGTACATTCCTCAGAGCCATTGGAGTGGTCCGGGTCAGGGACCTCTTTCTCCCCACCCCAGCTCCGGGCAGCAGCCACAAAGCCAGGCCCTGCCCTTCCGAATGACCCACAGCTGTTCATTCAAGTTGTGGTTTTTGAAAGCTCCAGCTGCAATCTGAATGTCAAATGTAGAAGGGTAGCGACTTCCAGAGGCATTTAAACCAGGAAATTCTTCTTTGTCATATTTTCTGGGCAGGTTTTATTAGTTTGGGTGCATGATATGTCACCACTTATTACCTGAGGGGACATGAACTAAGAGCAGGGCATTCCAGCCCTGGGAAGGTATTCACCCCTCCTAGTTAGCAGCTAGGACTTTAGGGAGCCCGTAGGAATGCCCTGTCTCCAGGCAGCTGAGTTGCTGTGTGGGGCTGCAGGCTGACTACAGAACAACAGCCTGGAAATGTTGATTTTTTTGTCATTGTTGTTTGATTTGCAATTCCAGCAGCCACTCCATAGCCCGGTGAGATTCCTTTAGTGCCTTCTGACTGAGTAGCCAAAAGCCCTACCCTGGAGCCCAGGACAGGTGACAGCTCTTTTTTTGTTGTTGTTTACATCCTTCTCATTTAGGGAAGTTTCAGTTCTGGGGTGCTGGGTGGTTGGCCTGATCCAATCTCTCGGCTACTTAGAACTGATCAGATTCAGTATGAGAATCCAGAGTCCCAGATATTGTGAAGCCAGAATGAATACAAATAAATGAAACTTTTACATACAGATTTGCCACTAAGCAAACACAGTGACTTAAGAGGAGACTATTAACTGGGAAAAAAGACAAATATGGAGTGGAAAAAGTATTTCAGATGTTGATCCTGTGGAGACCTTTACACTAATTACTTTTGACAAACACTGAGAATGAAAGGCTGCATCAATATGCTAACATTACTCACAGCAAAGTGTGGTTTTAGACTACCACACCATTTTCATCTTCTGCCTGATCTCTCTGCATCCTGCAGACATTCAGCAAACAGATTAGAGCAAGGCTAACATGTCTGGGTTTAATTGGACCTGCCCTCTTCTGCCCAGAGATTTTGTCTGGAAGGAAGGGAGACTCTGAGGACCTTCTTTACTTTTAGGTGCGATTTCTGCAGGTCCAATACCCAGCTGGAACTGCTACATGGTAGCAACCTCAGGTTACTCAGTGTCCAAAAACCCCAGACATTTCCACAGCATCTGCACAGATCAGCTGTGGAGACCCTGCAAGCATGTCCAACACTTCCTGGAAGTGTCAGAGGGGCTTGTGGTGCAAGTTGGAATCAGCTGTGAAGCCAGGGCAGAGTAAATTCAATGTTTCCCAAAGCAGTGGGCTTGTGGTGCACATGCAGACCATCTGTGCAATGCACAGATGATCTTCTGGCACTATCTTGTTATGTTTTTTCTTGACAATATCTTTGCCAGCATTCTGCAGAAAGACATACAGCAGTTCTGGACTAGAAAAAGAGCCCAAGGAAAAGGATCTGATATGAACCCTGGCCACCATATCCGCTATAATTAGGAATATATTTCTAAGCTTGGGTCCTAACAGCTACTATGCTAATATATATGGACCCAGAAGTGCCAGAAGTTTCAGGTGAGAGATCCCATGCTGGCACCATGAAAGCTAGCTTGGTATGAAGGCTGCAAAAAATATCCTACTGGGAATCTGTTTGGGAGGGGTATGGGATGTTCAGCTGCTGGATATGAACAGAAAGAAAAGGTTACCAAGTTTTACTTTTGTTAGAAAGTAAAATGCGGCAGAATCTGATTTTTGGTGGACATCAGGGTGAAAAGAAAGATGCAACTAAACCTTTCTAGCCTCTTTCTTGCTTCTGAAATAACTCAAAAAACTACTTAGAGAGAGAAGAAACTGCAGTACTTTTAATCATCACCAGCAGGTCTTTAACCTCACAGGAAACAGAAAAGGAAGGACACATTGTAAAATATCCAGACAGACTAAAGGTCATTCTTCTTTCCCTCGGGATGAAACATTGCATCTCGCCTTAAGGACAAATATGCATCTACTATATACACACTGTCACACAGAACATCCACATCTCTTCACTGGCACTTGATAGTGGCACAGCAAGTTTACATTTGAAAATACAGATAGGCACAGCAGCAGTGAGCAAGCAAGCAAGCAAGCAAGAAAATAGGGAAAAAACCAAGACACTTCTCCACAGTGACAGAAGGATTGACCCAAGCCATAAATAGTTAGTGGCTGTGTAGTTAAAATAGTGTATATTACATCAAAATATTATTCTTGTGGAATCTAAGTTGGGAGGTAGGAAATTAGTCTAATGAAGCAGCCCAGAGCAGAATACATTTTCTAGAGCTCACCAACATTTTCACAGATTTTGGGCAGTTCACAAAACCTGCAGGACACACAACAGCAGCACAGAGTCACCAGGCTGGCTGGGATGGTCACAGGAGGCTAAGGGGGAACCAAACATGTTGCCCTTGCCACATCTTTCACTGAGGGAAAACACCTTGGCTGAAGGACAGCTGGACACTTTCCTGTCTGAACACATTCCTTCACCCACAGACAATTTCTTTAGTTTCTTGCAGTCAGTTGTTTCATTTTTCAGCATCTAGTCTAAAACCTTCGAGGGGTTGCCAGCTGAGTTTGGCTGCAGGTAATTCACACATTAGGATAGGACCTTTTTCCTCTTTTTCTCCTGAAAGCCTGAGGGCCAGCAAGGGGTGGTGGTGCTCAGAGCCAAGTGCTTGTTCCCTCAGGGCTCTGGTGCACAAGGGACCACTTCACTGACCACTATACACAGGGCTGTTGGGATCTGCTTGCCTTTCCGAGGCCACCATGTCTTTCAGGGAACCAAAAAGGCTCCCACTTTCATAGCTAGGAGCACAGAAGAGAGAGATTTTCATCTCCAGCTCTTTGTGCCTGCAGAGGGAAGGTAGAGATGGGCCTTCCAGCAACACACGACTGCTGCTAATGAGAAGGCAGAGGGGAAACTGTGGGCAGAATGGAGGTTGAATATATGGATGGTTCTTGCTGCAGCACTTCAGGACTTGTTGCTTATTCTTATGTGCTGGTAATATCCTTAAGCAGCAGGAAAAAATAATACACTGTAAAGCTTCTCTTAAATGAGATACTATCAGCAAACTTACTCTGACTAATTACATTAGTTGCACCAGAGAGTTTAGGTTGGATATCAGGAAGAATTTCTTTGCTGACAGCATTATCAAGCACTGGAACGGGCTGCCCAGGGAAGTGGTGGTTTCACTATCCCTGGAGGTATTTAAAAGACATGTAGATGTAGCACTTCAAGACATGGTCTAGCAGTGGACTTGGTAGTGCTAGGGTAGTAGTTGGACTCAAGGATCTCAAGTATTTTCCAACCTAAAGGATTCTATGATTCTATTTATAGACAAATAATAAGAAATGATGATTCAGAACCACTAAATTAAATTATCAAAACCAGTAAAGGGTGCTGTCCTACCAGCTGTGGTGCCAACTCTCACACCCTCCATGCCAAGTCCTGCATAGGGGTGTGAGAGTAAGTGGGCAGAAGTAGGTCACAACACCCTTAACACACGGAGAAATGACAAAACACCGGGTTCCAAATCATGCCTAAAAAGTACTTGAAATCCTGGAGCTTTGCCTTAGCTTAACCACCCAATACATGAATACTTCAAAATATAAATTGTCAGTGATGCCCTTATTCTGCTTTGAGGCTGGAATCTGTATGGTCTTCATTGCTGCCTTGGACAAAGGTGACCAGGACTCAGCTGTGCACTCCAGGGGAAGGAAACAGCCTAGGAGAGTTGCTGACAAAGGCTATTTTGAGCAGATAAGCTCAGGGACAGATCCCTTGTTAGGGTGTGAATAGCCCATAGGCAGATGCTGCTCTCTCCACCAGTGCAACCCCACTGTGCAGCTGCTGTCCTTGCACAAAAGGCACGCACCGTCCAGGTAGCTGTGCCCAGGAGCTTGGAGACAGCTGTTCAGGTGAGCCCTAACATCTGGGGAGAATGGCAAAACCCATTCAGCACCTCTCTGTCACAAAGAGGAGAGGCAGCTCTCTCCTGCTGTATGTTCCTCTCCTGCAGGGTTTACAGCTTAGGTAGGTTCCTCTTCTGCTGGCTGGGAGAACTGAACCACTCACTGAGGGCTTTCAGGGAGGCAGGGCCTGTGCATGCCCTGGAGCGGTGGGACAAGACCAGGACAGCGGAGGGAGGGCACAGGGCCTGCTGTTCTAGCAGGATTGAGGGGATGGGGTTGCTCAGCACTCCCTGCCCCGCTGCACCTTCCCTGGGAGCCACAGGCTTAGGGGCTGTGGAGACAGTAGTGCCACCAGCAGCTCGTGCCTGCCGCCTTTGAGGCCTGGTGCCCTTGTCCCAGTGACTGGCACCGAAGCTGTTAATTCTCTCAGAGGGGAAGGCGAGCTTGGGATTTCACATCTTGAGGAGGCTGGGCTTTCAGCAGCCACACGGCAGAGGGTGGGGGACACAAATCCTTTAGAGAGAGCCTGAACTGCAGCACTGCTGAACAGATTGAGCTGCAGAGGGGCCAGAGGAATCTCTCACTACTCCACACCCTGTAAATCCTTTGCTAATTGCTTTATTGCCATTATTTGTGAAGATAAAGGAAAAGGATTAATTAACTAAGAAAGAAGAGCACACATCTCAATAGATTGGCTCCATTAATTGATATGGGAGGGGGAAAAATCAATTAACAAATTCTTTTACCTTCCTGATCAGTCTGGAAACAGAGCTGTGGTGCTTTTTGGCAGGGCAGCACTGTGAATGGTAAAAAACCAGTCTGCTCCCCCAGTCAGCTACAGTTCATTCATCCAGCAGTTTGCAGTTTACACCACTTAATCTGGTGGTGTAAAGGCTGTGTTTTGCAGATATTTTGCAGTTCTAGACAACAGGCAGAAACATAACAATGTCAGAGACATGAAGCTTATGGGGCACCAAGTCTCTAATTTTGCTGCCTCACTCTTAGCAGAGGGCTACTTGATTGCATCACAAAAAAACCCCCACAGCTCTAAAAATAATTATAACATGGACTTTGGTGTCCCCTGGCATTTTAAGTTAGATCATGATTTTCTGTAATGTATGAGAAGGAGCAAAAGAAGTAGAAGACAAGAATACCACATTTTGCTTGTCTTCTTGAACCTTTGTACAAATTCAGAGCTAGACTAGATGCAGGAATCTACCCAAGATTCCTTTCGTATGGCATATTAGTTGAAGAAAATGAATGGTCCCCCAGGATAAGGCCTCAGAGGAAAGGAAGCATTTGATGAATGAGGTTAAAAAGGTCTCCATGTAGCTGTGTCATGCCTCAGTAAGGGCTTCTCCAGACAAGAATGATAGTGGTTTCCACTGCCTACACAAACAAGGGAGGCTATTCAGCATCTGTGTTGCAATGTATAAAAAACAAACAAATAACAACAACCGTCAGAAACCCAACTCACCCTATTTCTACAGTTTCATCTAAAGCAATTGGAGTAAACTAGATGTAATGTATTCAATTGTTTAAGCACCATAAATCATTACTTTGTGTTAAAAAACAAAGATGGGGGGAGAGTTGTAGTTATCAACTGGGAATTACACAATTTGAATCTGATGTCTTGGGCAGGGATTCTTAAGTTTCGCTGTCACTGTCTCCCAGGGATGAAATTAGTGAATAAAGGAGAAAAAGACAGCACAGGCACTGAAACAGAGAGAAAAAACTGCAAGAGAGGGACAGAGCAAGCTAATAAATAAAACAAGAGCCTGAAGGGAAGAGCTGCTTTGTCAGAATATAAATATTTCCCTTCCCCTTTTATCTTTAATGTGGTGCGAGCTGCTTATTAAGGGGAAGTGCAGCTCTGTCCCTGGAGTCCATCCACATAACCATGTAGGGAGCTCAGTCCAACACAACCGATGCAGCCGCACAAACTCTTCTCTGCTGGAAACAAATGTAATGTACCAAGTAATAAAAGGAAAAGCAGGAACCCACGGTGGTCATTACAACTCTTATCTTCCTGGCCCTGGCGCTGCTTTACATTAATGGGCATCAGTGCTGCCAGGGGCCCTGGTGAGGGAGCTCTGCTCTCCTTGGGTCTCTGTTGCAGCCTGGGAAGAACAAACCTTAACCTCCTGGTACTGCAATATAGGGAGAACCAATGTGGCAGCTTATAACAAAGCCAAATTTGGGTAAATAAAAGGAGGGAGAGTGTGAACGAGTGTGTGCAAAGAGGGAAACGCTGCACTGTAAAGAGCCCACACTGTACACTAAGCACTGAGGAAGAAGCTTTTCCTTCTAACCATGGCTCAGCACAGCTGTGCCTGGCAGCCAGGCAAGGCCTTTCCTTCCTGCAGTGCCACGCTGGGTCCTGTGCACAGAGAGAGCAGTAAACATAAAGCAAAATTTTGTATTAATGGCTCCTCTCTCCGAGATCTGGTTTCCAATAATGACTTGGTTCCCCTTCCCAGCGCTGGCACCAGCATCTCTTTGCCAGCCCTTCAAGATGTTCGACCATATGGCTGCACAAAGCTGCACCATCAGTCAAAGCCTCCAAGTCAGGAAGGGGACAGTTTCAAATTGCTGCCAGCAGATCCTTTCCCACTATTTTCCTTGCCTGCGCTGTCATAGATACAGGTGTCAACCTGGCTTCTTTACTGCTTCATTCTTTTCATACCCTTAAAAAAAAGAAGGTGGAGGGAAAGAGCAAAAAATAAGAGCTTTGCATTTCCTCTACTCAGGCCTTAAAATGGAAAAATGAAGGGAATTCATTGTTGGTGCTTGCTGATCCCTCCACCCCTACTGTTGCACCATTGCGGCCCTTTGAGCATGACAAAATGAGCTCCCCAGGCTTGATTATGCAAGCCACTAATTCCTCCTCTAGGCAAGCGGGTGCTTGGGTTCCTTGACTATACAATTTGGGTTTACCCGGCTTTTGGTTTTGTTTCTTTATAGAGGCAAACACTTGGGCATTTTTACATTAAAAATGGACCTGATTTTTCTTTTAGCTGTATGCTAGTGAACAGGAAGAGACTTTCACATACAAACTATTTTCAACTATTTTTCAGAAACATTTTGGGTTTTCTCCACATGAGCTCCTATCCCAATTGTAATTTTTTCATCAAGTTTGAAAAACAGATGACTTCAAATACTACCAGTAAACTGAATTTTCTTGAAAAGGCTTTCAACAGGCAATTATTTTCAAAAGTGATTTTGATAAAAATGTAGTGAAAAATATGTATTTTTTAAATCAATACTTTTAAAGATGGACAAAAACAATAATGAATTTTTATACAACCCCCATGCCAGTTCTTGGATTTTTTTAGCTGGCCCTATTAGGAAACAAGTCCTCAAACCCTAGGGAATTATTCAGCAAAATACCATTTGTGCTGGCTCTCTCAGCTGCCTGGGTTCAGCTGCAGCTTCCCTGGAGTGGGTAAGTGCCTCTGAAGAAGCTTGGAAGTGGCCTGGGTTTCCTTGCCACCCACAGCCCTGATGGTGAGCACCCGGAATCTGAGAGCATCATAAAGGGAGAGTTGGTCTAGCTAAAATAAACAAACAACAACAAAAACTGAGCAGTTTTAAGATATGCTTTTGAAGCAAATCTCATTTTTAGATCTTTGATGTCTTAAGCACAGCTACCCTAGACATTCTTGGAAAACAGAGCACCTCTCTGGAATACTGTTTAGCAAATTTGGGGTCTGGTGAGTAGCTATTATTCAGCTGCTCAGGTTGCTTCGGAGAGCCCAAATTCACCATATCTGCGTAATACCTAGGGACCAATGCCTACAGACTTTACTCACAAAGACCTGACCCTTGTGGTCAGGGAGAGTATTGAGTCACAGAAACAGATGAAAAACAGATGGCTGCAGCAGCTCCCACTACCTTGCCCTGCCCTGCTGCTCTCCTGCAAGTGGCTGCCCCTCATACAGGGATCTCTGGGCCAAAAGTAATGTGGTTCCAGGAATCACCTCAGTTTGCAGCTCAAAGAAGGGGAGTAACCCAGTTCCAAATCTGAACTGCTCCAATACAGTGAGGCATGCAACAGCAGTCCTGCAATGGTTCTGAGTTAAGCGTAGATGTCCTCGCCCTGGAGGAAGTGATCTCTGGCACACGGCAGGGGATGTCTGGGGACAGTCACCATTTCATCTTTCCACAGGCTGTTTCAGGAGTCATCGTCCTTCCCTACTATAACTTGCATGAATAAATCTCACTGGGCAGAAAATGCCTTTACTGTTGTGCCTAGGAAAGTACCAAGGATTACACTGTACTTGGATAATGACAGTGGTAACAGTGGTGCATTTTAAAAGTCTCCCAAACCAGAAGCCACTGGTGTGATGCTGCCTCATCCAAATTCAGGTAAAAACAATTTATAGCACCTCACAAATTCCCACAGATCAGCAACCTTAAAAAATACTGTCAATGTCCATACAGAGTTTCCAGAATTAGCACTCCTTCACCATCACCCAACACACCATGTGGAGCAGCTTCTAGGATGCTACAGGAGGACTTGTTTGCTTTGCCCAGAAAGTAATTATTTAAATACTAGACCTCGTTTCCCTACATTATCCCCTCCACCCCCCCCACCCGCCACCAGCAACAGCCTTTATGAAAATAAACCAGTAGGAGTTTGGCAAAGACACCAGCATTAACATTTCTATTTCAGCAGTTGCACTTTAATAGCTATAAGCAGCTGGAATTTCAGTTTTCACACTCCAGGCAAAATCCTGCACCTACAGCAGCACGGAGCTCCCCCTGGGAGGCAGGGTCAAACAGAGGGATGCCACCTATTGCGTTCCCAGCATCGCTTCCTACAGCACAGGTCTGGCCGTGATGCTCGCTCCTCGCCCCTCACCCCACGGGCGGGACCAGCCCCTGCCCGACGTGCCCAACACCGCCGAGTGTGGTCCTTGGAGCAGCCCTGCGGGACAGGAGCTCGGGAGCAGCACTGCCGGACAGGCTCTCACCGCAGCCTCGCCGCGACCAGCACACGCCTGCTCACTCACATCAGAAAGGAAACAGCAACCTGCCAACCTTCATGATTTCCTTCAAAATCCTTTTTAAATTTTTTTTTCTAGGAGTAACCTCTGCTCCAGGCAAAACCCTCAAGACCCTTTGTAAACACTCTCAAGTACCACAGGCTTAGAACACTTTGGAGTGCTACAAAATGAATGTTTTCAGAGATAGTGAGTGCATATCTTTGCAATTTTAAAACTGTTGCTTTCTAAAATGGCTCATGAAGACTCCCTTACCTTGTAGTATGGATCCTTGCCTATTGAAAATTTCAATGTAATTATGAACAAGTCCACTGTTAAAATCATGGCTTTACTGGATACATGTAGCAGCTGACCAAAATATGGCTTTATGTCTTTCTGTCAGGTCAATAAGTTATAACATTGAAAGAAAATCAGCTCACTCCAACAACATGGTTCAACAAAAGCCCCTCAGCAAACCACATCCAGCTGCATTCACATAAGGAAAGCAAATGAGAAACAGAGTTAAAATTTGAGCTTGAGAGCTCTACAGCTGTCTTTGAGATGCTATGAGTTTTCAGTTTTCTCTAAACGTAAGGGCATGATCTGTGGGAGCAATGAGAGCAGGATGTGTTATTTTTAGAAGTCAGGAGTGAAACAATCCACTACATCAAGCACATAAGAATTTGACAGCAAATTAGGATTTGAGAGCTCTGAGTACCTTCCCCAGACTGAGTCTGTGGATTACTAAATACTGTAATGTGTTTTAAGTCACAAATATTTTCCTAGAATTTTAAACAATTTTAAAACAAACAAACAAAACAAAACAAAAACCCCCAAACAACAAAACAACCACCGAAATCCACCAAAGATTGAGGAAAAAAAACCCAATAAGACACACATTCACAAAAAGTAACTGAATACCCATTGTTCCAAGGTCTAGCAAAGAAAAGAAATTGTAACTGTGGTACAGGCAAACAGCATGTAGATTGAGATTGAATTCAGAGCAGAATTGCAGATGTTACTTTGAATTTCCCAGCTTTGGTAGGTGCAAACCAGACATATGATGTTATTTCTTTTTAGCCCATATGAGAAAATGTTACATGCAGCGGAAATCTATTTCAGACAGCAGTGTTTCTTTAGCAGAATGGGATTTCTGTGATGCTTTGCTTTGCTCCATCTGCTTCTAATTATTGCTCAATTCAAACAGCTATTTCTGCATTGACTTGCAGGAATCTCAGAAGGCACCTTCTACGTAGGCAAGAAGCATAGCCCATAAATAATTTCAAAAAGTATTAAAGAGGGGAAGCTTCATAGCTTTTCATTCCAATCTGACTATGTGGTATTTAAATAAACCTCTGTGGCTTTCCAGTAACATAGTGGGAACTCCCAGGTGGCAGGGCTGGGGGAAGAGAGGGAGGAGAGCACTAAACATACTAATGAACATGTAATTAAGAAAATGGGCCCTCATTCCCTGCAGAGACTCCATGAGGAGGGAACTTATTTGAAGTGCTGCTTTCTGGTTCCCCTTCCTCCATGGAAGGAAATCAGCTGAGTATCTCCAGCGCCAGTCACCAGCAGTCCCAGCTCCAAGAGAGTGCAGTCAAAGCAGGCTGACACAAGGGATAAATCATCGTTTGGAAGTAAAAAAAGCACCTTTTTATCAGGTGATTTAAAAAAAAGTAAAGGAGAGCATTTGATGCTGGTCCATAAACCCCAGGATCCCAGTTTCTCGGGAGAGCTGTCTGTAAGCATTGGTGTTAGTCCCCTCCCCTTGCCCTTAAACAGCACCGCTGCACTGAAATGCAGTTCGATCACTGCAGCCTGGGGGCCCCTGTGGAAAGGGAAATTCTCCACACGGCAGCATCATCCATCTCCAGGGCTTGCAGGGATGCAGCAGGCAGTAGCCCTACACAGCAAACCTTCAAGCGCCCTGGAAGCAGAGAATCATCACAACAAATGGGTCTCCAAGCATGACCAAAGGAAGAAATAATTCTTTGTAACAGTTTAAATGTAACTGTGGAGAACAGGGGTTCATTTGTACAAGCCCATTAAGAAGAGGGAAAAGTAATTAAAATGTTTGTTTCTCTTTCCAATCCAATTTTGAAAGTGGAGTCGTTAAGGAAATTTCACCCTAAACATAGGATGGTAGCGGTGATTGGTAATTTAAGTATTCATGGGAGGAGACAGGATTTTGTAAACAGAGGCTTAGGAATTCCTTAGTCTCTTTAGACATCTGGCAGATTCTGTATTGAATAACAGCTCTTCTTCCCTTGTTTTCTAAGCTTTGGAAACAACATGTTTCTGGAGGCTGCACTCATCTTTAGTGAGTCTTAACCAAGCAAAGATAAACCATTTGTTTGAACATCAGGCAGTGGCTTCCTGCCTGTATGATTGTTAGATGGTAGAACTACATCCCAAGAGAGATGACAAGAGTCCCATTATTCCAGGCATTTTAAATCAGACTAATTATACCACTCTCATATGTAATAGCAGGACCTAAAACATATAATGGGTCTTTCCCATCTCTTATTTTGGTCCAGGTCTTCTTCCTACATAAACAGAGATTGGGGCTTTAATGAGTGTCCTGCTGTTTCCATTGAAATGAGTGAAAACTCAAACAGGACAAGTGCAAGCCTTCAGTCTGTGCATTAAAGAAGATTTAAAATATAACCTCAAATAGATGAATCTATAGAAAGACAAAATGAAACCCAGGTTGGGCATGAACGACAAAAGACATACCACAATGCATCTGACCACTGCAGCAGCCCTCACAACCAAAGGGTATCAACAGGAGAGTGATCAGAGGAACCAGTCACTATGTCCACACCAGCCATGGGGCTAGAAGCAAAACATAATTCAGTGTCCAAAAATATTGTGGTACCATCTGCAGTGAGCTTGGAAATTTATGCACAAACTTGAGAAATTTGGCTGGTTTTCATTAAAGTTTTACATACCTCAGTTGTAACAGCCTTACATTGCTAGAGCTGCATGCAAAAATGCTCCCTGGTAAGAGACTGGTTGCCTTAATGGCAGCTGACAAATGAGACAGCTCTATGGAATTGGCTGCCCCAAGGAAAAAGAACCAGTATTTTTTTAGTTTTTCTGCAGACTTTTCTGCAGGGTTTTGTAATGGTGCAGCTCCTTCAGGAAGGACATAGAGATCAGGTGTTAGCATTTGTCTTTGGCCTCGGAAACTGAAGGGGGGTTTATAGAAGGGAGAATCACACAGAAGGAACAAAATCACTTTTGGAGGAAAAGGGATGTCTGATAGATAGTCCAGACTAGGTCAAGGATCCATGGTATGGACAAGAGGTCTGAGGCAATATAGTTCTGTGAAGGGGAGCTTCAACCACAGACACATTAGTCAGCTTCCTCAAAAACATTGCATGGTTATGAGAGCAAGTAGGTAAGACTGTATTTATTTTTGCTTGGATCTCTAATAGTTTTAGAATTATAAAGCAAGGAGCGACTCTGCTAGAGACCTTTGCATATCTCTGAGTCATTTCCACAGACTCTGGGAGAAGCTCAGGATAAACTGGTGCATCCATGAGACTGGGACTCCTGCAGAAACCAGGAGAAGGTAGCCAGCCCAGGGAGCCTGGAACAGGTCCATTCCAAGCAGTTCTTCTCCTGGTGCTGCCCAGGCTGATATATCACATATCCCAGTGTATATAGAATTGGCCAAAATCAACTACAGCAGTCTAGAAAGTGTCCAGCCAACATGCTAGGTCAGAAGCACCTTTTAAGATTTAAAGGATCAGAAAGTAAGCTTACATGTGCCTATGCTACATCCAGATTTTATAAAGCAGGATCTTCCTCGCTGATGGAAAGAGGACAGCAGACACAAATGCCATATTTTCCGACTGTTGCTGGAATCTTCCTTTCTTCATACTGCAGTATACTGCACCCAGACGTAATGGTGACAGGGCCTGGCTGGCAATACTGCTGCCAGTAGAGAATTTGTCTTGTTAAAAAGGCACCAAACCTAAGAAGCTGACATAGGGAGGGATTTCCTGGGTTCTATACCAAAGGCCTTCTGCTGCCCTAAAACTCTGAGAGAGCAGATTAAATTCGCTTTAAAGAAAGAAGGGATTTCAAAGTATCATGAAAGGGTTAAAATGTAACTGATGTCCTCAATGAACTGCTGAGTGGGGGATGAGCAGATCAGGTTTTGTTTTCTTATTCATGGATCTTAGAGATAAAGACTATCATCAGCCTGATAGCTCATCCTTGTGAATGCTTTCTAAAGTTTCCCTCAGTTTGACCATAAATGTGGAAGATAGTGCTACTTCCCTGTGTCCTTTGGGATACTACTTCATAAACTAATAATTATTTTATAAATCTGTGATGCAAAGGGCTTTTACCTTTCTCGCTGTGGGAAGCCACATCCCCTCCAGCAGCATCCCCTTCCTTTTGTCACCTGTGCTCTCCCCATATGCTCTTTTCAATCAGTTTCTTATGTCTTCCATCTAATTTCAAATTACACGTTCTGTGGTGGAGGGAAGGGTTTCCTTTTCCCAATCCCTGGCCATGAAATACGAGGCTCTCCCTCTACAGTGAGGCTTTCTCACTACAGAAAGACTGGATTTCTTTCATGAGCTCCGACAAGATGTAATTTAGACTAATCTATCAGACTGATAGAAATGCAAGCAGATATAATATTGTGAACTTATTTTATTTCTAATTATGCAAATAATTATGTAAAATAGGCAAATGCATAATTTTCCCCCAGGCTCCAGGCATTTCTCCACTAAGCTTTAGGGAGTGCAAATTTTGATGTTCTTAGCTCAATAGCCTGTCTGATCATGTAAGGCTGTATGTAAGCATGCTTCAAAATGTCGAGGTTAGAAGTGTCATAAAAGTTATTTACTGAAAGTAACTGGGAAAATCTCACAGCTCAGGCGGTGGCACCGGGACTTTGGCAGTGCTGGTAAGCAGGACGTCAAGTGAGGTGCGGTCCACCAAGTTTCTGCGGGTGGAAAGGGCAAGGGGGAAGCAACGGCCTTTGTTCTTCTGAGGGCAAGGAGGACTGAAAGCCTTGCAACAGGTAATCTGAAAATGTTCTCCCTCAGGCACTCAAAATAAGTGGTGGGGCAGGGAGGGGGTGTGCAGGGAGGGGGTGTTTTGTTTTGATTTCCCTCCCCCCATGGGAAGAGTTTTCTATCAGATGGGATAGGAAACAAGGAAAATTATATTGGCACCATCTAAGGAGGCTTTAAAACAGCAGGAAAAGACATCACGTAGGGCTGCCACTCCTCACTTTGACTTAGCTTGAACTGGATTTATTTTTAAATGAGTAAAAAGACAGATAATTGTTTGTTCCTAACAATTCCCCCCTATGCACAGTAGTCTAGTCAGACAGCTCCAGAGCTGGTATCAACACCAGAGACTGTAAATTTATTCTGGAATCTTGAACTTGCCAGGTATTTCTTGTGAAGGTTTACTGCTGGCAGACCATGCAGTGTACTTAGAACACTAGCAGTTAAGAGATTTTTAGAGAAAACCTTTTGAACTGCTCCGTGGTTGCAACAGACAACTTGTCAGATGCTGCAAAGTCTTGTGCAGTGTGTTTGTTCTGGGTGACTGATTACCTGGCTGCTGTGCTTACTGTGCTGATGAGGATCCCTCCTGTTGTGAGGAAATTTAAGTAATTTTGCAGGCTGCCATATGAACTGTAGCTGATGGCACTTACAGAGGTTCTGGATTTTTTGGACTAACCTATGTTTCAGAATAATGAAATTTTTTTTCTTTCTTTTCCTTCTCTTTTTTGTCCCCTGAAAGCTGTCAAATGTCTTAGACTGACTTAGGAGTCTGAGATTTTCTTACACCACAGTGTGCCATTTTGAGGCAACTGCCATTGCCTCTCTCAGTGATTGTTTCCCATCTCCCCATGGGTCTAAATAGAAAAAAGATCTTGGAATTTGGTAACATACCCAAGAGACTTTCTTCATCCATCTTAGTAAATCCTGTTGCACATTCCTGCCATCTGGGATGACCTAGCAGCATCATTCCATGTGATAAATTTACTCTCTTCTCTTCCTAAGAAATAATCTAAGACATAATCATTCTTCTTTTCTGCCTACCTTTTGACTTTTTCCCCCCCTTTTGCTTCACTTTGATTCTACATTATATTCATAATGTAAAGGATGCTTTGACAGCATGTATCAGAGATCCCAGTTATCTTTTTGTTCATTCCATGGTTTGGATGAATAACTCCAACAAATGAGACCAGTAGAAAACTGGGGGAGCCACTGATGCTGTTTGCCCTGTCTTGTAAATAAATGTCCAGTTAAAGCCTTGCCACTTGATTTGACCGACCTTACTCTGAATAGTTCCTATCACTGTCTCCCCATTGCTGAGAGGGAGTTTCTTGCAATAGAATTTTATGAGCTCTGAACTTGTTTCTTCACATACAGAAATCAGAATGAGAAATCCATGGGGCAGAAAGTTTGAGGTTGCTTTACCTTCTCTGCATTGTCATCACCTGCCAGTGAAACATCTCGTATCATCCAATGTTTTTCACAGTGAATTTCACAAAGTGCTTTGCAGATGGAGACAGTCATATAAGACAAAGTGAAAAAGAGAGGCTTTAAGGTGATTATGACAGATTGGGGGATACAAGGGGGAAGGAGGAAACCACCCCCCCACCCCCCCAAACAAATGTAATCAAAGCAAACAATTAAAAAAACCCAACCAAACACACACACACACACACACACACACACACACACACACACACAAAACCAAAATGAAAACAAAAAACCCCCAACCAACCAAAAAAAATCCCAAAACAAAACCGTGGAAAGAATAATTTTATTGAAAGCTACTAGTGGCCAAAACCAAACAATAGAGTAGACAAATTCATGTAAACTTGTCCCATGGGTGATTATTTAGGTGAAGAGTATCACAAAAATCTTCTTAGTCAAAAGTAAGGAATTTAGATAAAAAGCCTTAAAAAACTGAAAAAGTTAAGTTCCTCTAAGGCACTCGTAAACAGCTATAACTGAGAATGTAGACTAGACATTTCTTTTCTGGAAGGAACGGTTGCAGCCATGACTAGCTAGTCCTTCCCATATGGTTTTTTTTATATGCACAGTATTATTTTTAAAAGCATCTCCATTAAGAGGAGTACATTTATTTTAGCAAGCCTGTTTATAACTGTAAACTTCTTTTAAGAAATGTAACAAAAGCTGTAGCTCGGTGGTCTTATTGATACATTGTTCATGAGCAGTAGAAAATATGGCAAACATTTGTCCAACAATTGCTGTTGGAACTCCCTGAGCCAAACCCTGCTCTCTTTAACCGCCCTGGAGGATAGTACGGATTGGCGTCTTTGCGTAGCTGCTAACAGAAGCACAATCCCAAGCAAATGAGTAAAAGTAAGAATTTGAGTACTGCAGTTCAGGGGGACCTCTGTTCTCAAAGGGAAGGATGGGGTAAGTTGAATAATACTTGGCTCGAGCCTGTCTGTGAGCACAAACTCTCATGGGCCAGTGAAGCAGAAGCAGGCCTTGTTGCAGAGCTTTTGTCAAGCACACCCCTTCTGTGCTGCCGAAGACATGCTCTGCCTGCACAGTGGCTACATGGTCCCAGCTCCCTGTGCTTTGGCAGTGCACCTCAAAACACAGCTATGCTGCAAACTCCACATTCCTGTCCTTAGCAAATGCATGCTGGCATCTAGTTCTAGATCTGCTTGGCCTAGCAGGCCAGTAAGAGGGCTCTCTCCACCTATGCCATTTTCTCTCCTGCAGGCTTCACAGAGGAACTCCTGTTTTTTCACTGTTTAATCGTCTCTTAAGGAATCGCAGCAGTGCAAATGGGGATTTAAAATTTTTCCTCTTTGCTTAGGTAACACTGGACGTTTCAAAAAAAGCTGCCTTCCCCCGGCTAGGGCTTAGATCTGCATGAATAAAGCGTTTATTCTGCCAGCAAAAAGCAACGGTCATGCTGCGATAACAAATCAAACCCGCCACGCTGGGGAGGCGATGGCGCACAGACACGAACATCCCAACTACGCAATAGGATCATTCTGCAAATGTACCCGGGCGCTGGGTTTGGGGGTTTTTTTCCTTACTCTATTTTTTTTTCTTCCTTTTTAATAACTCCGGGCACATGCAGCTGTTCGCATTTTCAAAGCCTGCTCAGAAAGCAGCCAGTTAATTTTAGTTTGCTCGGGCCACCCTGAGCGAGCTGCCTGGCTCCCCCGCCTTCCCCCTTCCCGGGCAGCGCGGGGGGTGGGGGCCGCGGGCGGCTCCTCCCGGCCCGGCCCGGCGGGGATGGGAAAAAGTTGTTCCCAACTTTTTTTCCCCTGGCGCGAGCTCCTCCCCCTCCC